>JAFEMH010003927.1:7500-237719 GCA_022495995.1 Adenophora triphylla var. japonica
TTGAAAACAGGGAAAGTATCGCATTACTGAACATCCTTTGAAAATCATCTTCTTTAACAAGATGCGATATTTATTCGCCATTACGGGTTTAAGTTTCCCAAAAAAGGTTTTTTCCCTAATGTCTTTTCCGTTTACTAGCTTTAACGGATGTTGATGATTGTGGCTTGATAGGTATTTATATTTCTTATTTTAACTATTTTTTATCCAGTTCCTTTTTTTTTCTTCATTAATTTTTTAAATTTAACCTTTTCTTAGATGTTGTTGGGAGATTGGTCGAAAAAGCAAAGTGAAACATATTCACAACCAACGTACAAGTCCAGTGAAAAGTTAATAGAAGTCGTATTGGAGGACATTGGGTAATTACTTATTTCATTTGAAGTATATATGTTTCACAGTTTGATGTACTATTTGTAATTTTTTTGTTCCTTTATTGACAAATTTTTTTTTCCCAGGAACAACTCTTTAAACTGTACTCTTTGGGGTGATTATGCTGATGAGATGTTTAGTCTCATTGAAACATGTGGTGATTCTCCTTTGATTGTTTTGATTCATTTGTGTAAACCAAAAAGTTATGATGGTAATGTATTCTATACCATATTGTTCTATAGTATAAATTATCTCATCATTATTCTGATGTGAATATAACTAACTATTATTATTATATGATTTTAGGTAAAATTTCAATCTCAAATGCATTTTTTGCTACTAAACTACATGTTGATCCTATTGTTCCAGAAATTGCTGAACTGAAAAGGTAGTAAATTTGTTCATTGATTATTTTTTTATTTACCTTTTCATCTTTTATATTAATATTCTAATGTGCTAATATGCTAATATATTTTCTCTTCCAAATTTCATAGTTTGTTTGCAGTTGAATCTGGATCTTCTCATAAGATCAGTCAAATTGAGTCATCTAATGCTTATTCCAGTTATGATGAACTTGAAAGTGATTTGGCTAACGTTTTGACTGTAGCTGATCTTCCGGGAATGCAAGGAGGTTTTTTTTAAATAATTTTGCTCTTTTATTTTCGTTCCCTATTCATGTTTAAAGGAATTCGTATCTTCATTCATTTCTTTTTATATTTTGAAGGAAGGATACTTTTGGGTGATAGGTCAAATTTCTGAAGTATTTGTTGATGGATGTTGGTCTTTTATTAGTTGTAAGGTTTGTATGCATAAGTTGGATTCTGTTGAAAGCGGTTATTTTTGCAAAGGTTGTAACAACAATATAACCAAGGCCATTCCAAGATATAAAGTGAAGGTGAATGTTCACTCGGTGATGAGACGGCGAAATTCATGCTATGGGACGATGCCGTGAAACATTGGTTGAGTCAATCTTGGCCGTGGAGCTAAAGGACCACTATATTAAGGTTTTTAAAAATAATTTAATTTTATTTTATTAAATTGAAGTCATTTATTTAATATTTTATCTACTAATAGTTTCACTTATTTTCATTTCTTTCAGACATGTAAAGTGGAAGAAAGGAATATTGTTTACCCCATTGTTCAGATGAAATCATTGCCATAGTAGGCAAAACCGCTATTTTCAAGGTTCATCTTGAGGGATGTTAATTTAAGTGGTAAAGATCAAAATTATTCTTCTCGATCCTGCTTTCATGGGAAATCTTTGGTGGATAAATATATTAAGGAAAAAAATTAAGGTAAAAAGGTTTGTATTAGGTTTTGAAATAACCATTGCAAATGTACTTTAAATGATTTTCTTTATTAATGTTGTTCTCTTTTGTAGAGGATTGATGTATTAGCGGCTATTAAGGAGGCCGGTGATGAAGTTATTGAGGTAATAAACTTGACAAAGCTATTTAATTTTATTTTTCATTTCCAATTTTATTTTATTTTTTTCTTACTTTTATCATTTTTGTAATGTAGATAAATGATTCTTGTGGTGATAATGAAGAGAAGACCCCGTAAAATGTTGGCTTGAAGAGGAGATTTTTGTCATTTGAAGACACCGCGACAAGCACATTAACAGGTGATGGTGGATCATCTAACAAGGATGGGATTCAGTTGGCATGAAGGAAATCAAGATTGAGAAAGACCGAAAATTTTACAGCCTTTACTGTTTTTTGGTTAATTTTATTGGAACATTATCATTTGAACAATTGTGTTATTTTGTCTGATTTGGGTATTTGTAATTTGTGGATTTGTAATTCATTTTGGGTTTTCTTTTTTTTTTAATTTAGATTTTATAATAGTTTTATGCATTTTGTTTTCACTTATTTCCTTTTTTTTGAATGTTAAAGTGTTTTTACATTTACTTTTTGTTTTTTTTTAGATATCAATTTTATACTACCTGACATGTTCTTATTGTTCAAATTATAATGCTTTCCCCCTATTTAACTTATTTCTACCAACTAAATCATTTCACTTAAAAATTCCTTAAAATCAAATCCCTAATCATGTTTTCCTCTAAACAGAATCAAGGAAATCTTAAAAAATCAAATCACAATAATAAGTTTGCTAAACATAAAATCTGAGCAACCTTATTCAATCATTTTTAATTCTCAATCAATGTGTCTACTTTATTCATTTCAAATTAAAATACATGAACATCATATCCTTGATTATGTTTTTAAGACAATGGAAGATGTATATAAGAGAAACTTACTTCTCCTCTAACATAAGTCCACTATGGTAGATCTCCATACAAAAATTATCTCCAGGACTGGGAAAACAAAATGCATAATCAAACATTTTGTTAGAATAAAATCAATTACGACTCAAAAAATATTATCTATACTCTTTATGTCATATAATTTAAGTTACAAATGATTTACATTTCAATGATGCTATTAAAGTACCTTCCTTTCATGTAAGCTGTTTTCTAATAAAAATTCTGAAACATAAACATCAATTTTTCAGGTACAATGTTTTTGCAATGTCATTTAGTCATGTATCCAATCATCTTATGAAGAAATTAATGTTTATTAAAACAGTTTTTAAATCAAATATAGTATCCACAATTAATATACGTATAAAATAGATTATAATTTATGGAAATTCCCGATGTCATTTCGATTAACATAAGTGGTTTTCATTACGTAATGGCGTAAATAAAAAGAATGTATTTTTAATGAATCATTATGACTTAGAATTTCCATAAATTATAATCTATTTTATACGTATATTAATTGTGGATACTATATTTGATTTAAAAAACTGTTTTAATAAACATTAATTTCTTCATAAGATGATTGGATACATGACTAAATGACATTGCAAAAACATTGTACCTGAAAAATTGATGTTTATGTTTCAGAATTTTTATTAGAAAACAAACTTTACATGAAAAGAAGGTACTTTAATAGCATCATTGAAATGTAAATCATTTGTAACTTAAATTATATGACATAAAGAGTATAGATAATATTTTTTGAGTCGTAATTGATTTTATTCTAACAAAATGTTTGATTATGCATTTTGTTTTCCAAGAACTGCAGATAATTTTTGTATGGAGATCTACCATAGTGGACTTATGTTAGAGGAGAAGTAAGTTTCTCTTATATACATCTTCCATTGTCTTCATTCAAATTATAAGCTTTAAAATGGACAATTTGAGAATTCATTGAATCTGTTTGCCTTAAAAACATAATCAAGGATATGATGTTCATGTATTTTAATTTGAAATGAATAAAGTAGACACATTGATTGAGAATTAAAAATGATTGAATAAGGTTGCTCAGATTTTATGTTTAGCAAACTTATTATTGTGATTTGATTTTTTAAGATTTCCTTGATTCTGTTTAGAGGGAAACATGATTAGGGATTTGATTTTAAGGAATTTTTAAGTGAAATGATTTAGTTGGTAGAAATAAGTTTAATAGGGGGAAAGCATTATAATTTGAACAATAAGAACATGTCAGGTAGTATAAAATTGATATCTAAAAAAAACAAAAAGTAAATGTAAAAACACTTTAACATTAAAAAAAAAAGGATATAAGTGAAAACAAAATGCATAAACTCGTTATAAAATCTAAATTAAAAAAAGAAAACCCAAAATGAATTACAAATCCACAAATTACAAATACCCAAATCGACAAAATAACACAATTGTTCAAATGATAATGTTCCAATAAAATTAACCAAAAACACACTAAAGACTCGTAAAATTTTCAGTCTTTCTCAATCTTGATTTCCTTCAGAATCGAATCCCATCCTTTGTTAGATGATCCACCATCACCGTTAATGTGCTTGTCGCAGTTGTCTTCAAATGACAAAAATCTCCTCTTCAAGCCAACATTTTCTCCGGGGTCTTCTCTTCATTATCACCACAAGAATCATTTATCTACATTACAAAAATGATAAAAGTAAAAAAAAAAAAATAAAATAAAATTTGAAATGAAAAATAAAATTAAATAACTTTGTCAAGTTTATTACCTCAATAACTTCATCACCAAACCTCCTTAATAGCCGCTAATACATCAATCCTCTACAAAAAGAGAACATCATTAATAAAGAAAACCATTTAAAGTACATTTGCAATGGTTATTTCAAAACCTAATACAAACCTTTTTGACCTTAATTTTTCCTTAATATATTTATCCACCAAAGATTTCCCATGAAAGCAGGATCCGTAAGAATAATTTTGATCTTTACCACTTAAATTAACATCCCTCAAATGAACCTTGAAAATAGCGCTTTGCCTCTACTATGGCAATGATTTCATCCGACAATGGGGTAAACAATATTCCTTTTTCCACTTTCGTAATCCGAAAGAAATGAAAATAAGTGAAACTATTAGTAGATAAAATATTAAATAAATGACTTCAATTTAATAAAAATGAAATTAAATTATTTTTAAAAACCTTAATATAGTGGTCCTTTAGCTCCACGGCAGTTGACCAACCAATGTTTCACAAAGATTCCGTCCCATAGCATGAATTTCGCCGTCTCATCACCAGAGTGAACATTCACCTTCACTTTATATCTTGGAATGGCCTTGGTTATATTGTTGTTACAACCTTTGCAAAAATAACCGCTTTCAATGTAATCCAACTTATGCATACAAACCTTACAACTAATAAAAGACCAACATCCATCAACAAATACTTCGTAAATTTGACCTATCACCCAAAAGTATCCCTCCTTCAAAATATAAAAAGAAATGAATGAAGATACGAATTCCTTTAAACATGAACAGAAAAACAGAAATAAAAGAGCAAAATTATTTAAAAAAAAAACCTCCTTGCATTCCGTAAGATCACCTACAGTCAAAACGTTAGCCAAACCACTTTCAAGTTCATCATAACCGGAATAAGCATTAGATGACTCAATTTGACCGATCTTATGAGAAGATCCAGATTCAACCGCAAACAAACTATGAAATTTGGAAGAGAAAATATATTAGCATATTAGCACATTAGAATATTAATATAAAAGATGAAAAGGTAAATAAAAAATAATCAATGAACAAATTTACTACCTTTTCGGTTCGGCAATTTCGGAGCAATAGGATCAACATGTAGTTTAGTAGCAAAAAATGCATTTGAGATTGAAATTTTACCTAAAATCATATAATAATAGTTAGTTATATTCACATCGAATAATGAGGAGATAATTTATACTATAGAACAATATGGTATAGAATACATTACCATCATAACTTTTGGTTTACACAATCGAATCAAAACAATCAAAGGAGAATCACCACATGTTTCAATGAGACTAAACATCTCATCAAAGATAATCACCCCAAAGAGTACAGCTTTAAAGAGTTGTTCCTGGGAAAAAATTTGTCAATAAAGGAACAAAAAAAATTACAAATAGTACATCAAACTCGTGAAACATATATACTTCAAATGAAATAAGTAATTACCCAATGTCCTCCAATACGACTTCTATTAACTTTTCACCTGGACTTGTACGTTGGTTGTGAATATGTTTCACTTTGCTTTTTCGACCAATCTCCCAACAACATCTAAGAAAAGGTTAAATTTAAAAAATTAATGTAGAAAAAAAAGGAACTGGATAAAAAATAGTTAAAATAAGAAATATAAATACCTATCAAGCCACAATCATCAACATCCGTTAAAGCTAGTAAATCTGGAAAAGACATTAGGAAAAACCTTTTTGGGAAACTTAAGCCCGTAATCGAATAAATATCGCATCGTTAAAGAAGATGATTTTCAAAGGATGTTCAAGAATGCGATACTTTTCCCCGTTTTCAACCACACCGAAATTAGAAATGTAATATACCGCACATTCATTCATTTTAGGACCATATTTATGCATAAACAATTTGGGAATTGTTGCTTGAATCCTTGCACCCTGAAATATAAAAAAAAAGTTTCATAAGATGATGTAGAAAGAAAGAGTTCTTCAACTCAGACTACATCTTTGCCTATAACAAAATGTGTAACTTACCTCTGAATCCACAAGAATTAACTCGAAACTTTCAGGTATCTTCACACCTTCTCTAACTTGAACTTTGTACTTCCTAGCCACACGAACATTGATAACCCAATGATCTTCCCCTACGAAGGTCTTTTAATAGTGATGCAGGAACAGACATTGTTGAATGAAGATGAATGAAGAAGAAGAGAGAGAAGTAAAAGAAGAAGAGAAAAGAACAAATTTGAAATGGAACTGTGTAACTATTTATATGTGATGTAAAACGATTGGACTTCAATTCTTATTTACATATTTTAATTTTTTATTGCCTGGGACTGTAAAAATAATTAAGGGACTGTAAGCAATTGTTGCCTTCTTTCATTTTCGAATTGGAGTTGTAATAAGTATATAATTATTAGGAATTGTTTTTAAGTAGAAATTATATTAAATGTTCATTAGAAATTCGAGACAGCATGCTTGTTAACTTAATGGTGAATCAGGTTAGTATTAATTACACAGTTTAGGAATACGAAACATTTTTATTTCCATATTTAGATTTCATTTTTCCCGCTCAAATTTCTGTTTTAGGAAAGAATCCTTATTCACTTCAGCCATTATATAGTTATAGATATATCAAGTACCAAGCAAGTATATAACAATATGTAAGGCAAGGAGCAATATATCACACAATGACAAGTATATTTCAAGATAAAGAGGAGGAGAGGTTACCAATGGTGGTGTCCCTCTATCTCCTTGAAGTTTGCCTAGGGAAGGACCAACTTTGAAGGGTTTTGAAGAGGAGGGAGGTGGTTTTTGGTACTCTCAGCTCTCTGGAATTTCGTGGTGGTATTTTGGCAGAGTAACACTGCTGAAAATTGTATATGAAAATGGGTAGAGGAGGCCTCTATTTATAGGCACTCTGGCAATGGCTAATGAAGCCGTGCGGCTGTAACCCCAGGGCTAATGAGGCCGTGCGGTCTTATCCAGAGATGACTCAGCTTTTTTCTAGAAACATGCAAGGTGGCCTTCTAGAAGGGCTTTTCCAGTGAAGGACTACGTGGAATTTTAATTCCTAGCAAGTCCTTCGCCCCTCGGAAGGTTTGGAAAAGTTCCCAAATTGCCCCTGAACTTTAGGAAAGTTCGAAAAATTACCGGGAAACTTAACCGTAAGGCATGAGCTAGATTTGGGTACTTACAATACCCCAATGAGATTATCATTATACTCAAGATCGAGAAAGCATTGAACAAGTACAAGTTGACGTGGACCATGACTTGTGTTAAATATAACATCGTGAAACAAAGGGAGAAATGGAAATGTACCATTGGAAACGTGAACTCTTACATTATATTATTTGGGTAGACATAATGGCTTGCTAGAGTCCGCTTATGTCTTATGAGGGTCGATATGATCGAACTCATTGCCACCATAATATAATCCTATTAGGTCACACACAATTAGAATGAATTGATTAAACCAATGAATGAATGATTGAGAAATTCCTTATCAGGCATAAGATATCGCGCGACAGATCTTGGCCATAGGGCTCTACTGTTCGTGCGACATAACATGCCACTAAGGCGGTTTACAGACAGTTTCCTAATTTGATTAGGAAACAAACACCATACTAGAGTAGTATAAATATGATGTCTGTGAAACCCTAATAACCTAGCCGAAATTCTGAAAATAAAATCACAAAGGGTTTTTCAATATTCTCTCCAAGGTTTAAAAGATCTAGCAATCTTCAAGAGTGTTCTTGGTTCATTGGAAGTTGTGGATACTACTAGAGGGTCTTCACTCGTACAACGATCAAGGCCTAGAGTTCGAAGTTTGTGATTCAAAATCACATCAATACATTGTTCGATAGCTCAAGAACGGAAAGCGATCAAGGTTGGTTATTTCTATCTCATAGGAATTCAAATTAATTGTATAGAATGGATTCTAGGGCTCTTGGGTTTTGTATTATTAGATGCTTAATTCCGCTGCGCATGGACCCATAAAACCCAACAGTGGTATCAGAGCCCCGTTCGTATGGTTAAGTTTGAATTAACATGCTAAGAAAAGTGATATAAATCGTTTATATGTTCCCTGCATGTTTTGTATGCGATAGTTTGATTGTTTTTGAAATAATATGCCTAAATCATGTTCTTTTCATATTGAATTAAATCTGTTAAAAGTTGTTTATATGATTTAATTGCTCTGTGATTAAGAATTGATTGAATCTGCAAATCTGCAAATCTGGTAACCTTGTGTCACGCGACAAAGGTTGATTGTGTCACGCGACAAAGGATGCCTGTGTCACGCGACAGAACATGATTGTGTCACGCGACAAAACTTGCCCAATCTGGGTAGAATCAGTTTGTTTCATAATCCTACTAATCTGTGAATATGTTTACAAATCTGATATGTTTATGTCTTAATGTGGATGCTATAAATTTCTGGAAATTAAGTTTATAGGGCTATGCTAGATTAATTCATTGTTTATGCATGCTTAGTTAATTAAAATATGATTTTATTAATTGTTGCGATGCATGAATTATGTATTCTTATGTGTTAAGAACTTTGTTAGATGTTTAGTTGAAACATTATATTGTAATTTCCTGAATGTTTAAATTGAAACATTAAAATTTTGATTTTCTGATTGTTTATGAGAAACAAGTCATTTTACGCAAAATTTAAAGGAAACTGATTGTTTATACAAAGTATTGATTATGTTGCAAATCAGAGCTGATTTCTGATTGTGCATGTCTAGGAAAGTTCTGTCGAAGGAGAGATTTGGTACTTAAGTAGTCCTTGTGGATCACCTATCTTCCTGGGAACTTACCTGGTGCGCGATTATGATTATCTTTGCTGATATGCTTATAATCTGCTTTAAAGAACCTTCATTTAACTTTTAAGTTCTTTATGCTAATTCATGATTAAAACACTTGAGACCACTCGGATAGTTTTGGGTGGGCTTGCCATAGCAAGGTACTTTGATTCTATTCGTTTGCGAGCAAGATGAGGAAATGGTGGTTCCTATACGTTTAAAGTGAATGAACTTAATTGGGTTATCAAAATTGTTTTGGACCCAAGGCATAAGATGAGATTAAAATATGCTTAGACATATGATGTCTTAAATAAATCTCATAAAAGTTCTAAGAGTCATATATGTGATATGATTGATACTTCTACCTAATTAATTTAGTTTTGAGCGGTTTGCCATAGCAAACTTGAAATTAAATTAAAGTTGGATCTTAGCCCATTAAATGTATATTATGCTTATTTGCATTGGAAGGTGTATAATTTAGTGGGAGCATTTATTTTCATGTAAATGCATTATACTTCTCATATAATATGTTTGCTCATATGTGTTCATATTTTATGTATATCTTTTGTAGAATAAATGACATCAAACAATAATCATCTGTCACTGCGATCTGTCCTTGAGAAGGAAAAGTTGGAAGAGAATGGTACAAACTATATGGATTGGATCCGTAGCGTGAGAATTGTTCTCAGGCAAGAGGAGAAATTGTACGTTCTCGAGGAACCTATTCCACCTGAACCTGCTGCCAATGCTACTAGGGCAGTGAAGGATCAATCTCTGAAGCATAGGCGTGATGCTACTGATGTTGGTTGCCTCATGCTCTCCGCTATGTGCAAGAGCCTTCAAAAGGATCTTGAGCACTTGGGGACAGTTGATCTAAACAATCGACTGATGGAAATGTTCCAAGTTCAAGCAATGCAAGAAAGGTATAACACAGTTAAGGCCCTAACCTCATGCAAGATGAGTGAAGGACAAGATGTTGGTCCCCATGCTCTAAAGATGAAGGGCCACATCGAACATCTTAATAGGCTTGGTTTTCCAATTAGCCAAGAGTTGGCTACTGACATGATATTGAATTCATTGCCCGAAGGTTTTAGTAATTTCATAATGAACTATAACATGGGAGGCATGACTAAGAACCTTTTCGAGTTAGTTCAAATGTTGAACACTGCGGAAATCAATATTGTCAAGAAGAAAACCGATCAAGTGTTGATGGTTAACAAAGGGAAGGGTTTCAAGGGTAAAGGAAAGGCAAAAGTTGCTAATCCTAAGGCAAATGTTGCCAAACCCAAAGAGGGTGCCAAACCCAAAGAGGATAAGCCCAAGTCCCAAGAGGACGCAGTCTGCTTCCATTGCAATGAGATTGGACATTGGAGGAGAAACTGCTTAAAATACAAGGAAGCACTGAAGAAGAGCAAAGGTGTTGCTTTGACTTCAGGTTTCTTTGTTATAGATATATTCCTATATACTTCTAGTTCTTGGGTATTCGATACCGGATGTGGATCTCACATTGTCTAAATGTGCAGGGTCTTAAGAACAGAAGGATGCTTAAAGATGGTGAAGTGGACCTACGTGTGGGAAATGGAGCAAGAGTTGCTGCATTAGCTGTAGGAACTTATGAAGTTACTTTGCCTAGTGGACTAATACTTGTTTTGAACAATTGTTATTACGTTCCAGCTTTAAGTAGGAATATTATTTCGATTTCATATTTGGATAATGAAGGTTTTAATTTTCTAATATGTGATAAGAAGTTTTCCATTTACAAGAGTGATATGCATTATTGTTCTGTTATTTCATTCAATGGCCTTTATATCCTTGATGTTGAAAATCGTGATAATGATGTCTATAACATTAACAAGAAATCTAAACCAATGATGTAAACCACACTTACTTATGGCATTGTCGTCTTGGCTATATAAATGAGAAACGCATTTCTAAACTCCATAAAGATGGATTTTTAGACTCACATGATTATGAATCGTATGAGACATGCGAATCTTGTTTACTTGGCAAGATGACCAAGGACCCATTTACCAAAACTGGTGAAAGGGCGGGCGACTTATTAGGCCTCATACATACCGATGTGTGTGGACCTAAGAGTAGCAATGCTAGGGGAGGATTTCAGTACTTCATAACATTCACTGATGATTATTGTAGATTTGGATATGTTTATCTAATGAAACATAAAAGTGAATCATTTGAGATATTTCGAATATTTCAAAATGAGGTGCAAAATCAACTTGGCAAAACTATTAAAGTACTTTGACCCGATCGAGGTGGCGAATATTTGAGCCAAGAATTTGACAGTCATCTTAATGGTTGTGGAATCGTTTCAGAACTCTCTCCACCCGGAACACCACAATGGAATGGTGTGTCTGAAAGGAGGAATAGAACTTTATTGGACATGGTTCGTTCTATGATGAGTCAAGTTGAGCTTCCTTTATCCTTTTGGGGACATGCACTAGAAACTGCTGCTTTCATTATAAATAGAGTTCCTACCAAATTGGTTCAAAAGACCCCATATGAGATGTGGCATGGAAGAAAACCTAGTTTGTCTTTCATGAAGATTTGGGGTTGCGATGCATATGTCAAGAAGTTGACTTCTGACAAGCTAGCACCCAAGTCTGATAAATGTGTTTTCATGGGTTATCCTAAGGAAGCTAAAGGATACTATTCCTACAACCGAAATGAGAACAAAGTGTTTGTTGCTCGAAATGGTACCTTCTTAGAAAAGGAGTTTCTTCGCAAAGGAACCAGAGGGAGTAAAATAGATCTCGAAGAAATTTGAGAACCCGAAAATAACATTGAACCAATGGTAGAAACTGAACCAAGTTCACAAGTAGTTATGGAACAGGTTCAAGATGCACAAGTCCTTCGCCGAAGTGGTAGGTCACGATCCGAACCCGAGAGATATGGATTTCTCGTTACGGAAAGTGATGAAGTGGAGTTAATCGAAAACGATGTACCTACTTGCTATCAAGAAGCGATGTCCTCTCCTGATTTAGAAAAATGGCAAGAGGCCATGGAGTCCGAATTACAATTCATGACTGATAATCAAGTTTGGAACTTGATTGATCCACCCGAAGGTGTAAAAACCATAGGGTGCAAATGGGTCTTCAAGAAAAATACCGACATGGATGGGAAGGTGCACACCTATAAGGCCAGGCTTGTAGCTAAGGGATATAGGCAGATTCATGGTATCGACTATGATGAAACCTTTTCGCCTATAGCTATGCTTAAGTCTATTAGAATTTTAATTGTCATAGCCTCATATTATGACTATGAAATATGGCAAATGGATGTCAAGATAGCTTTCCTAAATGGGAAGTTACTTGAGGATGTATACATGATACAACCTGAAGGTTTTGTCAGTCCAGAAAATTCTAACAAGGTGTGTAAGTTGCAGAAATCCATTTATGGATTGAAGCAAGCTTCTAGGAGTTGGAATCTACGTTTTAATGAAGCAATCAAAGAGTTTGGCTTTATCAAGAACGAAGATGAACCTTGTGTATACAAGAAAATTAGTGGGAGCGTAGCACTATTTCTAGTGTTGTATGTTGATGATATCTTACTCATTGGAAATGACATTCCTGCACTACAGACTGTCAAGTCTTGGTTGGGAAAGTGCTTTTCAATGAAAGATATGGGCAAAGCTGCGTATATCATTGTTATCAAGATCTATAGAGATAGATCTAAAAGGATGATTGGTTTAAGTCAAAGTACTTACATTGACAAGGTTCTTAGAAGATTCCAAATGAAAAATTCTAAAAGAGAAAACTTGCCAATGTTGTAAGGTGTATCTCTTAGCAAGACTCAAAGTCCTAAGACTAATGATGAGCGAAAGAGAATGAATGGTATTCCATATTCTTCGGCAATTGGGTCTATCATGTATGCTATGTTATGTACTAGACCCGATGTCTTGTGTGCTCTAAGCATGACGAGTAGGTACCAATCGGATCCCGGCGAACCACATTGGATAGCAGTCAACAATATCCTCAAGTACTTACGAAGAACTAAGGATATATTATTGGTCTTTGGAGGAATGAAAAAAGATCTTGTAGTAAAAGGCTACACAGATGCTAGCTTCCAAACTGACAAAGATGATTTCAGATCGCAGACAGGATTTTTGTTTACGCTGAATGGAGGCACTGTTAGTTGGAAAAGTTCCAAGCAAAGTATCGTCGCTGATTCTACAACCGAAGCTGAGTACATAGCGGCATCTGATGCAGCTAAGGAAGTTGTTTGGATCAAAAAGTTCATTAGTGATTTGAAAGTCGTTCCAAGCATCAAAGATCATATTGAACTTTATTGTGACAATAATGGTGCCATTGTACAAGCAAAGGAACCAAGGTCACACCAGAGATCCAAACACATACTTCGACATTTTCACATTATCCAAGAGATATGCGAAAGGGGAGACGTAAAGATATGCAGAGTAGACACTGATGACAACGTGGCGGACCCATTAACTAAGGCTCTCCCACAAGCTAAGCATGATGGTCATGTTAGGTCCATGGGTATTCGATACATGGGAGATTGGGCCTAGTGCAAGTGGGAGACTGTTAGTATTATGCCCTAGGCCTATAGTTGATAGACTTATGTGTTGACATTATTTATTATTATATGAAAAGTTTATTATTTGATTATTATATGTTTTGCATATTTATCTGTAATAATCTCCGTCCCTAATTATTAAGTGAATAATTAGTATAAATGTTAATGGATAATCATATGATGATTATATGCATAGTGATGCACATTAAATTTATGGGTACTTGTTAGAGAACAAGTGACTGAACTTGACCCGTTTGAGATTTATGTCATGGTCAAATGTCATAATTAAATCTCATATGGTCACTTCATTTAGTTCCTAGACGTGAGATTATCATGACCTTACATATGATGAAAGTTATGTTTGATTTTAGTCAAACGATATCTTAACACGATATCTATAAAGGCTATCTTTGGCATGATCGGATTCATGATGGGAAGGATGATAAGTCAAGATGAAATTTGTCCCTCGAAAGAGAGATGTTTTGCTTGGACCCCTCGATGAGTGATAATGATGAAAGTGTATGGCCAAACCCCAATGAGATTGGAATTATCATTATACTCAAGATCGAGAAAGCATTGAACAAGTACAAGTTGGCATGGACCATGACTTGTGTTCAATCAAACATCGTGAGACAAAGAGAGAAATGGAAATGTATCATTGGAAACGTGAACTCTTACGTTATATTATTTGGGTAGACATAATGGCTTGCTAGAGTCCACTTATGTCTTATGAGGGTCGATATGATCGAACTCATTGCCAACATAATATAATCCTATTGGGTCACAAACAATTAGAATGAATTGATTAAACCAATGAAAGAATGATTGAGAAATTCCTTATCAGGCATAAGATATTGCGCGACAGATCTTGGCCATAGGGCTCGACTGGTCGTGCGACATAACATGCCACTAAGGCTGTTTACAGACAGTTTCCTAATTTGATTAGGAAACAAACACCATACTAGAGTAGTATAAATATGATGTCTGTGAAACCCTAATAACCTAGCCGAAATTCTGAAAAGAAAATCACAAAGGGTTTTTTAATATTCTCACCAAGGTTTAAAAGATCTAGCAATCTTCAAGAAGTGTTCTTGGTTCATTCGAAGGTGTGGATACTACTAGAGGGTCTTCGCTCGTACAACGATCAAGGCCTAGAGTTCGAAGTTTTTGATTCAAAATCACATCAATACATTGTTCGATAGCTCAAGAACGGAAAGCGATCAAGGTTGGTTATTTCTATCTCATAGGAATTCAAATTAATTGTATAGAATAGATTCTAGGGCTCTTGGGGTTTGTGTTATTAGATGCTTAATTCCGCTGCGCATGGACCCATAAAACCCAACACCTCGATGAATGATATTGATGAAATGTGTGGCCACACTCAAGTGATTTGATAGAGATCAAATGCATTTGCATTATCAACATATTCGGAATCGAGAAAGCATTGAACGGAATGAGTTGACCTAGACCATGACTCATGTTCAATTGGACATCGTGGACAAAGGGATTGTGACATTGGATCTATTAAGGAATCAAGCTTTAATGTTATATTTAATTGGGTGGACATAATGATTTGCTAGAAGTCACTTATGTCTTGTGAGGTTGATGTTTCAACTCACTGCCAATATAAAATATAATTCCTAAAGGGTCACACACAAAAGAACGAATTTGATTCAAGCTGAAAATTGGAAATTTGGGTTGTGGCACGACTCGTGACCAGGAGCACGACTCGTGCCCTGGGTCACGACTCGTGCCATGGAAAACGACTCGTGATCAAGGCTGAGACACGACTTGGTTTTTGTCTTGTTTTGATCAGAACGAGTTGGGGCTCAAGGAACGACTCGTGAGCACGAGTGATTTGCAAAGGGCACGACTCGTGCCAAGACCAAATTTCGTGTCCGTACAGTTTTCCTTGGCTAGGAAGGAATTGGTGTTTTGCAAGGTCTCTACCCTAATTGTTAGGGGATTTATATGGGATATAAATACAGCCTCGCAGCCATATTTTTCTTTTCACACACATCATAATCCAAGGTTTTTGAAACTCTAGATTTTGATTTTGATTTTGAATCAAAAGTCCCAAATTGTTCCATTGATTTGGCTTTGATTATTGAATATTGATTCAATAATCAAGAGGATCATCTAGCAATCCATTAAGAAGGTGTTCTTGGATTCGTTCATGTGTGGATTATCGATAGAGGGTGATAGGTTAATCACCAAGAGCTTGAAGCCTCCGTTCGTTGATTCATCACAAGGTTTGAACAAGGTAGAAGAAGATCCGTTTCGATATCAAAATTCTAAGGCTTGAATTTTGTGATCTACTTTGTTAATCCTCATCGCATTCAAGGTATGTAAATTCTATCTCATATTAATTTTAATCTCTTCATGCTAGACGGATCATAGGGCTAGGGTTTTGATGTTAAAATTAAATCTTCCGCTGCGTTTGTAACCCCAAAACCCAACAGTGGTATCAGAGCCCTGTCTTGCCATGATTAGGATTGAAATTGCATGCTATATTTAATGTGATTATTTGCTACCATGTGATATGAAATAGATCTAGATTCAATGTGTTTTGTTTCATGAAAAACAAGTATATGAGATATACCATGTTCATGATTTATGATAAATTAATTAGATTAGTTTATCACATAGGTTATTAATCTACTAATATGATTATTTAGATTTGTAATTTCTCAAAATTGAATCAAATTGTTTGTATGAAATTTTGTGAAGCCCTATGTTCATGATTATGTTCACATAAGATCTATGTTACAACCATGCGATGCTTGTTACATGTTGAAAACCTTCTAAATATTTAAGTCTTATGCCATTCCTTGATTAGAACAGTTGTGAAATTTTAGGATATTTTGATGTAGTTTCAGCCATAGTTGGGTGCATCATTATATCTTGATTTTTGAACAAGATGAGATTATGATTGATGTAGTTTTGGCCATAGTCAAGTGCATCGTTCCATGTCTCATATGTTTGAAAAAGGGTTTTGACTTAATTGGTGCTTTCAAATAAGATTTGACCCAAGGCATAGATGAGATTTAAAAACATGTTTTTGACATATGATGTCTAAGGAAATCTCATAAAAAGATATAAGAGTCATATAGTGATATGATTGATGTTTCTACCTAAATAGCTTAATTTCGGGTATTAGCTCAGTTAAATCGGAATTAAGTGAAATATGGATTTTAGCCTACTATGATTATATGATACATATTTGTATTTGAAGGTGTATAATTTAGTGGGAGTATTTATGAAATACATTATTTGCTCTTAGATGATAAATGTGTTGATATTGATATATGTTTATATTGTTTGCATATTTTAGTGTAGAATGGCTACACACAATAATCAATCCCTGTCACTGCGATCTGTCCTTGAGAAGGACAAGCTTGAGGAGAATGGTACAAACTATTCTGATTGGATCAGAAGCCTTAGAATTGTTCTAAAGCAAGAGAAGAAACTGTACGTTCTCAATGAACCCATTCCACCTCAACCTGCTCCAAATGCTTCTAGGGCTGATAGGGATGCACATAAGAAATATAATGATGATTCTATTGATGTCGCATGCCTTATGCAAGCCACTATGTCTAAGGCTCTTCAGAAGGACCTTGATCACATAGATGCAGCATTTGATCTTGCTGAGCGCTTAAAAGAAATGTTCCAAGTGCAAGCAAGAAATGAGAGGTATAATGTGGTTAAGGCCCTAACTGCATGCAAGATGCAAGAGGGGCAATCGGTGGGAGCTCATGTCCTTAAGATGAAGGGTTACATTGAGCGTCTCGATAGGCTTGGAAATCCGTTGAGTTTAGAACTCGCCACGGATTTGATATTGAATTCATTGCCTGAAAGTTATAGTCATTTTATTATGCACTATCACATGACTGGCATGGATAAGAATCTCTCGAAATTGCATGCGATGCTTAAGACCGCAGAGATGAAGAGCAATTCGATTGCCAAGAAGTTGGTCATTGGAAGCGCAACTGCAAGGCTTACAAGGAAGGCCTAAAGGTGAAGAAGAGCAATACGATTGCTACTACTTCAGGTATCTATATGATAGATATTTTCCTTTCTGTTTCTAGTTCATGGGTATTAGATACCGGATGTGGATCTCACATTTGTTTAAATTTGCAGGGACTGAGAAATAGGAAGCTACTCAAACAAGGTGAAGTTGACCTGCGTGTTGGGAATGGAGCAAGAGTTGCTGCATTAGCCATAGGGACATATGATGTAACTTTACCTAGTGGCTTAGTACTTGTTTTGAACAATTGTTACTATGTTCCGGATTTGAGTAGGAATATTATTTCTGTTTCTTGTTTGGATAATGAGGGATATAATTTTCTTATTTCAAATAAGAAGTTTTATATTTATTTAAATGATATGCTTTATGGTATTGCAAATTCATTTAATGGCCTTTATGTTCTTGATGTTGATGAGAAACAAAATAGTGTTGAAAATGTTTATCATGTGGACAAGAAGTCTAAACCGAATGACGTGAACAACTCGTTCATGTGGCATTGTCGGCTTGGTCATATAAACGAGAAACGCATTTCTAAACTCCACAAAGATGGAATGTTAGACTCACATGATTATGAATCATATGAGATATGCGAATCTTGTTTATTGGGCAAAATGACCAAACCACCCTTCACTAAGAGTAGTGAAAGGGCTAGTGACTTATTGGGCCTAATACATACTGATGTATGCGGACCAATGAGCAACATTGCTAGGGGAGGATTTTGGTATTTCATTACATTCACCGATGACTTATCTAGAAATGACTATGTCTATCTAATGAAGTCAAAGAGTGAATCGTTTGAGATGTTTAGAACATTTCAAAATGAAGTACAAAATCAACTTGGCAAAACAATTAAAGCACTTCGATCCGATCGTGGTGGTGAGTATTTGAGCCAAGAGTTTGACAATCATCTCAAAAACTGTGGAATTGTTTCAGAGTTGACTCCACCCGAAATGCCACAATGGAATGGTGTTTCCGAGAGGAGGAATAGAACCCTGTTAGATATGGTTCATTCGATGATGAGTCAAGTAGACCTTACTATATCCTTTTGGGGACATGCGTTAGAGACTGCTGCGTTCACACTGAATAGAGTCCCTACTAAATCAGCTCCTAAGACCCCACATGAGATATGGTATGGAAGAAAACCTAGTTTGTCTTTCATGAGGATTTGGGGTTGCGAAACTTATGTGAAGAGACTTGTCTCTGATAAGTTAGAACCTAAATCCGACAAGGTTATTTTCGTTGGTTACCCTAAGGAAAACCAAAGGGTATTATTTTTACAACCGCAATGAGAACAAAGTGTTTGTTGCTCGATATGGTGCTTTTCTTGAGAAACAGTTTCTCAATAAAACATCTAGTAGGAGTAAAATTGATCTTGAAGAAGTTCAAGAACCCAAAAATAACATGGAACCGATAGTAGAGGCTGAACCAACTCCACAAGAAGTTGTGGAACCGGTTCAAGATCCACAAGTCCATCGCAGATCAAATAGGTTACGATCCGCACCCGAGAGATATGGATTTCTCGTGTCAGAAAGTAATGAAGTGGAAGTCATTGAGAATGACGAACCTACTTCCTATCAAGAGGCGATGTCCGATCCCGATTCGGATAAATGGTTAGAAGCCATGAAATCTGAATTGCAATCCATGTCGAATAATCAAGTATGGAACTTGATTGAGCCACCCGAAGGTGTAAAAACCATAGGGTGCAAGTGGGTCTTCAAGAAGAAGACTAACATAGATGGGAAGGTGCATACTTATAAGGCTAGGCTTGTAGCAAAGGGATATAGGCAAACTCATGGTGTAGACTATGATGAAACCTTCTCGCCTGTTGCCATGCTTAAGTCTGTTAGAATTTTGATTGCCATAGCCGCATATTATGACTATGAGATATGGCAAATGGATGTCAAAACCGCTTTCCTAAACGGAAAACTGCTTGAGGATGTGTATATGACACAACCCGAAGGTTTTGTAGATCCACAAAATTCTAGTAAGGTGTGCAAGTTGCAAAGATCCATTTATGGATTAAAGCAAGCTTCTAGGAGTTGGAATCTTCGGTTCGATAAGAAAATCAAAGAGTTTGGTTTTATCAAGAACGAAGATGAACCTTGTGTATACATGAAATTCAGTAGGAGCGTTGTGCTATTTCTCTTGTTGTATGTCGATGATATCTTACTCATTGGAAATGACTTTCCTGCACTTGAGACTGTCAAGTCTTGGTTAGGAAAGTGTTTCTCAATGAAAGATATGGGCGAAGCCGCTTACATCCTTGGTATCAAGATCTATAGAGATAGATCAAAGAGGATCATTGGTTTGGGTCAAAGTACCTACATTGACAAGGTTCATAGAAGATTCAAGATGGAAAATTCTAAGAGAGGAAACTTGCCAGTGGGTCATGGTGTTACTCTTAGCAAGACGCAGTGTCCTAAGACAACTGATGAGCGAAAAAGGATGAATGAAGTTCCATACGCTTCGGCTATTGGATCTATCATGTACGCTGTGATTTGCCCTAGACCAGACGTCTCGTATGCTTTGAGCATGACAAGTCATTACCAATCTGATCCGGGTGAGAACCATTAGATGGTAGTCAAGACGATTCTAAAGTACTTACGAAGGACTAAGAGGTTACAAAGATGCTAGCTTCCAAGCCGACGAAGATGATTTCCGATCGCAGTCGGGATTTGTGCTTATGCTTAACGGAGGTGCGATATGTTGGAAGAGTTCCAAGCATAGTACTATTGCTGATTCTACTACTGAGGCCGAATATATAGCGGCATTCGATGCAGCTAAAGAGGCAGTTTGGATAAAGAAGTTCATTAGTGACTTGGAAGTTGTTCCAAGTATCACTAATCCGGTGGAACTTTATTGTGACAACAATGGTGCCATTGCGCAAGCAAAGGAACCAAGGTCACACTAGAGATCCAAACATATACTTAGACGTTTCCATCTCATTCGAGAGTTCATTGATCGGGGAGACGTTAAGATATGCAAAGTATCAACCGATGATAACATTGGGGATCCGCTTACAATGCCCCCCGCACAAGCTAAGCATGATGGTCATGTGAAGTCCATGGGTATTAGATACATAGATGGAGCCTAGTACAAGTGGGAGATTGTTGGTGTAATGCCCTAGGCTATAGTTATGATTGACTTGAACCGTCATGTATCATCTTTATTATTTATTATAGCAACAAGGGCTATGTTAGCAAGTTTGGATCCATGTAGGGAAAAATGATAAGTCAAGACGGGATTTGTCCCTTTTATGAAGAGAGATGTTTGCTTGGACCCCTCGATGAATGATGTTGATGAAATGTGTGGCCACACTCAAGTGATTTGATAGAGATCAAATGCATTTGCATTATCAACATATTCAGAATCGAGAAAGAATTGAACGGAATGAGTTGACCTAGACCATGACTCATGTTAAATTGGACATCGTGGACAAAGGGATTATGACATTGGATCGATTAAGGAATCAAGCTTTGATGTTATATTTAATTGGGTGGACATAATGATTTGCTAGAAGTCACTTATGTCTTGTGAGGTTGATGTTTCAACTCACTGCCAACATAAAATATAATTCCTAAAGGGTCACACACAAAAGAACGAATTTGATTCAAGCTGAAAATTGGAAATTTGGGTTCTGGCACGACTCGTGACTAGGAGCACGACTCGTGCCCTGGGTCATAACTTATGCCATGGAAAACGACTCGTGATCAAGGCTGAGACACGACATGGTTTTTGTCACATTTTGATCAGAATGAGTTGGTGCTCAATGAACGACTCGTGAGCACGAGTGATTTGCAAAGGGCACGACTCGTGCCAATTGGCACGACTTGTGCCAAGACCAAATTTTGTGTACGTACAGTTTTCCTTGGCTAGGAAGGAATTGGTGTTTTGCAAGGTTTCTATCCTAATTGTTAGGGGATTATATGGGATATAAATACAGCCTTGCAGCCATATTTTTCTTTTCACACACATCATAATCCAAGATTTTTGAAACTCTAGATTTTGATTTTGATTTTGAATCAAAAGTCCCAAATTGTTCCATTGTTTTGACTTTGATTATTGAATATTGATTCAATAATCAAGAGGATCATCTAGCAATCCATCAAGAAGGTGTTATTGAATTTGTTTGCGTGAGGATTACCGATAGAGGGTGATAGGTTAATCACCAAGAGCTTGAAGCCTCCGTTCGTTGATTCATCACAAGGTTTGAACAAGGTAGAAGAAGATCAGTTTCGATATCAAAATTCTAAGGCTTGAATTTTGTGATCTACTTTGTTAATCTTCATCGCATTCAAGGTATGTAAATTCTATCTCATATTAATTTTAATCTCTTCATGCTAGGCGGATCATAGGGGTAGGGTTTTGATGTTAAAATTAAATCTTCCGCTGTGTTTGTAACCCCAAAACCCAACAGAATCATCATGTTTCAAAGTCTCATAGCATACAAGACAATTCTTGAGTTGCTGCACTTGTCTCCGTAGATCTCTCAGCATCGCTTCCCAGTTTGCATGGTAATGCTGTTGAATCATATCGACTATAGCTCTGATAGCAATTTGATGCCGAAAAAAAGTGGAGAATTCAAAGGAGGAAATACAAGTGAACGCTCTTAGGGTAAATAACTCGATATTCAAAGGAATCCACCTAAGAATATGAGTCAAAATCGCCACCCAAATGCACCTAAATGATAATATATAACAAGAAGAAATCCATCTTCTTAAACAAGTCAAAAACTCAATATATTTTATATAACTCAACTCTATTAATCACAATTGCATAAGTAGGATATTTATAAAAGTCTTGGAACAATCCTCCAAGTTAGGATAAGCTATATATTAATTATAAATAGATGAAAAGGCCTAGAAATATGAAAAACCAATCGTAAAATCTGGGGAGAAACGCGTTTCTCCATAACTTATGGAGAAACGCGTCCCGACTTGTCGTGCGACAATGCAGGCCAAGGCTTCTGGATATCCAGAAGCTTGGCCTTTGCCCCAAATTTTTTTCTGAATATCAGTTCCAAAGCTTCTGGATATCCAGAAGCTTGGCCTTTGCCCCAAACTTTTTTTCTGGATATCCGTTCCAAAGCTTCTGGATATCCAGAAGCTTGGCCTTTGCCCCAAATCTTTTTTCTGGATATCCGTTTCAAAGCTTCTCGATATTCAGAAGCTTTGGGATGGATATCCAGAACACGTTTCTCCATAACTTATGGAGAAACGCGTTTCTCCATAACTTATGGAGAAACGCGTTTCTCCAGAGACCGACTCAAAACCAATAGTTTTGGCCAAATTCGGATGTACATGTACATGTGCGCAGCCCTTGGTAAAATGGTCATAACTTATTCTAGAAAAATCCAAAAGACGATCCGAAAAGTGCGTTGCAAACTAGACTCGGATCATTCCGGGGATATGTAATTCAGCTACTGAAAAATTATGTATAATTACCAGATTGTCCTTGAAGTGGACCCAAACTTCTGGTATTTATTATTTTAGACTCTAATAACAAACTGATATTTTTCAATAGTTTCTTGAATCGAAAACCAACTCCACCAACAATGAATCTTAATGATATCAAGGAGGTTCTTTCCCGCATCACATGTCCATATTTAAGCATTTCATTCCATTGTAAAATCTAGTGCTACCGATTGATTTTCATGAGAGGTCATGGTTTCATGGAAAAAGAAAATCAATACATTTGTTCCAACTCCTGCATTACTATGATTAAGCTCATAATGCAATCTAGAAAACGAAATCTAAACCTAATAATGAAAAATGCAAGGAAACAACATGAAAGAGGACCCTAGCTAATTCAGAAAACTACAAAGAGTTCAAGCTCTTTGAATACATGTAGCAGAACAACATCGATCAACTTGAGGAAGTTAAAGGGAACTAGTAAGGAGCCCAAATTACATGATCTTGAGGAAGGAGGTGGCAAATTGGGACGGTCCCTGGTTTCACATTGAGCACTTGGAAAGCTATGTAATCAGCGTCCCAATCTTTTGTATCCGTATGGCAAACTCCCACGGCTTTAGCCCTCGCCCCGTTTTTCCCCATCAATGAAATGCTATATGCCTCCGTACTAAATGTACTGTGGCAATAAAACACAGCATATGCATAAGTTTGCTTATGGCAAGGAATTAATTTTTCACCTCCCAATTTCTTCACTCCGACAATGGTGTATTCTTGCATCTCATCACTTTCTCTATTTGCTTCCATTGAGATTGCATTCACTCTTCTTCCCAACTTTGAAGTGGTGAAATCTATCATTGACTCCAGAGAGCTTGCACAGTACTTGTCTTCTCCTGTGACAGCTGCCTCCTCACATTCGTTGATAGTATTCTTCATCATCTTGGCTTCTTTCGAGCTCGGTTTTAGTGATAAATATTTAAGTATTTCGGGTAACTTGTTGGATGAAAAGGGTATTTCTTCTGCCAAATCAAGGGGCAAGAAAGTTGGTAGCGGGGTCGTGTTCTTGGTGAAAAACAACTTCATTTGCATTCCTTTGTGCAAGTCCTTTTCTAGAAAGAAGAGTGCTGCTGCTGTAGCTTTGAAATTGGAATTTTGGATTGATTTTTGATGATTAGCAGGTTTTTTATAAGAAAATGTGACTGTAATTTCTTGTTTGTTGTCCCCAACATGGGCACGGTCTGAGCTTTGAGCTACAGGTTTGAATGGATATTTGAACATGATTGATACTTTTTTGCTTTCACCAAAATTGATAGGCTTTCCTTTGCCGGCAACCATATTTACCCACTCTGCAAAATTTAGTCATTTCAATAGTTAGCGACTGTCTGTCTGGTTTCAGAACTAGCTCACATAAAATATTTAGGGAAAATGAAATTGGTTTTCTAATGAAAAATTTCCTAAAATTTTGTTTGTGTATATATATACATATTCTTTGATTAATGAGATTCAAAATATTTACTCAGATAGAAGAGATTTATATGGATTAGCTAGTGATCAAAATAATTACCAGGAGGGTGGACAAGATCCTTGAGGGCCTTTGGCATGGGAGTATTTGGTAGCACTGTCTGCCAGTACACTTCAGAAGGCTCCACAGCTGCATGGCTTGCCACAAGCCCCAGCTGAAACAACAAGAAACAGTTATTTTAATAGCTTATGTAAACAGTTTGGGTACTCATTTTGGAACGGAGCGGGGAGTAGCTAGCTACTTAGCTATAGTTATCATAAATCACGTCATATGAAATGCGAAATGAAAAAATATTTGCATTAACATATAGTGCATTAATGTAAAATTTTCAGCTATAACTATATGTTTATATATTATATCCATATATATTATGTCAACTATCAGCATTTCCGAAACAAAGTAATGTAACTGAAGAAGAAAAGAAAATGGTTATGGGTAATGTAAGTGTAAGTTTACTTACACAGAGGAAGCTGAAAATGACAAGGATAAGAAATGTCATTGAACTGATCAAAGAAAAGAGAAAGTTGGGAAAGAAAGTGGTTTGGGATGGAAATAAGAATGGGGAACTGGAGTATTTATAAGTGTATAATTTTCAATAGATTAATAGCAACTTGGAACTATTATTGGACTCTTCTGTTTGATGGCCAAAGTCTCAAGTCCTCATTGGCTGCTCAAAATATCCTCTAATATGGGATGTGTGGAAAAAAAAATGTGTATTCGTGGAGCACCCTCTTCATCTGGACCCTCCATCTCATAAGTGTGAGGCTCGGTTTGCTCTTGTAGAGCAGCAACAGTTCCAAATTCAATGGTGTGTACTTATTGTTGTGTTTTGGGATTACAAACGCAGCGGTAAATAATTTATACAACAACAAAACCCTGGTCCTAAGATCCATCTAGCATGAAGAGATTAGAAATATATACTCCCTCCGTCCCGTAATACTTGACACAGTTACTGTTCCGCACGGGAATTAAGGAAAAAGTAAAAAGGTTGATGTGTTGTGAGTGTAGATAGTTAAGTAGGAGAGAGAATGAGTGGAGAGAATAGTAAATTATAATGGTGTTGTGAGTATTAAAATAATGTAGGAGAGAGAATGAGTGGAGGGAATAGTAAAGATTCTTTGCCATTTTAGGAAGTGTGACTTATCAGTGGGACGCCCAAAATAGAAATGTGTGTCAAGTATTGTGGGACGGAGGGAGTATGAAATAGAATTTACATACCTTGAATGCGATTTGTCTAAGCTTGAATTCGAATCTGAAAATCGAATCTCAAAAACGGATCTCAAAATCCGTTGACAAAGGTTTTGATCTTCTCCTTGTTTTTTACCTTGTGAAGAATCGATGATTGAAGGCTTCAAGCTTTTGGTGATTAATTTATCACCCTCTATCGGTAATTCACACTCGAACGGACCAAGAATGCTTCTTGATTGATTGCTAGATGATCCCGATTATTGAAACGATTTTCAATAATCAATGGCTAAAAGTGTTTGATTTTTTATTCTTAATCTAGATCCCAATTTTATTGTTTCATAAACCCTAAAATTTCATATATTTTTGGCTGACCAAAGGGTTCTATTTATATCAAATATAAATCCCTAACTATTAGGGAAAGAAACATTGTCAAAAACCAAAACCTAACAAGCCAAGGAAAAGCAGTACGGACAGATTTTGGCCGCTGGCACGACTCGTCCCCAAGGACACGACTCGTGCCTTATGGCCAAGTCTGTTGCACGACTCGTCCCCTTAAGCACTAGTCGTGCCAAAGTCGTCCTAGAGCCCAGAATTCACCTTTTTAGCCATTTTAATCCGTTCTTTTGTGTGTGACCCTTTAGGAATTATATTTTATGTTGGTAGTGAGTTGAAACATCAACCTCTCACAAGACATAAGTGACTTCTAGCAAATCATTATGTCCACCCAATTAAATATAACGTCAAAGCTTGATTCCTTGATAATCAAATGTCACAATCCCTTTATCCACGATATCCAATTGAACATGAGTCATGGTCTATGTCAACTCATCTTGTTCAATGCTTTCTCGATTCCGAATATGTTGATAATCAAAATGCATTTGATCTCTATCAAATTACTTGAGTGTGGCCACACATTTCATCAACATCATTCATCGAGGGGCCCAAGCAAACATCTCTCTTCATAAGAGGGACAAATCCCGTCTTGACTTATCATTCTTCCCTACATGAATCAAATCGTGCTAACATAGCCCTTATTGCTATCCGATTAAAGATAGTGTTAGACTATATCAAACAAGATCTTCCTCATGTGGAAGACGATGATAATCTCAGGTACAAAGGATTCAATAACACGACTATCATGAGATTTAATCATGACAACAGACCATGTCATAAATCTCATAAGTAGGTCAAGTCCAGTACTTGTTCTCTAGCAAGTACCCATAAATGTAATGTGCATCTCCATGCATATAATCATCTCCATGATTATCCATTACCAACTTATACTAGTTATTCACAACAACTAGGGACGCAGTTCAATATAATAAACATGGAAAACATATAATATATAATGAACCAAATAAACACGCTCTATAATAAATGATAAAGATAATACATAACGGTTAAAGTCAAACATAACTATAGCCTAGGGCATTACACCAACACTTATGTACCCCAGAAAAAAAACAGATAAGTGAAAAAAAGAAAAGAAAAAATATAACTTTCCATCTGTCCCGGAGTAAGGTTCACGTACACCAAAGTTTTGCACGTTTATTAAGGAAATGTCCTAGACAGTATTCATATTCTTCATTTTAGGTATAAAGCAATTGTAAACCTTATTATGAGATGTACCAAAAAAAAAAACTGTGAATCTGAATCTTACAGTATTCATATTCTTCATTTTAGGTATAAAGCAATTGTAAACCTTATTATGAGATGTACCAAAAAAAAAAACTGTGAATCTGAATCTTACTCTGGGACTAAGAGAGTACACTAGTTTTTTTATTGTAACAACTTGATGTTTATTGAATGTGTAATAGCATGTGCACTCCCTTAATCACGTGCTTTTTGTCCACAAGAATCTGCAGTGATAGAGACAAATTTTAGTGTTTTTTACTGCAATCTCTATAATCAAAATCTTCCTCTACTATCGATCTTGCTGGAGTGTGTCCGGTAACCGTGAAGGCCCTCTTCCATTTGATGCAAAAGTGACAAAGTTTTACAACAACGATACAAAACTTACCATAAACTACTCTGAATCTCCAAATATTTTGAGCAAGTGGACTAGACATGCATGATAATATCCCATCCAGTAATTGGATAAGTATCTCCATTCACGTCAACTACTGACCAGGTGCGGACACAAGGCTAATGACATATGGGTGCAAGTGCACCCGGTTACTTCTCAAAATACAGTGTAAAAAAAATTATCCCCCAAATATATACTATTATATTAGTAAAAGTGCAACTGGTTTGAATAATAAATGTCGATAGTTCTGTAGAGACCCGAATTTTTTTTCTTTTTAGCTATTATTATTTATTGTATTATTATTAATTGAGTTGATCTTATAAAAAACTAGTTTTTTCTTAAGATAAGAAAAAACGTGTTTTCAAAATAAACGGTGGCAATTTTGTAATTACTGGCAACCATGTTCAAAATAAACGGTGGCATTTTCGTAATTAATGATCCCCCCGTTTATGCCAATGCTGTTTAACAAACCGCTGTGACAAAGTGCCAGATATGTAACAAAGTGCCAAAAAGTGCAGCTTAACAAAGTGCCGCTGTAAACCGGCACCGGCACTTTGTTAAACCGAAACTGCACTTTTTACACGGGCACTTTTATATACATGAACCGGCACTCTTCACACCGGCACTCGTTACACTAACACCGGCACTTTGTTACACTAATATTTTTGCCGGCTCTCAAAAATACAAGCACCGGCATTCAAAAATACATGGACCGGCATTTGAAAACACATTTACCGGCACTCAAAAATGCATATACCGGCACTCAAAAACACCGATAATTATTTTTGCCGATATTCAAAAACAAGAACCGGCATTCAAAAAACATGGATGGCATTCAAAATTACAAGAACCGGCATTCAAAAATACATTGACACTCGCTACACACTTACCGGCACTCTATTATACACTAACCGGCACTCCAAAATACATGGATCGGCACTTCAAAACACATACACCGGCATCTAATTATCCACCCACCAATGCATCAAATTCTCAAACCGGTACTCAAATACTTGTAACCGGCATTCAATAATATACAATCTGGGTACATTTATATGGAATACTGGTTCATTTTATACTCAAATCAAATTCTCAAACTCGGTTGAACGGCGATCTGGAACAGAGAAAGAAGACGGCAATTGCAATTTTAACCCTTCGTCCAATCCAAGATGTAACGCCATCAACCTTGCCGAAGGTTTCCCTGATTTTCCGGCACCTCCCCATATCAAAGATGCTGCCGTCTCCGCCATTAATTCCGATTTTAATCAATACAGTTTCTCTCCCCTTGTTTTAGTTCAATCTTTGAATCTTTGAATTTGGGTAGCGATTGAGAGAGGTTTGGGTTAGGTTGAGAGAGAGAGCGATTTTTGTTGAGTTTGGCCGGAGAGGCTAGGTTGAGGAAGAAGGAGGTAGAACGGTGTTTCTGGGTGGAGAGGGAGATGGCGCGGTGATGGAGATTGAAGGGTGATTGGAGGTCGCCGGTTGATTGGGGATTGAGATTGGGTTTGATTTCCGGTGGAAGAGCTTGGTTAGGGAGGAGATTGGGGCCGGCAATGGTGGTTGGGCTTGGTCGGAGAAGAAGGTGGGGAGCTTTTGGCAATGAATTACGCTTCTGCGTATAGAGAGAGAGAGGAGAGAGAGGGCCGAAAAAACACGTTTTTTTGTTAACTTAAAAAAAACGCGTTTTTTATAAGTTTTTGGCTTATTAATTAGACCAATAATAATAATTGCCAAGATGGGCTATATGGAATTGGGCTATGAATTATTAGAATGGACTCAAGGTTGGGCCTAAGTAAATTTCAATCCATTAAGGGGTTGGATTAGTAAAGTCCTAATTAGGTTAGGATTGGAATTACCTCTCATATTTAAACTCCTACCCTAACCCTAAGTCCCTCATTATTCACACGGCAGAAAAATTAATCCAACGCTAAAGGAGAGAGAGGGAGCGGCCGAGTGAGAGAGGGGGAGCGGCCGAGAGAGGGAGGGGAGGCGGAGAAGAGAAGGAGAAGAAAAGAAAGAGGAGGAAGAAGCAAGAAGGATCCACAAAGGTAAATTGATTCTTCTAGTTATCTATTTTCTATATTGATGATCTTAGAAAGTAGAAAACCTAGATTGAAAGTATATAGTTTTTGGGTTTAATTCAAGTATGATTATTGATATTATGATAAGATGAAATCAATCCTAATGAAGGGAATTTGGGCATGATAATCTAGAATTGAAAACTAGGGTTTGCATGCTAAGAAAGATATAAGAGGAACTAGGGTTTTGTGTGTGTGTGTGTGTTTTTCGTGTGTGCTGAGTGTGTGTTTTGTGTGTGTGCCGTGTGTGTTTTGTGCCGTGTGTGTGTGTGTTGTGTTAATGTTTTTGATGCAAAACTTATTTACAAAGTTGTTTTGGATAAATATTTTGGTATCAAAAAGGGTTTAATTTTAAATAAAAGTGTTTTTGGTTAGAAATCTAACAAAGGTTAAATGCTGAAAATCAGTTTTCCAAAACCTAGTGACCAAACTGTAAAATTTGGAAACTAAGGACCAAACTGTAAATTTTGGAAGTTCAGGGATTGTTCTGTAAATTTTGGAAGTCCAGGGACTGTTCTGTAAATTTTGGAAGTCCAGGGATTGTTTTGTAAATTTCAAAAGTCGAGAGACTGTTTTGTAATTTCTGAAAAGTTGAAGGGCCTTTTTGTAAATACTCAAGGTAGAGGCGTTTAAAGGTAACTTCTAAGGAAAGAAAGACTTTTCAAAGATAAAGAAGAAGAATCAAAGTAAAATAAAGGCAACTTCTAAGAATAGGAAGTGTAAGTCCATGAATAATGGAAAAGTTTCCAAATATAGAAAGTCACTATTTTAGGAAGGTTACCTAAAATAGAAGGATACTATTTAAGAAAGATATCTTAAATAGAAGGTAACTATTTTAGGAAGGTTACCTAAAATAGAATGATACTATTTAAGGAAGAAACCTTAAATAGAAGGTAACTATTTAGGAAGGTTACCTAAATTAGAAAAATACTATTTAAGAAAGATACCTTAAATAGAAGGGTACTATTTTAGGAAAGTTACCTAAAATAGAAAGTTACCATTTTAGGAAAGCTACCTAAAATAGAAAGATAGTTAACTAGTAAGATGAGTCCAAAAGTAACTCATAAGTTAACTAAAGATAAAGCAACATGAATGTACATAAGAAATAATAAACAATTACGTGTACCGAAAATGATGTCTTTGCATGACTGTAGGTTATACAAGAAGTGCAAAGGAAGCAAGCTAAGGTAAGAAATTACGTTCCTAAAAACTCTTGTGTATCTATTATTTGGAAACTCTATCGAGTCTTTTCAAAAGCTATACTATCATGTGGCGATAGTGTTTTATAAAATATTCCCTGGACATGAAGCGTCTTTTGGAGAATCTTATCTATGATATGTATTGTTCATAGATATCTAAAGTATTGACTTTGCTTATGTGTATTCTTGCTTTAATATGAATGCACTATATGTTAGACTTGTATGAATGTTACATGCATGTCAAGATTATATGGAGTGATATAGGACTTGTATGATTTGTTACGTACTTGTCTATACCTTTTTATGCGCACGCGACATCAATGTAGATGATCGGATGGAAATTACTCAAGGTAGGGTATATCCAGAACAAAAACTATGATATGAAATGTTTGGATAGAGGACCAACCGGGTTAGACATCGAAGCAAGGGGGAAGAAATTCGTCAGTGGTTGCTGGAGTCAAGAGCGGCCGCGCAGGTGGTGTGCGCGACCGCGCTCTTGGACAGAGACTTGTCGCTCGGTGGGAATTCTTCGAGGGCGACCGTGCTTGGCATGAGGGCGACCGCGCTGGAGGATTTTACAAAGGCGTTGAAGTTTCTGGATGGTAGCGCGACCGCGCTTCTGCGGAGGGTGGCCGCGCTCGGCCCGTTTTCAGCAGTCCGGAATCCTTGTTTGTCTAGGGTTTGGTTTGTTTCCCTAGGTCATATATAAGCAATGTTCCGCCCCCTTTCTCATTGTAACACAAATTTACATATTATAGTGCAAGATCCTGGCTTGGTAGTGCCCCCAGACGTAGCCAATCAAATTTGTGAACTGGGTTAACAATTTCTGTGTTCTTCTTTGTGATTTATTTCTTGTGCTTGGTTTTGTGTGCTCTAATTGTTCTTGTAGGTTTGCTTGGTAGTGGAGGGCCATATTCACAACAACTGGTATCAGAGCTCTTGGTTTCAAGATCAAGGGAGTTGTTCCAAGCAATCAAGAATGGGCAAGGACAAACAGGCGGTTGAGAAATTCGATGGGTCTGACTACGGATATTGGAGGATGCAGATTGAGGATCTCTTGTACAACAAGGATCTCTATAAGCCTCTGAAGGGTGTCAAACCGGAAGAAGAAGATCAGGAAGAATGGGAACTCATGGATCGGAAAGCCCTAGGGGTGGTCAGATCTACTTTGTCAAAGTGGATTGCAAAGACTACTAGGAAGGCAACAACCACCAAGGAGCTATTGGATTATCTTACTGAGAGATTTGAAACTCCATCTGCTACAAATAAGGTTGATTTGATACGCAAGATGGGTAGTCTCAAGATGCAAGAGGGAGGATCCTTGGCTAAACACATCGATGATTTTATGAATGTTATAGACTCATTGACTGAGGTGGAGATCAAGTTCGATGATGAGGTTCATGCGTGCTTGTTGCTAGCATCTTTACCAGCAAGTTGGAGCGGAACGGTGACAGCGATCAATGCTTCAGCAGGTAAGAAGAAATTGAAGTATGATGATGTTAAAGACTTTCTTTTGGCCGAAGAAAATCGCATGAAGAAGTTGGGGACATCGAGTGCTTCGGGATCGGCTTTAGCTACTACTAGCAAGGGGAAGCCGGGTACTAGTAAACAAGGGAGAACCGAATCTAGGGAGAACGTGGTGAGTGGTAAGGGCAAAGCCGGGAAGACCAAAGACAAACCAAAGGTTGCAAAGGGATCTGTTCAGTGCTATTATTGTAAGGAATTGGGACACTACAAGAGGGATTGTCCAAATCGTAAGGGCAATTCGGTGAATGTGACAGTCGAAGGTGACGATGTACTGGTTCTGAGTGTTAGTAGTGCACTAGAATCATGGGTGCTGGATTCGGGGGCATCATTCCACTCTTGAGGGCATAAGGAAGAGATGGAGAATTACACTTCCGGTGATTTCGGTAAGGTCTATCTGGCGGATGGCGAGCCTTTGGAAATCAAGGGGAAGGGGGATGTCAGAATAGGAGCATCGGACGGGAAGGTCTTACATCTGAACGGGGTCAGGCACATTCCGGGTTTGAAAAAGAACCTACTTTCAGTTGGGCAGTTGGACGAAGAAGGTTACAAGGTGACATTCGGCTGCAGGAACTGGGTTATTACCAAGGAGGATTGTGAGATCGCTCGGGGTAATAAGGAGGGTACATTGTACTTGGCAAACAACACCAAGGATAGTATTACGGTGGCGGCAGCCAAGGGTGATACTGATTTGTGGCACTGTCGATTGGGTCACATGAATGAGACGGGGATGAAGGTGCTTTGTTCAAAGGGACTACTACCGGGTTTGAAGACAGCCAACGTGGGGATCTGCGAAGATTGTATGTTTGGCAAACAGGGGAGAAATAATTTCTCGAGGACAGGTAGGGGTTTGAGGGAAGCAAAGTTAGAATTGGTTCACACGGACTTGTGGGGGCCATCTCCGGTAACGTCTCTGGGTGGTGCTTCATATTACATGACATTTATTGATGATTCTACAAGGAAGGTTTGGGTCTATTTCTTGAAGGGGAAAGATGAGGCTTTCGAGGTGTTCAAGAAGTGGAGGGCCTTGGTGGAGAATCAGACAGGACTTAAGCTTAAGTGCTTCAGATCAGACAATGGTGGGGAGTATGAGCTCGGGGAGTTTAGGGAATATTCTGCTGCGAATGGTATTCGTATGGAGAAGACTCCAAAGCAGACACCACAACTCAACGGGGTAGCAGAGAGGATGAACAGAACATTGAATGAGCGGGCTAGAAGTATGAGATTGAAGTGTGGACTTTCGAAGACGTTTTGGGCATATGCAGTTGACACGGCGGCTTTCTTGATCAATCGGGGACCATCGGTACCATTGGGGAATGGAATTCCAGAGGAAGCTTGGAGTGGCAAGCAGGTAAATCTGTCCTTACTTCGCATATTTGGCTGCGTTTCTTATGTTCATATAGACTCTGCTGAGAGAACTAAATTAGATGCAAAATCTGTTAAGTGTACGTTTATTGGGTATGGCGGGGATGACTTCGGGTATAAGTTTTGGGATGACCAAAACCATAAAGTTATTCGTAGTCGAGATGTGGTATTCAATGAACAGGTATTGTACAAGGACAGAAAGGGGGCATCTGATGACACTAGTTCGGAACCGGAAATTGTAGAGGTGGATATTCCAAACTCGGGTGGGAGCAGAACGGTTCATGATGACCATGGTCAGGAGGTCACTGAAGATGAACCACGTACTCCGGAACCGGATATTCCGCTGCATAGATCCAGCAGGTTGCGTGGATCGCCTGACAGGTATACTCCATCCAATTATTATTTGCTGTTGACAGATAATGGGGAACCGAAATGTTATGCGGAGGTTGTTCGTAGTGCACTTTGTAACAAGTGGAAAGCTGCGATGGATGATGATATGGACTCATTGAAGGCCAACAAAGCTTGGGAGTTGACTGAACTACCTAAGGGGAAGAAGGCACTGCATAACAAGTGGGTTTACAGGATCAAGGAGGAAGCAGACGGTAGCAAGCGTTACAAGGCAAGACTGATTGTAAAAGGGTTTCATCAAAAGTACGGTATTGACTACACCGAGGTATTCACTCCGGTTGTGAAGATGACCACTATCAGAATGGTTCTGGGGATAGTAGTGGCGGACAACTTGTTGCTTGAACAGATGGATGTGAAGACAGCCTTCCTTCATGGGGACTTGGAGGAAGAAATTTACATGGTACAGCCAGAGGGTTACTTGTCTAAGGGTAGCGAGGAGCTAGTTTGCAAATTGACTAAGAGCTTGTATTGTGGGGACCCCGACCCGGAACCTACACGTGTCCCGAGTTGGTGCGTCCCCAAACTAACCCAAAAACACTTGACTTTTAAAACTTTAACTTGACCTTCAAACATGAACATGAATAACATAACATTTCAAAAGAACTCCACTCTACTCCACATCGGAGGAGGAGATAACTAACTTTGAAAATAGTTAACTGTTTAGTTACAAAAGATTTAAGGTTATGACGTAGTGTTTAAGGTTTATAATTACAAACTCCAAGAATGGAATTACCAAAATGCAATTTATACGTCACCCTAAACATACCCTGACAATACCCCAAAAGATTACTCCAAACTCCTCTCCGTCCTTACTTGGGCGGTCCTCCTGTCTCGGGATCTAAAACAGTAAAGGGCGAGGGGTGAGAATAAATCTCAAAGAAGCTATTATGATATGCAAAGCAATATGCCAAATAAATGCAACATATAACAAGTCGCACGTACACATTGGAAAAGCTATAAACACGTTCCGTTACCTTGGTTTACCTTTTCCCGCCGAACAATAGTCGTACAACATTGGTTATAATGATAATAATCCAATCTTACAGGAGCCGCTTAGGCAATACTCACGTCTTATAAGACCCGTTTTTCGGGGAACCAAATAAAGACAAGTAGCAATTACGTAAGGCTTGTGGCTCAATACAGATGCTATACCCCAACCTGTGGCCACAGGAGGGGACGGTCACAGATATAACATAATCCGGTCACATTAGGTCACACTTCCATAATTGACCGTATTATGTTATACCCCCAACGTCAGCTGACTCAAGCACATAATCAAGCACATAATAGATACTTGAATAGAATCCACAAAAAGGGATAAACAATAGCCACATGGTAATATATACTCATGTCTAAACAATATCAAAGTGCAACAATTTATGAATACACTAAACAATGTCAATCAACAATATATGTGACATCAAATAAGGAAAAGAGGGAGCATTAACCTACCCTACAATTTCCACATAATAGGATACAAGGCCTTAGTGAAGGTTCAAGTTCAATTACCAAGTGGGAGTGCCCAATTATAAGTGGCCAATAACTTGCTAAACGATCCTAGTTCAAATCAAGAAATATTGGTTCAGGGCCTTGGGCGACCGCCCATACCACTTGGGCGACCGCCCAAGTGGATTGCCAAAGGGGAAGGGAGTTTCTGCCCACATGGGCGACCGCCCTCACCACTTGGGCGACCGCCCAAGTGGTTTTCCAAGGAATTTGCAAGTTACTGCCAAGCTGGGCGGCCGCTCGGCCCCCTGGGCGACCGCCCAAGCCTCCACTCCCGTAATTCAGATTTTAACCCTTTAACCCTAGTTCATCCTTCCCTCCACCAAGGCTTAGTTCAAGAATACCAATGATACTTAAATCTTTCCAAGTCCCATAAAAACAAGTAAATTCAAACCAAGTAATACTAGATTATTTATCTCTACTCATTTTACCCATTTCAAACCCTTTCAATGATCATCTATGAACCCTAACTTTAACAAAGTGCATTTTCTAAGTAATCAACTCCCATTAGAGTTTCCAAGGCATGAAATCGACATTTCAAGAACAAGAATAACAAGAAATATCCATGAACATTCATGAGAAGAGAAGTCATAACAACTTACTTGGATTTTATGAGGAAAGATTGGTCTAGATGGGTTCCTCTAGGAGATTCAACTTCAAAGGTGTTCTTGGACTTGATTTTTGGAGGAAGAAAGAATGACTTCAAAGCTTGGCAAGGCTTCAATGGAGGTCTCTCTCTCTAAGCTTGTCTCTAGGTTGAAGATGAGTAGTGTAGTGAATGGAGAGAAGGAGGGGAAGGGAGTAAGAGAGGTGAGGGTGTGATGACACATGGCACAAGGAGGGAAGCTAACACTTTGGCCCCCATGAGAAATTACAAAGGCTTTCATCCAACACATTAAATTTAAATTAAAAACTTATCCCATTAATTCATCCTACTCATTTAACCTCCCCACCTTATTTATCATTTTCCCATTTTTATTAATTTCCCAAATTTCTTTATTTAATGTCCAATAAATTCTCATAAGCTCCTACATTTACCTTTCACCCAATTTACCTTAATTTAAGAATTTAAAGATATAATTGAACATATAAGATAACATAAATATTAAAAGCATATAATTTAATATTTAAAATGAGTGCCTAGGGTTGGGGTCGTCACACTCACTCCCCCTTAAAGAAAATTCGACCCGAATTTTAAAAAGGAAACTTACTTGAATTTTCAAACAACCACGGGTATTTCGCTCTCATCTCCGACTCTAGCTCCCACGTCGCTTCCTCTACGGTGTGGTTCTTCCAAAGGACTTTTACTATCGGAATACTTTTGGTTCTCAATTCCTTAACTTGGAATTCTAGGACTCTTAATGGCTCTTCAACATACGACATGTCCGCTTGGACATCATCGGGAGGAGAGCTCAAAACATGGGAGGGGTCATGACAATACTTCCTAAGCATAGAAACGTGGAACACATCATGAAGCAAAGAGAGAGACGGAGGCAACGCTAACCGGTAAGCCAATTCCCCTATCTTCTCTAGAATCTCAAACGGACCTACAAACCGAGGAGCCAACTTTCCCTTATTCCCAAACCTTTTAATCCCCGTCCTCGGAGAAACCTTCAAGAACACTAAGTCACCAACCCGAAATGATAAATCCCGTCTTCTATTGTCGGCGTAGCTTTTCTGTCGACTCTGAGCTGTCTTCAATCTATCCCGAATCACTTTGATCTTCTCCGTCGAATCTCGAACCAAATCCGGGCCCCAAAGTCTCGCTTCACCAACCTCGTCCCAACACATCGGAGATCGACACTTCCTACCATACAAAGCTTCATACGGAGCCATCTCAATGCTGGACTGATAACTGTTATTGTAAGCAAACTCCACTAAAGGTAAATGATCCTCCCAAGACAATTGGAAATCCATCACACAAGCTCGTAACATATCCTCAAGTATCTGAATAGTTCTCTCGGACTGACCATCGGTTTGAGGATGAAACGCGGTACTAAAACACAACTTAGAACCCAAGGCTTCATGCAATGCTCTCCAAAATCTAGATGTAAACCTCGGATCTCTGTCAGACACAATACTAACCGGAACCCCGTGAAGTCTTACAATCTCCTTTAAGTACAACTGAGCTAACTTCTCTAACGAATACTTGGTTGATACTGGAAGAAAATGAGCCGACTTCGTCAACCGATCCACAATAACCCATATAGCATCCATCTTCTTCGCGGTGAGAGGTAAACCCGAAACAAAATCCATCGAAATTCCTTCCCATTTCCATTCCGGAATATCCAATGGTTGTAGTAGTCCCGCCGGTCTTTGATGTTCTGCCTTAATCTGTTGACACGTCAAACACTTAGATACATAATCCGCTATTTCCCTTTTCATTCCATTCCACCAATATCCACGCTTCAAGTCTTGATACATTTTGGTACTCCCCGGATGAATCGCAAACTTGGACTTATGGCCATCCTCTAAGACACGCTTCTTGATTTCCGGCGATGACGGAACGCAAATTCTCCCTTGGAAAGTTAAAATCCCATCTCGATTCAAAGCAAAATCCCCGGCTTTCCCATCTTGCACTTGATCACAAATTTTCTTCAATTCCGGATCTTCTTGTTGAGCTTCCTTCAAATCACCATACAATGTCGGAACGGCTCGAACATTCGCAACTATCACTTCACTCTTCAACTCCCGAGAACTCAAGGCTGTCACATACGCCTTTCGGCTAATCGCATCGGCCACCACATTGGCCTTCCCCGGATGATAGGATATGACACAATCAAAATCCTTCAAAAACTCTAACCATCTTCTTTGCCGGTTGTTCAACTCCTTTTGGGTAAATAGGTACTTCAAACTCTTATGATCGGTGAAAATCTCAAACTTCGCCCCATAAAGATAGTGCTTCCACTTATGCAACGCAAATACAATCGCCGCCAATTCCATATCATGAGTAGGGTAATTACATTCCGCCGGTGATAACTTCCTAGAGGCATACGCCACAACCTTTCCATTCTGCATCAACACACAACCCAAACCCGCCTTCGAGGCATCACTATAAATAACAAAATTCTCGCAACCATCCGGAAGGGTAAGAACCGGAGCCGTCGTCAACCTCTTCTTCAATTCATCAAAACTTTCTTCACACTTGGAATCCCATACAAACGAAACATCTTTCCGAGTCAACCTAGTCAACGGAGTAGCAATCCGAGAAAACCCTTCAATGAACCTCCGATAATATCCCGCCAAACCAAGAAAACTACGGACCTCGGTCACAGTCGAAGGTTGCTTCCAATTAATCACGGCTTCAATCTTCGAAGGATCCACGGAAATCCCCGAACTCGACACAACATGCCCCAAGAAAGAAATCTGCTCAAGCCAAAACTCGCACTTGCGAACTTAGCATACAACCGCTTCTCACGTAGAACGGACAAGACAATCCTCAAATGATTCTCATGCTCTTCCCGGGACTTAGAATACACAAGAATATCATCAATAAAGACCACCACAAAACTATCGAGATAAGGCTTGAAGACACGGTTCATCATATCCATAAACACGGCCGGAGCATTGGTCAACCCAAACGGCATCACCACAAACTCATAATGACCATATCTAGTACGGAAAGCTGTCTTAGCAATATCATCCGGCCTAATCTTCAACTGATGGTATCCGCTTCTCAAATCAAGCTTTGAGTAGATAACGGAACCTTGGAGTTGGTCAAACAAATCATCTATATGCGGAAGAGGATACTTATTCTTAATGGTGGCTTGGTTCAACAAACGATAGTCAATGCACAATCGTAAGGTACCATCCTTCTTCCTAACAAACAAGACCGGTGCTCCCCACGGAGACACACTAGGACGAATAAAACCTCGGTCTAACAATTCTTGCAATTGGACCTTCAACTCTTTTAACTCGGCCGGAGCCATTCTATAGGGTGCTTTAGAGATAGGAGCGGTACCGGGTACTAAGTCAATACAAAACTCTACCTCACGATCCGGAGGCATAGAGTACTCACTAGAGAACACATCACTAAATTCATTCACAACCGGAACATGAACTAACTCGGGAGACTTCTTATTGGAATCTACCACATAAGCTAAGTAACCCGTACACCCCTTAGATAGCATCTTTCTAGCTTTTAAGGCAGAAATAACATGTAACCCGAACATAGATTTATCGGCGTCAAATATAAATGTAGGCACATCAGGCATAGCAAATGAGACTCGCTTCCTACGACAGTCTACCAAAGCATGGCACTGACTCAACCAATCCATACCAAGGATCACATCAAAATCACGGATTGGTAACTCGACCAAATCCACCGGCAATACATGCCCACATATAGTCACATCACATCCACGATATACCAAAGAAGATTCAAGGCTCTCTCCCATAGGAGTAGAGACCTCTAACACATAAGGCATAGATTCAGGCAAGATATGCAATGAGAATGCAAAATGAGACGCCACAAAAGAATGGGAAGACCCGGGATCTATAAGAATGCGGGCCTTAACTCCTGAGACAGGAACTATACCTCTAATGACGGCATTAGGATCGACCTCCCCTCGACCCAAAGCAAACACACGACCTTGGACTTTATCCTTAGGCTTCCCATCAACATCTCTCTTCACACCACTACCTTGACCCCCGAATCCGGTGCAGTCGCTTGCTTATTCTGAAACTTGGGACAATTCCTTCTGAAATGGCCCGGCGATCCACACTCCAAACACTTGCCTTGTTTGCTCCAACATTTGTCTTCGGAATGCCCTATCCTCTTGCAAAACCCACATGTTGTCCCAAGCTGGCCGGAAGTCGCACGATTTGCCGGAGCCGCCACATGACCTCCTCGATTCGCTCCGGGGTGAAAGTCCTCCGCACTCTATTCTGTCCCGATCCTTGACCACGAAATCTGTTCCTGTTTCCTCCTTCATTCTTACCACGATGCTCCTCTATGTCGTTCTCAATCCGGTACGCCATATTCACTGCTGCTTGGAAATTGGCGAAGTTATGCGTCAACAACTGCTTCCGAAACTCAACTCTTAAACCTTTCACAAACCGGTAAACTCGCCTCTCCTCATCTGGCACCAAATGGGGACAATATCGGGCCAACTCTGTGAACTTCGCTGAATACTGCGCTACTGTCATGGTCCCTTGCTCCAGCTTCAGGAACTCGCCTTCTTTCTTGTCCCTAGTAACCATCGGCACAAAGTGATCTCGGAACTTGAGCGTGAAGTTTTCCCACGTCTGCGGTGTCAAATCTCGGTCCCAACCATCCTTTACCACTTGCCACCAATGCTCCGCTGGTCCTTCCAATTTGAAAACTGCGCATCTCACTTTCTCCGCATCAGTACTCTCCATAGCTGCGAAAATCTTGTTCATAGCCTCAAGCCACCTCTCAGCCTTCACCGGATCCGGATCTCCGTTGAAGCTAGGAGGAGACATCTTCACGAACTTCTCCAAACCATGTTGCCCTTGTCTGCCTAGATTCTGATTCAAATTCTGATTCTGCGTTGCCATATGCTGAAGGAACCCTCGGAACATGTCCATCATTTCGGCGTTCGGATTACCACCACCCAAACCCAGATTCGGATCACCTTCATTTCCCGCCATTACAACAAACTCCTGCATTAAACACTCGACGTCAGTTACCACACACTCTCACTCAGCTAGACTCTACCCAAGAATTCTAACCGAGCTCTGATACCAACTGTGGGGACCCCGACCCGGAACCTACACGTGTCCCGAGTTGGTGCGTCCCCAAACTAACCCAAAAACACTTGACTTTTAAAACTTTAACTTGACCTTCAAACATGAACATGAATAACATAACATTTCAAAAGAACTCCACTCTACTCCACATCGGAGGAGGAGATAACTAACTTTGAAAATAGTTAACTGTTTAGTTACAAAAGATTTAAGGTTATGACGTAGTGTTTAAGGTTTATAATTACAAACTCCAAGAATGGAATTACCAAAATGCAATTTATACGTCACCCTAAACATACCCTGACAATACCCCAAAAGATTACTCCAAACTCCTCTCCGTCCTTACTTGGGCGGTCCTCCTGTCTCGGGATCTAAAACAGTAAAGGGAGAGGGGTGAGAATAAATCTCAGCAAGCTATTATGATATGCAGCAATATGCCAAATAAATGCAACATATAACAAGTCGCACGTACACATTGGAAAAGCTATAAACACGTTCCGTTACCTTGGTTTACCTTTTCCCGTCTGAACAATAGTCGTACAACATTGGTTATAATGATAATAATCCAATCTTACAGTGAGCTGCTTAGGCAATACTCACGTCTTATAAGACCCGTTTTTCAGGGAACCAAATAAAGACAGTAGCAATTCTGTAAGGCTTGTGGCTCAATACAGATGCTATACCCCAACCTGTGGCCACAGGAGGGGACGGTCACAGATATAACATAATCCGGTCACATTAGGTCACACTTCCATAATTGACCGTATTATGTTATACCCCCAACGTCAGCTGACTCAAGCACATAATCAAGCACATAATAGATACTTGAATAGAATCCACAAAAAGGGATAAACAATAGCCACATGGTAATATATACTCATGTCTAAACAATATCAAAGTGCAACAATTTATGAATACACTAAACAATGTCAATCAACAATATATGTGACATCAAATAAGGAAAAGAGGGAGCATTAACCTACCCTACAATTTCCACATAATAGGATACAAGGCCTTAGTGAAGGTTCAAGTTCAATTACCAAGTGGGAGTGCCCAATTATAAGTGGCCAATAACTTGCTAAACGATCCTAGTTCAAATCAAGAAATATTGGTTCAGGGCCTTGGGCGACCGCCCATACCACTTGGGCGACCGCCCAAGTGGATTGCCAAAGGGGAAGGGAGTTTCTGCCCACATGGGCGACCGCCCTCACCACTTGGGCGACCGCCCAAGTGGTTTTCCAAGGAATTTGCAAGTTACTGCCAAGCTGGGCGGCCGCTCAGCCCCCCTTGGGCGACCGCCCAAGCCTCCAGCCCAGAATTCAGATTTTAACCCTTTAACCCTAGTTCATCCTTCCCTCCACCAAGGCTTAGTTCAAGAATACCAATGATACTTAAATCTTTCCAAGTCCCATAAAAACAAGTAAATTCAAACCAAGTAATACTAGATTATTTATCTCTACTCATTTTACCCATTTCAAACCCTTTCAATGATCATCTATGAACCCTAACTTTAACAAAGTGCATTTTCTAATTAATCAACTCCCATTAGAGTTTCCAAGGCATGAAATCGACATTTCAAGAACAAGAATAACAAGAAATATCCATGAACATTCATGAGAAGAGAAGTCATAACAACTTACTTGGATTTTATGAGGAAAGATTGGTCTAGATGGGTTCCTCTAGGAGATTCAACTTCAAAGGTGTTCTTGGACTTGATTTTTGGAGGAAGAAAGAATGACTTCAAAGCTTGGCAAGGCTTCAATGGAGGTCTCTCTCTCTAAGCTTGTCTCTAGGTTGAAGATGAGTAGTGTAGTGAATGGAGAGAAGGAGGGGAAGGGAGTAAGAGAGGTGAGGGTGTGATGACACATGGCACAAGGAGGGGAAGCTAACACTTTGGCCCCCCATGAGAAATTACAAAGGCTTTCATCCAACACATTAAATTTAAATTAAAAACTTATCCCATTAATTCATCCTACTCATTTAACCTCCCCACCTTATTTATCATTTTCCCATTTTTATTAATTTCCCAAATTTCTTTATTTAATGTCCAATAAATTCTCATAAGCTCCTACATTTACCTTTCACCCAATTTACCTTAATTTAAGAATTTAAAGATATAATTGAACATATAAGATAACATAAATATTAAAAGCATATAATTTAATATTTAAAATGAGTGCCTAGGGTTGGGGTCGTCACATGTATGGCCTTAAACAAGCTCCTAGGCAGTGGTACAGAAAGTTTGATGGGTTCATGCACGACATTGATTTTATCAGATGTGAGGCGGATCATTGTTGCTACTTCAAGAACACGGACAATGGGTACATTATCTTGTTGTTATATGTGGACGACATGCTAATAGCGGGCTCTAGCAGTAGAGAGGTAAACAGATTGAAGACTCAGTTGTCAGAACGGTTCGAGATGAAGGATTTGGGAGAGGCCAGAAAAATCTTGGGCATGCGGATTGACCGGGATAGGGAGTCGGGTAAGTTGGTTCTTTCACAAGCCGAATATGTTGAGAAAGTCTTGGCACGGTTTTGTATGGAAGAGGCGAAGCCAACAGGGACGCCATTGGGTTTGCACTTCAAGCTATCCGAGAAAGACTCGCCTATGGGCAAGGAGGAGCGTGACAAGATGGAGAGAACTCCATATGCTTCAGCAGTGGGGAGTCTCATGTATGCAATGGTGTGTACAAGGCCGGACATTGCACATGCGGTGGGAGTAGTCAGCCGGTTTATGGGCAATCCAGGAAAGCAACATTGGGAAGCGGTTAAATGGATCCTACGTTACTTGAAGGGTACTGCTGGTAAGGCTCTGTGTTTCTCGAGCAAGGAAGTGGTGTTAGCGGGTTATGTTGATGCGGACTTGGCATCGAGTGATCTTGATAAGAGGAGAAGTACTACGGGTTATGTGTTTACATTGGGTGGTACGGCAATCTCCTGGGCTTCTAAGTTGCAGAAGATCGTGGCTCAGTCGACTGCAGAAGCAGAATATGTGGCAGTGACAGAAGCAAGTAAAGAGATGGTATGGCTGCAGAACTTCTTGGGTGAACTTGGGAAGACGCGAAGTGGTAACGTTCTCTACAGCGACAGTCAGAGTGCAATTCACTTGGCTAGAAATCTGGCGTTTCATTCGAGGACGAAGCACATTGAACTGAGGTTTCACTACATCAGGCATCTCTTGGAGGAGAAAATCTTAAGGCTAGAGAAGATATTGGGATCGGAGAACCCGGCTGACATGTTGACAAAGGTTGTGAACCTTGAGAAATTGAAGCTGTGCAAAGCTTCAATTGGGCTTGGAGAATAGGAGAGGAGGATGGCACAACCATGATCGAGGTGAGCACTAGGAGGACACCAAGGATGAGAGATTGTTGGGATAGAGGACCAACCGGGTTAGACATCGAAGCAAGGGGAAAGAAATTCGTTAGTGGTTGCTGGAGTCAAGAGCAGTCGCGCAGGTGGTGTGAGCGACCGCGCTCTTGGACAGAGACTTGTGGCTCGGTGGGAATTCTTCGAGGGCGATCGCGCTTGGCATGAGAGCGACCGCGCTGGAGAATTTTACAAAGGCGTTGAAGTTTCTGGATGGTAGCGCGACCGCGCTTCTGCGGAGGGCGACCGCGCTCGGCCCGTTTTCAGCAGTCCGGAATCCTTGTTTGTCTAGGGTTTGGTTTGTTTCCCTAGGTCATATATAAGCAATGTTCCGCCCCCTTTCTCATTGTAACACAAATTTACATATTATAGTGCAAGATCCTGGCTTGGTAGTGCCCCCAGACGTAGTCAATCAAATTGGTGAACTGGGTTAACAATTTCTGTGTTCTTCTTTGTGATTTATTTCTTGTGCTTGGTTTTGTGTGCTCTAATTGTTCTTGTAGGTTTGCTTGGTAGTGGAGGGCCATATTCACAACATGGAATTGTAATGCCACACTTCCTTGAATGAACTTTATTGTATTAACCTTTCGTTGAAATGCTTCGGTTGATCCGTCATTCAGGTCATCTCCTCATAAATTCAAGGCGATCACGTAATGACTTACTGGGCATCTTTCGCTCATTCCTTCATTCTTATTTTTCCTCCAGGTATGGGAATAAGAAGGAAAGATCGTCGTAGGAAGGACGGCGACAATTGAGAAGTCATAGGAAATTATCGACGAATCCTGAATTTAAGTTTAGTTTAAATAAAGCTAATAGGTTATACTAGTCGTTACATTTGATATTTTCGTACTTATGTAACGTTGAATATTTAATTTACCGTTGGATTTGAATATTTGAATTTTAAGTATTCGATGGGACCTAATTTGGATATTTATTAATATGTATGAATATTATTTATTTAAAAAAATTTCGGGGACTTTACAAGTTCAGTCTTCTTTAACAAGAAATAGGTCCCAAGTTCAATGCATTTATTCTACGGTTTGCTATAGTAAATTTATAATATGTGCACCCACATTACTTTTCTTTTACTACTGCTACTACTGTTTGACCATTTTGTGCTTAAGTCATATCTTAATGTATCTATTAGACTATTAAGTTTGGATATATAAACGAATATGTTTGCATTAGGTATGCTAGTATATCCAGAGATAATGCTGAGAAATTAACGAAGGCACAAATGGCTTCGTTTTGGTTCTTGACTATGGATTTACGGCTGTCCATGTTGTTGGGCCCTATGTTTTTAAATTAATTTGTTTACAACTTGCATCAAATAACTTGGTACTAACGAACTTGAGTTGTTCTACTACAACTTGATCTTCTGCAGGTTGGAACATAGTTACGTTAACCCTATTTTTCAGGGAACGTGTCAAAGGAAGTGAAGACCAATTCAAAGACGTTTCCTCAGCAACAAATCGTTATCTCCTCCCTCAACAACAAATGGCGAATATATCTCAACAAGATCAGCATTACTCCCGAGATTTTAGGCCTATCTTTTCTCTTTGTGAATTAGCCGTTATTTGAGGTATAAAAGGGATCAAACACTGTATTTTGTACACACGTTCACTCTAGCCTAAGCTCCCTTTGAATACGCTCTTAGCATTGTAATCACCAAAAATACTTAGTAAACTTCCGGTCAAGGCAGGTACCAAAACCTCCCGGGATTTTATGTCGGCGAACAAGTTGTTAAGGGCTTTCCCTAGTCAACAAACATCTTGTGTCCATTTCTATTCAGCTTGATAATCATTGTACCTAGATTCATATCACTTTAGTCATTTTTCTTCTCATCGAAATACACTTGTTGAAATTTGACCAAAACAATTTGGCGCCGTCTGTGGGAAACTTTGATTATTTGCGTAGAAATGGTTAATCCATCGTCCGGCAGTCAAGGTGAAAGGAGTCGGTCACTTCCTGCTTCCGGCATCCAAGGTAATCCACCTCCGAATGCAGAAGCTGTCAATTTGGAGATATTGTCCAACATGGCCGATATGTTGAAGAAAGTGAATGATCGGTTGGACGGTCAGGAGCATACGAATGCCATGATATTCAATGCCATTGATAGCCTGCGTAAAGGGAAGCAAGTTGAAACTCAAGTATCTACCCCATTTTCACCTTTGCGCCCTAGATCTCTGTTTGGTGCAGGTACAGGACCAAGCCATGCTGGAGATATCCCTATGTCCAACACCTTGCCAGCAGAAAGCACGATCGTGGCGTCCATTCCAATCGAGCAACCAAGATTCAGCCTACCAGCTAGCCAACCTGTGCTGTCATCTTGCGACACCTATGCTACACCCTCAATGGGGCAAATAGGGAGTTTCTTTAATACTTTTGATACTTTCGCACCTCAGTTTAATAATACTCCTCTTTTTGCAGAGAACCAACTTGTTAAGGAAATGCAAACCATTAAAGAGTTGCTTCGAAGCGTGCCTGGAGTCAACTTGCCGTATCACCAAGTTTCTCCAACTCGCTATAATGAATCTCGTTTTGTGCCAGCAATAGCTAGTGTGGAGATTCCAAAGAAATTTTCAGTCCCTCATATGAAGAAGTATGATGGAAGCAACGATCCAGCAGAGCATGTATTGTTGTATCAGGAATCAATGGATATCATAAGTATCCCCCCTATTTTTAAAGAAGCATGTTTTTGCAGGGGCTTTGGCTCAACCTTGTCAGGACCAACCTTAAAATGGCTAACAGGGCTTTCTCTAAACTCTATTTCTTCTTATGCTCAACTTGTCAATATGTTTATTAATCAATTTTCATGCAATAGGGCATTTGACAAGTTGACTAGTGATCTTTATAGAATTGTGCAATGTACTAACGAAAATCTTAAAGAGTATTTGCACAGATTTAATAAGGAGGCAGTCACTATACCCAACTTGGATGTATCCACAGCTACGGAAGCATTCCGTATAGGCTTGAAGAAGAGCTCTCTATTCTACAACGAGTTGGTGATGACTCCTGCAAAACAACTTGAAGAAATCAGAACCAGGACCTTGCCTTTCATCAGATTGGAGGAGGATAGCTTGGCAATGGGGAAGTCAACTGGGAGGACTCCTACTCCTCTATTTGAGCCCTCTGACAGAAAATCGGATTCCCATCATTATAAGTCCAACAGGGGCAAACCCCCTGTTAAATCTGAATCTTCTAGAATTCATGTTGTAGATGATGATCAAGAGGGAGATGATAATGATTATCCAAAAATTTCTGAATACTGCTTTTCTGTGGACATTGCAGGAATCCTGTGCGCCATGGGAAATCTTGGAGATAAAGCAAGGTGGCCCAAGAAGAATGACCAGTCAACAACTTGGAAGGACAAGTCCAAGTGGTGCGCATTTCATGAGGATTTTGGGCATACCACCGAGAATTGTTTTGCCTTGAGGAAGGAAATTGCTCATTTATTGTCCAAGGGTCTTCTTAAGGATTTTTTGGGCAAGAAGAGGGTCAGAAGTGAATTCAAATAACCTGATTCAGGGGAGCAGTCTAGATCCGAGAAAGTTGCACCTCCTTCAGCCACCAAAGTAGTGAATGTTATTTCAGGTGGGTCCCATATTTGCGGCACAACTTACTCTGCAGCCAAGCGTCATGCCAAAAGTTCTAAGGAGGATCAGTCAGAATTGCCTTCAAGGCGTCGTGACTTCACAGATGGTCATGTTATCTCCTTTGAAGATGAAGATAAAGACAACACGTTGGATCCTCATCATGATGGTCTAGTTGTTCAGGTGCAGATTGCTAATTGTATGGTCAAGTGAATTCTGGTTGATGGTGGCAGCTCAGTCAACATAATCTTTACTCATGCTCTTGAAGATATGGGCATTCCTTTGTCCGAAGTTGTGAAGAATTCATCCGTACTGGTAGGGTTCAGTGGTGAGGCGAAGCAAACAGTCAGAGAAATCAAGTTGCCTATCTATTTAGAGGGTGTGAATTCTATGGAGAGGTTCTGTGTGATTGAGTGAAGAATTCATCCGTACAATGTCATTTTGGGAAGACCTTGGATCCACAACATGAAGGCCGTACCGTCAACTTATTACCAGTGCGTCAAATTTCCAACACCTTGGGGCGTGGCCAAGTTGAAGGGAAATCAGCAAGTTTCTAAAGAATGCTATAAGGTCAATATGAAAGCAAGTTCAGTCCCTCGCCAAGCATAGCAATTAAAGAAAAAGGCCCAGGATGTTCTTGAAGCAGTGGAGCATGAGACAAAAAGCGTTCCCATTGATGAATCGAATCCTGAGGCCCAAGTGCAAGTTGGTATAGACCTTCCATCCGAAATTGAAGAGGAGCTGATCGAGTTCCTGAAAAGTCAGAAGTGTTGTTTTGCATGGAAGCATGAAGACATGACAGGGATAAGCAAGGACATCATTACTCACAAGCTGAACATTGATCCAACCATCCGTCCTGTCCACCAAAAAAGAAGGAAGTTTGCCCAGGAGCGGAACCAGATCATAAAGGATGAAGTTGAAAGGCTTCTGAAGTCCAAGATGATCAGAGAAGTTCAGTATCCAAGGTGGTTGGCTAACGTTGTAGTGGTAGAGAAGAAGAATGGCAAGTGGCGAGTGTGCGTGGACTTCACCGACTTGAACAAGGCCTGTCCGAAGGATCCATTCCCTCTCCCTCATATTGATTCTCTAGTTGATGAGACAGCTGGCCACGATATCTTGACGTTCATGGATGCGTCTTCCGGGTACCAACAAATTCAAATGGAGCCCTCAGACCAAGAAGATACGGCATTCATGACTCCGGAAGGTATATATTGTTATATTTCTATGCCATTTGGTCTTAAAAATGCAGGGGCAACTTATCAGAGGCTGGTGAACAGGATGTTCAAAGATCAACTCGGCAAGACGATGGAAGTCTATATAGATGACATGGTAGTAAAGTCCAAGCATATTGAAGATCATGTAGAACACCTTGCTGAGGCGTTCAACATCTTGAAGGCTTTCAACATGAAGCTCAATCCGGCAAAGTGCAACTTTGGTGTTAGAGCAGGTAAATTCTTGGGCTATATGGTAACCAAGAGAGGAATTGAAGCCAGTCCCGAGCAGATCAAGGCCATTCTCAACTTGGAATCTCCCAAGAATATCAAAGACGTACAAAGGTTAACAGGTAGAGTAGCTGCTTTGAATAGATTTATATCTAAATCATTTGATAAGTGCAGGTTATTCTACGAAGTATTAAGAAAGAATAAACTCTTTCAATGGACTGACCAACATGAGGCAGCTTTTAAACAACTTAAAGAATATTTGGTGATGTCACCCCTACTTGCCAAACCAGAACATGGTGAGCACATTTATTTATATTTAGCTGTATCTGAAAATGCTGTTAGTGCAGTGTTGGTGAAGGAAATTGAAGGTGAACAACATCCTGTTTACTATATAAGTAAGTATTTATTAGATGCTGAAACAAGGTACTCTCATCTTGAAAAATTAATATTAGCCTTAACTACTGCTGCTACAAAACTACGTCATTATTTTGAAACACATTCTATAACTGTTAGAACTAATTATCCTATGAGAAATGTGTTGAGAACTCCAGAGATGTCAGGCAGGTTGGCCAAGTGGTCGGTCAAGTTGAGCACGTATGATATTTCGTATGAGCCAAGAACAGTCATCAAATCTCAGGCCCTAGCCAATTTCGTAGCTGACTTCAGTCCAAGTCTGCAGCCCGAGGTGGAACTGGAAGTGCAACAACTTGAAGGTAAAACTATTCCTAGATTTTGGACATTGTTTACAGATGGAGCTTCAAATTCCAAAGGAATTGGCTTGGGAATAGTCCTAAAATCCCCTCAAGGTGATATCATACCTCAAGCTGTATCTTGTGAATTCAGTGCAACAAATAATGAAGCCGAGTATGAAGCTTTAATCATGGGTTTAACTACAACTTTAAGTTTAAATATTACGCATATAAATGTATTTGTTGACTCTCAATTGCTAGCTAACTATTTTAATGGCAGTTATATGGCGAAGCATTCCAAGATGACTCTGTACCTCCAACATGTTAAGGCTTTAGCTTCAAAATTTCTGTCATTCTCTTTGGAACAGGTTCCTAGAGAGAAGAACACAGAAACGGACGCCTTGGCCAACTTGGGTTCAACTTGCAAATCAATGTTGCACACTAATATCCCCATTATTTATGCTAAGTACCCGATAATAGACCAAGTTGAGGAAACTCAAGTGGTTACTCAACCTACTGGGGCACAAGATGCTAAACCTTCTTAGACCCAACCTGTAATCGAGTTCCTTCAACTTGGAACTATTCCTCCAGATATTAAGAATGTTAGATCTTTTAAGATTCGTATTTCAACTTTCATTTTGATAGATAATGTGCTATTCAAGAAATCTTTTGCAAGACACTATTTGAGATGTGTCGATAATGAGCAAGTTGAACTGGTGCCTAAAGAAATCCATGAAGGAATATGTGGGAATCATTCTGGAGGAAAGGCATTAGCGTCAAAGGCCCTCAAGATAGGATATTATTGGCCAACCATGCGTCAAGATGCCATGAGCTATGTACATAAGTGTGATGCCCGCCAAAGACACAAAGAACATCTTGCATCAACTCCGCCGAGCCTTTACATCCTATAGTCTCATATTGGCCTTTCATGCGGTGGGGCATGGACATTGTGGGCAAGTTGCCTAAGGCTCCTGAGGCAAAGTGTTCATGTTGGCATTAACCGATTATTTCTCAAAATGGATCGAGGCGTGCTTACGTACATGTAAGAGACAAGGAGGTAATCTAATTTTTAAAGAAAAACATAATTAGCGTATTTGGCGTGCCATCGGAGATCATATGTGACAACGGGTCACAATTCATAAGTAAGAAGACCGTAGATTTTTGTACTGCCGGGGCATCAAGTTGATTATGTCGACGCCTGTCCATCCTCAAGCCAATGGTCAAGCTGAGTCAAGCAACAAGTTGATCATCAACAACTTGAAAAAACGTCTAGATCAAAAGAAGGGAAAGTGGGCTGAAGAATTACCACTCGTACTTTGGGCAGATAGGACCACTACAAAAGGAGCCACAGGTAGAACTCCATGTTCTTTGGTGTATGGGGCAGAAGCTGTAATTCCAGTCGAGGTGACAATCCCAACAGCAAGGTATGACTTATTAACTCAAGATGAAAATAATCTCTTGCTAACCCAAGATTTAGATACGATTGATGAGATCAGGGATTTAGCCAAGATAAGGATGGCAGCTTATCAACAACGGATTGCTAGATCATATAACAGGAATGTCAGAATAAGAAGGTTCCAGGTTGGTGATTTAGTTTTGAGAAAAGTATTTCAAAATACAAGAGAATTGAATGCAGGTAAGTTAGCTCCCAAGTGGGAAGGACCATATCTCATCGATGCTGAAGCTGGGATGAGAAAGGCTCTCATCTTGTTTATATTTTAAGATGTTAACCACCAACCACAATACCCTAAGGTGCATCTAGGGTGCCAGGATTGATATCAGGCGCTCAAACGTAGGTGACATACATCACCATCCGCGATGCCGTCAATCGCCCCAGGTGAGACAAGCATATAATAAGTATTACTCAGTTATGAATATTACTCAGTTATGACTTTGTTATGAATATTGACTCAGTTATGAATATTACTCAGTTGAAATCTCATTATAAGATGTATGAATCCGACCAAGACGCATTGGCTAACCCACCCCGTGGGTGCATTGCGGATCAATGGGCTGCACTTGTTGCGATGTGGGGTACGAACAAGGCTCGGGTATATTTCAAATTAATCTCAATCTATTATCGTGAATGTCTTATATAAGTAGTCAAATTAATACTAATATTATCTTCTTTTTTTTTCCAGGAAATATCAGAAACAAATAAATTGAATCGAGAAAACCAATCGTGCCTGAATAGGACCGGAAAAACGTCCCATCCCAAAGTCATCAAAGAGGTTTGTCATCGTTCAATTTAGTTCTCAATTGTCAATTCAATTAATGTTTCTTTTTGTATCGTATATAAATATATTTTTTTTGGTCAAATGATTCTATTATAAATTGTAGAGAGACGAAAAGGGTTTACCAACTGATCGCTTAAGCATTTTCATACATACGCGCACGGGCAAAACACCCGCAAATCAAGAAACCACTCAAATGATTGTAAGTTAAAGTTTCAACCTTTTCTGTTTCAGTTTTGTTATTCTATAGAATACTTTTTTCATTTCTAACTTCATTTTCATAATATTAATTAAAGTTAAAACATTTATATTGAACATGTTGTTTTTGTTACAAAGAAACGCTTAATGATGCAATTGAGGAGGCTGCCAGAGGAGCAACAAAACTCTCCCACGGCGCGTGAAAATATTTTTGTTGGTATGATGGGCCCTGATGACCACGGGAGAGTGCGATGTATGGGAGGCGGTCTTAACAAAACTAAGGTGTTTGGTAAATCCCCAACTTCTCAGACAGCTGTATTGGAGGCGGTGGCGGGGGTCAGAGCAGATTTTGAAAGGCAACTTCAGGAGGAACGCCGACAAAATGAGGAGGAACGCCGACAGTTACAACAACAACTTCAGGAGCAATTACAACAACAACTTCAGGAGGAACGCCGACAGTTACAACAACAAATTGATGAATTGAAACGTTGTTGGATGGAACGACGTGGAAATGACGGTAATGAATAGGTGTTGTGGATTTTAGACATTGTGTATTTTGGATACATTCAACAACTAATAACTTTTTTGTATAATGGTTATTATGTCTGGATACATTCAACATTAATTGTGTTAATATGTAGATTGTAAATATTGATTGCATTTGTGTATTTTTGGTTATATACATGTTTTATTTGTGTGTGTACAGGTTGAATTTGATTTTTGTGAACGCATTTTTTGGGAAAATTAATTATACAAAGCTGGAAAAAAAAAATAGGCTTATTTACGGCGGTGACAAAATCTGCCGTATAAAACTAGGGACGACTCGTGCCCAAAGGGGGGACGAGGGAACCAGTAGGGGGTGTAAATGGTACGACTCGTGCCACGGTGGACGAGTCGTCCCTATTAAGTTATTTACGGCGGATATAGTCACCGCCGTATAAAATGGACTTGGACGACTCGTCTGGACGAGGGAACCTGGTGGGGGTGCAACTGGGACGACTCGTTAAAGAGCGGACGACTCGTCTCTTATTTACGGCGGTTACACATACCGCCGTATAAAGATCACTCAAATACAAATATACGTATGTATTTCATTTATATACAGCGGTGGTATATCCGCCGTATATAGTATTTACGGCGGTGGTGTATCCGCCGTATATAGTATTTACGGCGGTGTCACCGCCGTATATAGTATTCTGGCGATGATTTATACGGGGGTCTATTTACGGCGGCTAGTCCGCCGTAAATACTATATACGGCGGGGCGCGTGTTATTTACGGCGGATTTTAACCGCCGTAAATAAGCCTGTTTCTTGTAGTGAAAGGTGCATATTGGTTGTCAACCCCAAGTGGAGACAGAATCCCTAGGAGTTGGAATGCCATCCATACTTGGAAATTACACCCTCCTCGTGACCCAAGGTATCTCTCCTTGCAAAGAAAAACTTATACTTCCACCCTCTATCAGCAGGATCATTGTTGGAGATCAAAATAGGCTCACCACTCTTAACCCTAAAACAGAACCTTCCAGGGCCAAAACCCCTTAAATCCATGGTGTACGCCAATTCTTCTAACCCAACATTCAGATCGGTCCTCTCTCTTAATTTAACTAGGGTTTGCAAATATCTCCAACCTTGAGGCATCAGTTGGGCATAGTTAAGTTTGGTGCAGGAAAAGAATTCGGTGATCAAGTCGGGGAAAGGAAATTTTAAGCCTATAACAAATGGATATTCCGGGAAGCATACCCAAATAGGGGAATAGCATTCAGAAGTCAAATCAGGGTGGGTGAAGAAGATGGTTTTGTAGGGCATGGCATGATTTTTCTTAATGATTTCTAGGTTAGCCTTAGGAATCAAGCATTTTTCATTATCGGGTTCTTTCAGCAAATTTTGGGTTATGAAACCCTCAGGCAAACCCTCGTCACTCTCGATAACAACGAATTTCTTTCGACCCATTTTTTCAAAAGCGAAACAACAAATTATAGAGAGAAAATTAAGTTGAAGCGAGAAACTCACCGGAAATTTCTACTTGGTTTTTCTCTCCGACCGTCTTCCTTGGTTCTTCCTCTAGAAACCTCTGTTAAAACTACGTTTTTGATTTTATGAAAGAGAGAGTTGAAGAGGGACTGTATTTATTTAAAGAGATTGAAAGCGGTTGGGACTCCAAAAAGAATCATGACTTTTGCCTTGGAACTACCCAGAACCGTCCCATCAAAATCCTTTCGTTTTAAAAACCGCCGTATATCACAGTCTATTTTTGGCAAACTTTTTAAATTTTTTGTCTCTTTATATTCCTCATTTTAAAATTCAAAAAGTTTGGGGGCAATTGTTGGGCCCTATGTTTTTAAATCAATTTGTTTACAACTTGCATCAAACAACTTGGTACTAACGAACTTGAGTTGTTCTACTACAACTTGATCTTCTGCAGGTTGGAACATAGTTACGTTAACCCTATTTTTCAGGGAACGTGTCAAAGGAAGTGAAGACCAATTCAAAGACGTTTCCTCAGCAACAAATCGTTATCTCCTCCCTCAACAACAAATGGCGAATATATCTCAACAAGATCAGCATTACTCCCGAGATTTTAGGCCTATCTTTTCTCTTTGTGAATTAGCCGTTATTTGAGGTATAAAAGGGATCAAACACTGTATTTTGCACACACGTTCACTCTAGCCTAAGCTCCCTTTGAATACGCTTTTAGCATTGTAATCACCAAAAACACTTAGTAAACTTCCGGTCAAGGCAGGTACCAAAACCTCCCGGGATTTTATGCCAACGAACAAGTTGTTCAAGGGCTTTCCCTAGTCAACAAACATCTTGTGTCCATTTCTATTCAACTTGATAATCATTGTACCTAGATTCATATCACTTTAGTCATTTTTTTTCTCATCGAAATACACTTGTTGAAATTTGACCAAAACACATGTATAGGCAGTGGGGAGGTTTGCTCGGGACATTTTAGGAATGACACTTGCTTCTGCTAGCATCGGAAAAAATATGGCGACTGAGGTGTTGATGCCGGTAAAGGGGAGAACTAGGAGTTAACACAAGGAACACTCAATTGAAATCCCTCATTTAATGGAATCCACCACAAGTTTGGGACAAACTCGTCACCTTAAGGGATCCACCAAAAAGCTAAGAGTGGGGGAGAAGAAATCCTTCTTCTGTTGAGACTTTAAAAGACCCAAAATAAGTGTTTTATTTCTCAAATTTCATTGCCCAAGTACACACAAGGAGACTCTATTTATAGGAGCCATTACACCATCTCCTAAATGCTGATAAATGACATATACAACTTTCAAGACTCCAAAGACTCATGAACATTGACACTTGACCACTCTAAATACATGAATAACACCCAAACATCTGATATTCTTCAATTTAAAATGAAATAGACTTATCTAAAAGTTGAAAAGACCCAAGAACATTAAAAGACAACTATTGGCAGATTTTCGGAACATTCTGACACCTTCTGGTAAAAAAGACATAACTCCTTATAGAAGAACCCAAATGACGATCTGATTGAAGCATAAGAAACTAGACTCATAGGGATTTCTAACCATATGTGTCTCATGGGCTGGTTCTCTACCAATCAGTACAGTTTCAAATTCAAAGTTGACCCATCTGCAGGAACTTTTGTTTGGGAATGGGCAGTGCTCTCTGGACTTCTTGGGTCATTTTCTATTCTATTAATTGGGCCATTTCATTGTTTGGATCAGGTGTCACTAGCATAGAGCTTTGTTATCTAGTTTGTGGTCTGCAACTTCACGACAAGGATGAGCACACCTATACCGACTTCAACATGAAGTGGGTCTATAAATTTCATGCATAATTTACTAACTTGAACATGGATACAGAAGTCATAGCTACTGATGAGCCCAAGCCTAAAACTTGACCACCCCCAATGATTCTTAATCCGAATGATGTCATCCAAGAGATGTCGGAAACGATAAGGTTTGACCTAATCGAAGAGGCCATTGCTATGGTTAGCTAGCAATGACCATATTCACACCGAAAGTGACGATATCCTCATAAGGATGTCATCACCAAGCAAATGTGATGTAGCTGTAGCAACGATAAATATCCAGTTTTCTAAAAATCGTTTGTCTAGTCCACCTAGGTGCTAGGCGGTTATAAAACTTCGCGCCTAACTTTAAATCTGCGTAATAAGGCGTTCGGTCAGAAAATCTTCGCGCATGCCAACTATTAGCCATAGGTTGGTGTATATTAGGGGTGTACATATCTTGTATTTTCGGATATGATTGTATTTGTTTAGTATTTTCGGATATGATTGTATTTGTTTAAAGTCCTTAATCTTAGGCTAGTATAGAGTCCATAGTTGCCTAGTATACTTCTAGGATTTTCTTGTATATATTGTAACTATTGTTTTCATAATGAAACGGCACGGAAAAGAGTTTTCCACGCTTCCGCCCTAAGCCGTGTTCTATGGCCTTGTATCATCACTAACATGGTATCGGTCTAATTCCATCCAGATTCATCTGCTATCATGACTTCCTCTACTTCGGCAAACCCATTGCCAATTTTCTACAATTCTACATCAATAATGGGACAAACCTATTTGACCAAAGAGAACTATGTAAATTGGAGTACTCTCTTCAAAACCCTACTCCGCACGTGTTTTGGTCAAATTTCAACAAGTGTCTTCAATGGTAAGAAAAATGACTAAAGTGATATGAATCTAGGTACAATGATTATCAAGTTGAATAGAAATGGACACAAGATGTTTGTTGACTAGGGAAAGCCCTTGAACAACTTGTTCGCCGGCATAAAACCCAGGAGGTTTTGGTACCTGCCTTGACCGAAAGTTTACTAAGTGTTTTTGTGATTACAAAGCTAAGAGCGTATTCAAAGGGAGCTTAAGCTAGAGTGAACATGTGTGCAAAATACAGTGTTTGATCCCTTTTATACCTCAAATAACGGCTAATTCACAAAGAGAAAATATAGGCCTAAAATCCCGGGAGTAATGCTGATCTTGTTGAGATATATTCGCTATTTGTTGTTGAGGGAGGAGATAACGATTTGTTGCTGAGAAAACGTCTTTGAATTGGTCTTCACTTCCTTTGACACCTTCCCTGAAAAATAGGGTTAACGTAACTATGTCCCAACCTGCAGAAGATCAAGTTGTAGTAGGACAACTCAAGTTCGTTAGTACCAAGTTGTTTGATGCAAGTTGTAAACAAGTTTATTTAAAAATGTAGGGCCCAACAATTGCCCCCAAACTTTTTAAATTTTAAAATGAGGAATATAAAGAGACAAATAGATTTAAAAAGTTTGCCAAAACGGATGTGAAGTACGGCGGTTTTTAAATGAAAAGGTTTTGATGGGACAGTTTGAGTAACTTCCGAAGCAAAAGTCATGATTCGTTTTTGACTCCCAACCGCTGTCAACTTTTATAATAAATAAGACTCTTCACAACTCCCCCTTTCACAAAATCAAAAAGGTTATTTTCAAGGAGATTTCGAGAAGAAGAATATGAAGAAGGAGACCGGAAAGAGGATCAAGTGAGAATTTCCGGTGAGTTTTTTGCTTCTTTTTCAATTTCCTCTTTGATTTCCTGCTTAAGTCGTAGAATGGGGAGGAAAAAGATGGTGAATTTAATTGAGAGCGACGAGGGTTTGCCCGAGGGTTTCCTAACCCAAAACATGTTGAAAAATCCTGACAAAGAAAAGTGTGCAATTCCTGCTGCCAACTTAGAGATCATCAAGAAAAACCACGCTATGGCGTACGAAACCGAATTTTTCTCACACCCTGACCTAACTTCGGAATGCTACTCTCCCAAATGGGTATGCTTCCCTGAATACCCCTTTGTTATCGGCTTGAAATTTCCTTTTCCAACTTTAATCACCAAGTTTTTTGTTTCTTCAAAACTTAACTACGCCCAAATCATGCCACAAGGTTGGAGATGCCTTCAAACCCTAGTTAGGTTATGTGCGGAAACAGAGCTGGAAGTGGGTTTAGAGGAATTTGCTTACACAACTGAGTTTAGGGGTTTTGGCTTAGGGAGATTTTGCTTTAGGGTTAGGACCGGCAGAGAGCCTTTCTTGAATGATAACAATGACCCTGCTGATAGAGGGTGGAAGAATAAATTCTTCTTTGCAAGGAGGAGTACCCTGGTCTTCTTACTTATGAATTGCGACCCGTTGTCACATATAATCTCTGACGGCACACCAAACCTGCTAATTATGTTTTTCTTTAAAAATGAGATTACCTCCTTATCTCTTACCTGTACATAAGATTCTGCCTCGATCCATTTTGAGAAATAATCGGTTAATGCCAACATGAATACTTTGCCTCCGGGAGCCTTAGGCAACTTGCCCACAATATCCATGCCCCACTGCATGAAAGGCCAAGATGAGACAATAGGGTGTAGAGGTTCAGCAGGTTGATGCAAGATGTTGCTGTGTCTTTGGCAGGCATCACATTTCTGTACATAGCTCATGGCATCTTGACGCATGGTTGGCCAATAATATCCTGTCTTGAGGGCCTTCGACGCCAATGCCTTCCCACCAGAATGATTTCCACATATTCCTTCATGGATCTCTTTTAGTACCAGTTCAACTTACTCATTATCTATACATCTTAAATAGTGCCCTGCAAAAGATCTCTTGAATAGCACATTAGCTATTAAAACGAAAGTTGAAGTACGAATCTTAAAAGATCTAGCATTCTTAATATCTGGTGGAATAGTCCCAAGTTGAAGGAACTCAATTATAGGTTGGGTCCAAGAAGGTTTAGCATCTTGTGCCCCAGTAGGTTGAGTAACCGCTTGAGTTTCTTCAACTTGGTCTATTGTCGGGTACTTAACATAAATAATGGGAATATTAGTGTGCAACATTGATTTGCAAGTTGAACCCAAGTTGGCTAATGCGTCCGCTTCTGTGTTCTCTTCTCTAGGGACCTGTTCCAAAGAGAATGACAGAAATTTTGAAGCTAAAGCCTTAACATGTTGGAGATAAAGAGTCATATTGGAATGCTTCGCCATATAACTGCCATTAAAATGGTTAGCTAGCAATTGAGAGTCAATAAATACATTTATGTGCGTAATATTCAAACTTAGAGCTGTAGTTAAACCCATGATTAAAGCTTCGTACTCAGCTTCATTATTTGTTGCCTCGAATTCACAAGAGACAGCTTGAGGTATGATATCACCTTGAGGGGATTTCAGAACTATTCCCAAGCCAATTCCTTTGGAATTTGAAGCTCCATCTGTAAACAGTGTCCAAAATCTAGGAATAGTTTTACCTTCAAGTTGTTGTACTTCCAGTTCCACCTCGCCGCAAACCGGGTGAAGTCAGCTACGAAATCGGCTAGGGCCTGAGATTTGATGGTTGTCCTCGGCTCATATGAAATATCATACGTGCTCAACTTGACCGACCACTTGGCCAACCTGCCTGACATCTCTGGAGTTCTCAACACATTTCTCACAGGATAATTAGTTCTAACAGTTATAGAATGTGTTTCGAAATAATGACGCAGTTTAGTAGCGCAGAGTTAAGGCTAAAATTAACTTCTCAAGATGAGAGTACCTTGTTTCAAAGATCTAATAAAGACTTACTTACATAGTAAACAGGATGTTGTTCACCTTGGATTTCTTTCACCAACACCGCACTAACGGCATTTTCGTATACGGCTAAATATAAATAAAGGTGCTCACCATGTTACGGTTTGGCAAGTAGAGGTGACGTCACCAAATATTCTTTAAGTTGCTTAAAGGAAATTTTGCCTCATATTGGTCGACCCATTGGAAGAGTTTATTCTTTCTTAATACTTCGTAGAATAACCTGTACTTATCAGATGATTTAGATATAAATCTATTCAAAGCAGCTACTCTACCTGTTAACCTTTGGACGTCTTTGATATTCCTGGGGGACTCCAAGTTGAGAATGGATTTAATCTGCTCGGGACTGGCTTCAATTCCTCTCTTGGTTACCATATAGCCCAAGAATTTACCTGCTCTAACACCAAAGTTGCACTTTGCCGGATTGAGCTTCATGTTGAAAGCTTTCAAGATGTTGAACGCCTCATCAAGGTGTTCTACATGATCTTCAATATGCTTGGACTTTACTACCATGTCGTCTATATAGACTTCCATCGTCTTGCCAAGTTGATCTTTGAAAATCTTATTCACCAGCTTCTGATAAGTTGCCCCTGCATTTTTGAGACCAAATGGCATAGAAATGTAACAATATATACCTTCCGAAGTCATGAATGCCGTATCTTCTTGGTCCGAGGGCTCCATTTGAATTTATTGGTACCCTGAAGACGCGTCCATGAACGTCAAGATATCGTGGCCAGCCGTCTCATCAACTAGGGAATCAATATGAGGAAGAGGGATGGATCCTTCTGGCAGGCCTTGTTCAAGTATGTGAAGCCCACGCACACTCGCCACTTGTCGTTCCTCTTCTCTACCACCACAACGTTGGCTAACCACCTTGGGTATTGGACTTCAAAAGCCTCTCAACTTCGTCTTTTATGATCTGGTTCCTCTCCTGAGCAAACTTCCTTCTCTTCTGATGAACAGGACGGATGGTGGGATCTATGTTTAACTTGTGAGTAATGATGTCCTTGCTTATTCCTGTCATGTCCTCGTGCTTCCATGCAAAACAACATTTCTGACTTTTCAAGAACTCAATCAGCTCCTCTTCAATTTCGGATGGGAGGTCTACCCCAACTTGCACTTGGGCCTCAGGATTCGATGCATCAACAGGCACGCTCTTCGTCTCATGCTCTACTGCTTCAAGAACATCCTGGGCCTTTTTCTTTAATTGATATGCTTGCCGAGGGGCTGAACTTGCTTTCATGTTGACCTTGTAGCATTCTTTAGAGACTTGTTGGTTTCCCCTCAATTTGGCCACGCCCCAAGGTGTTGGAAACTTGACGCACTGGTGATAAGTTGACGGCACGGCCTTCATGTTGTGTATCCAAGGTCTTTCCAAAATGACATTGTACGAGGAAGAGCATTCGATCACACAGAACCTTTCCATAGCATTCATACCCTCCAAATAGATAGGCAACTTAATTTCCCCGACTGTTTGCTTTATCTCACCACTGAACCCTACCAGCACGGATGAATTCTTCACAACTTCAGATAAAGGAATGCCCATATCTTCAAGAGCATGAGTGAAGATTATGTTGACTGAGCTCCCGCCATCAATCAGAATTCTCTTGACCACACAATTGGCAATCTGCACTTGAACAACTAGACCATCATGATGAGGATCCAACGTGTTGTCTTTATCCTTATCCTCAAAGGAGATAACTTTACCATCTGTGAAGTCACGACACCTTGAGGGCAATTCTGATTGATCCTCCTTTGAACTCTTGGCATGACGCTTAGCTGCAGAGTAAGTTGTTCCACAAATATGAGATCCACCTGAAATGACATTTACTACCTTGGTGGCTGGAGGCGGTGCAACTTTCTCGGGTCTGGACTGCTCCCCTGAATCAGGTTCTTTAGACTCACTTCTGACCCTCTTCTTACCCAACAAATCCTTAAGAAGACCTTTAGATAATAAATGAGCAATCTCCTTCCTCAAGGCAAAACAATTCTCAGTGGTATGCCCAAAATCCTCATGAAATGCGCACCACTTGGACTTGTCCTTCCAAGTTGTTGACTGGTCACTCTTCTTGGGCCACCTTGCTTTATCACCAAGATTCCCCATGGCGCATAGTATTCCTGCAATGTCCACAGAAAAGCAGTATTCAGAAATTTTCGGATAATCATTCTCATCTCCATCTTGATCATCATCTACAAAATGAACTCTAGAAGATTCAGATTTAACAGGGGGTTTGCCCATGTTGGACTTATAGTGATGGGAATCCAATTTTCTGTCAGAAGGCTCAAATAGAGGAGTGGGAGTCCTCCCGGTCGATTTCCCCATTGCCAAGCTGTCCTCCTCCAATCTGATGAAAGGCAAGGCTCTGGTTCTGATTTCTTCAAGTTGCTTTGCAGGGGTCATCACCAACTCGTTCTAGAATATAGAGCTCTTCTTCAAGCCTATACGGAACGCTTCCGTAGCTGTGGACACATCCAAGTTGGGTATAGTCACTGCCTCCTTGTTAAACCTGTGCAAATACTCTTTAAGATTTTCGTTAGGTTGTTGCACAATTCTATAAAGGTCACTAGTCAACTTGTCAAATGCCCTGTTGCACGAAAATTGATTAATAAACATATTGACAAGTTGAGCATAAGAAGAAATAGAGTTTAGAGGAAGCCCTGTTAGCCATTTTAAGCTGGTCCTGACAAAGTAGAACCAAAGCCCCTGCAAAAACATGCTTCTTTAAACATAGGGGGGATACTTATGATATCCATTGATTCCTGATACAGCAACACATGCTCTGCGGGGTCGGTGCTTCCATCATACTTCTTCATATGAGGGACTGAAAACTTCTTTGGGATCTCCACACTAGCGATTGCTAGAACAAAACGAGATTCATTATAGCAAGTTGGAGAAACTTGGTGGTATGGCACATTGACTCCAGGTATGCTTCGAAGCAAATCCCTTATAGTCTGCATTTCCTTAACAAGTTGACTCTCTGCGAAGAGAGGATTGTTATTAAACTGAGATGCAGAAGTATCAAAAGCATTAAAGAAACTCCATGTTTGCCCCATTGAGGGTATAGCATAGGTGTAGCAAGATGACAACACAGGTTGACTAGCTGGAAGGCTGAATCTTGGTTGCTCAACTGGAATGGACGTCACGATAGTACTTTTTGCTGGCAAAGTATTGGACATAGGGATATCTCCGAAATGGCTTGGTCCTGTACCTGCACCAAACAAAGATCTAGGAAGTAAAGGTGAAAATGGAGTAGATACTTGAGTTCCAACTTGTTTCCCTTTACGCAGGCTATCAATGGCATTGAATATCATGGCATTCGTATGCTCCTGACCATCCAACCGATCATTCACTTTCCTCAACATGTCCGCCATGTTGGACAATATCTCCAAATTGACAGCTTCCGCGCTTGAAGATGGATTGCCTTGGGTGCCGGAAACAGGAAGCGGCCGACTCCTCTCAGCTTGACTGCCGGACGATGGATTAGCCATTTCTACTCAAATAATCAAAGTTTCCCACGGACGGCGCCAAATTGTTTTGGTCAAATTTCAACAAGTGTCTTCAATGGTAAGAAAAATGACTAAAGTGATATGAATCTAGGTACAATGATTATCAAGTTGAATAGAAATGGACACAAGATGTTTGTTGACTAGGGAAAGCCCTTGAACAACTTGTTCGCCGGCATAAAACCCCGGGAGGTTTTGGTACCTGCCTTGACCGAAAGTTTACTAAGTGTTTTTGTGATTACAAAGCTATGAGCGTATTCAAAGGGAGCTTAAGCTAGAGTGAACATGTGTGCAAAATACAGTGTTTGATCCCTTTTATACCTCAAATAACGGCTAATTCACAAAGAGAAAATATAGGCCTAAAATCCCGGGAGTAATGCTGATCTTGTTGAGATATATTCGCTATTTGTTGTTGAGGGAGGAGATAACGATTTGTTGCTGAGAAAACGTCTTTGAATTGGTCTTCACTTCCTTTGACACGTTCCCTGAAAAATAGGGTTAACGTAACTATGTCCCAACCTGCAGAAGATCAAGTTGTAGTAGGACAACTCAAGTTCGTTAGCACCAAGTTGTTTGATGCAAGTTGTAAACAAGTTTATTTAAAAATGTAGGGCCCAACAGCACGCATGGTCTCTTGTTCGTGATTGATCCGGAACAACCGTCATCCACCCTTTCTGATGGTTCGGTCAACCCTCAGCATGCCGTGTGGAAGTCGGCTACTGACCTTGTGTGTGGCTGGATAAAGGGAACCGTTACACCCACAGTCCAACCCTGTTGAAGTTCACGCAGCCAAGGAACATGAGACAGAGGCGTGGGAATAATTTTCTGCCGTGTTTATTTCATAGAGGAAGAATTCAATATATACATCAATAACCCTAGTAGAAGTATACTAGGTAACTATGACTCAATTTTACCCTAAGATTATGGACACAATTAATTACAATAATAACCAAAAATACAATGATATATTTTCCTAAATAAAATGATATATTTTCCTAAATACATCCTACATATAATATGTCTAATACCCCCCCCCTCAAGCTAGACGACCGTAGGGAAGACGCAGCTTGACGAATAGTGCTTGAAACCTTGGTTTAGACATTCCTTTGTGAAAATATCGGCATGTTGATCGTCGGTAGAGACATAATGTAACTTTAGAAAACCACGAGTAACCAACTCACGAATAAATTAGTGATAATCTATCTCAATGTGTCTAGTGCGAGCATGAAACACCGGATTGCGAGCCATATGAAGTGCAGAAAGATTATCACAATATAATGAAGGAGGAGTAAAAGGAAGTCGGAGCTCTCGAAACAAATACGAGAACCATCGAAGTTCAGCCGTTGTGGTAGCTAGGGCACGATACTCAGCTTCACTACTCGAACGGGAGACAGTGGTTTGTTTCTTAGCAGTCCAAGAGACAAGATTGGGACCAATAAAGATACAGGCATCGCTAGTGGATCGACGATCATCAGGATCACCTGCCCAAGCACGAATGGAGAGAGATGATGATCGATGAAAACTGAGACAAAGCTGAGGCGTCCCTTTGACAAAGCGTAAAATACGTTTGGCTGCTACCAAATGAATGAATTGACACACCTGATTAACTGAGAAGGCAATATCAGGTCGAGTCAGGGTGAGGTACTGGAGACCACCAACAAGGCTCCGGTAAGTGGTAGGGTCAGATAATGGATCACCATCCTGAGAAGAAAGACGGGTGTGAGGTAGGCAAGGAGAGGAAGACGGCTTACAATCTGACATGTTGAACCGGGCAAGAAGATCAAGTACATATCGAGATTGCCCAAGATGGAGAGTATCACCGGTACGCGTTGCCTCTAGACCCAAGAAGAAACTCAATTCACCCAGACGTCGACTGTCGAATGTGTCACAGATGGAATCAATAACTGAAGAAACTGTGGTAGACGAAGAACCTGTGACGATGATATCATCCACGTAAACCAGAATAACAGTTGTGGCCTCAGAAGAGTGTCAAATAAATAACGAGGAGTCTGAAAGACTGTTGAAAAAGCCATGACGAAAAAGAAAGTCGTGTAAGCGTTGGAACCAGGCACGTGGAGACTGCTTCAACCCATAAAGTGCCTTATGAAGCTTACAAACATGATTAGCAGAGGTGGTACTGATGTAACCAGGTGGTTGCTTCATGTAAAAATCCATTAAGAAAAGCATTACGAACATCAAGTTGCTTGATATCCCAATGCCGAGAGTGGGCCACGGTAAGAACAGTACGGATAGTGGATGGCTTTACAACGAGACTGAAAGTCTCGTCATAATCAAGACCCGCTTGCTGAGTAAAACCTTGGGCAACCAAACGAGCCTTATGTCTGTCAATTGAGCCATCTGCCTTCCGTTTAACTTTAAAAATCCATCTGCAACCAACAACATTCATCTGAGGCTGATAAGGAACGAGGGACCATGTATTATTTTTATCAAGAGCAGAAATTTCGTCGGTCATTACAGACTGCCAATGATGGAATTTTGCTGCTTGATTATATGTACGTGGCTCGTAGAATGGATCTTCTTGCACAGCAGCAAGATTATACTGAATAGAAATTGGTCTGGTTGCATCAAGTAACTCTTGCATACCTCGATAACGAAGTGGTGGAGCGGAAGAAGTGTCACCCGAAGAAGGAATGACCTGACTTGGAGTAACAGAAACTGCTGAAGTCTGTTGTTCCACAGGAGAATGATCAAAGGCCTCGGCTGGAGAAGAGAGAGCAGCCGCTGGTGTATTAACAGATGGAGAAGACTCAAAAGGGCCTGGTGAAACCTCCGGAAACTGTAGGGTTATCGGGGAATTGATGAAGACAGGCCTTGTTTGGCCCAAACTGTTTGGCCAAATAGCATGGGGGCCCTGAGAAGTGAGCCTGTCCGAATCAGAGAGTGGCCTAGCTGGAGAAATGATGTCAATATGTGGACCTGGTGAATGTGACAGACCAGAGTGGTTGTCAATATGTGTCATCGAGGGCAGTGGCATCCAAGTATTACCTGCGAGCAATTTATTTGTACAAGGATCTTGCCAAGGAAAATGAACCTCATCAAATACCACATGTCTTGATATATAAACTTTCTTAGAAGTTAAATCTATACAACGATACCCTTTACGAGCACTATCATAGCCAAGAAAGATGCAATGTATTGATTTAGGCATAAGTTTATGTGCATTGGTAGGTACGATGGGAGGAAAACATGAACAACCAAAAACTTTGAGGAAGCGATAGTCTGGTTTTCTTTTCCACAATTTCTGATAGGGCGACACAAACTTATTTTGATGCATAGGAAGACGATTAATGAGATATACGGCAGTGGTAAAAGCTTCTAACCAAAAGTTGTAGGGAGCTTTGGCTTTAGCCATAAGACAAAGACCCATCTCCACAATGTGACGATGTTTACGCTCCACCACACCATTTTGTGGTGGGGTGTATGGACACGTGATTTGGTGTTTAATGCCAACATTTTGGAGATAGTTGACGAAAACCCGACTAGTAAATTCACCTCCCCCATCAGTTTGAACGGTCTTGACAGTGTGTATAGCAGAAATTTTACGAGATAATTGATTTTCAATTTGGGTTTTAAAAGTAGAGAATATTTGTGTAACACTAGATTTATGAGTCATGGGAAAAATCCACACAAAACGAGAAAAATCATCTACGATAGAAAAATAATAACGATAACCATTCATGGAAGAAACTGGGGCAGGGCCCCAAACATCTAAATGAAGCATATCAAGGGGATGTGAAGCATTAAACATTCTAGAATAAAAAGGTAGTTGACTAGACTTCCCTAAAGGACACCAGTGACAACAATGGTGTTCATCAAATTTACTACTTAAAGGTAAATTAAATTTTTGACACAAAACTTTGAAGACCGGAGTGGAGGGATGACCCAAGCGAGCATGCCAAGTATCTTGACTCGAACGTTCACCAAGAAGTGCAATAGGACTATTTGAAGACTTTGAATTGAAAGATAGCTTGTAGAGACCGCCGGAGTTACTGCCAGAAATGAGAATCTCCTTCGTCTGATTGTCCTTAACACGAAAACCACACGAGTCAAGTTAAAAAACACAATTATTATCCTTAGAAAATTGACGGATGGATAACAATGGTCTATGAATGCGAGGAACGTACAACATATTTTTAAGAGTGAAAGAACGGTTGTTTATGTGCACAGCGGAACTACCAATGTGAGAAATGTGTAACTTAGAGCCATTACCAACTGTAACTACATCTTTACCTGAGTACGGATAAGAGTCGGGGAAGGAAGCCGGGTCAGCAGTCATATGATTCGTAGCACCCGAATCAAGGATGTAGGGATCCACCTGAGCCATGTAAGCGAAAAAATTCGGACAATCACGTCCACTATGGCCACGCTGAAAACACAATTGACAGGTTACAGCTGGAGTTGGCAAGAGTCCACGGCCATTGTTCCCTGTATGACCCCCACGGTTTTGTGTACCACGAAAATTTCCTCGGCTGCCATTCTGCCCATTGTCGCGACCATATCCACCATAATTGTTGTTGTTCCAATTTCCATTCCATTGTCCCCGATTTCCATTGTTGTTGTTCCAAGACCCATTATTACCACCATTATTCCGAGTACCATTGCTGTGATGTCTACCACCACGGCCATTATTGCGATTCTGATTGGCACCGCCACGGTTATTCCCAAAATTTTCCTCAGGAGGTGTTGCAGCAACTAGGGCAGCAACCTGTTGAGTTGGAGTAGCAAATTTGGCCAGTAACATCTCTTCTTTAAGAAGAATATCATTCAGAACATCAAGTGTGAGGGGGTTTCGTGCGTGAATGGCGGCTGTGGAAGTAAGGAATTCTTTGTATTCCTGGCCAAGCCCGCCAAGGATACATTGAATAAGGACTGCATCATCGACTGGATCACCGACAGCAGTTAGTGCATCAGCAATGGATGATGCACATAGAAGATAATCTGCAATAGGTGTCTCAGCAGCCTTCTTGAGATCATGCATTTTCTCTTTGAAGGTCTCAATTTGGAGAGCTGAAGTGGCCCCAAATCTTTTTACTAACACTCCCCAAGCAGCAGGAGCAGTGTCACTAGAGTTGAGATAAGGTTGAATAGCTGGTGTAACTGTACCTTTTATCCAGCCGCACACGAGATCTGTAGCAGACTTCCATACGTCATGCTTAGGGTTCTTGGATCCGTCCGCAAGAGTGGCTGCAGGTTGTACAGGACAAATAGCAAACCGTGAGTGCGGAGAAGGGTTTTGAAAAGGGTGCTCCAATTTACATAGTTTTCCTTGGTGAGATATGTCTGCCCCATGATGGCAGTAGGATTGTAGAATATCGGTAAGGGAGTTGCTGAGGAAGAAGAAGAGCCCATGACCATGGACGAATCTGAGCCTGGAGTAGCAGACATGATGTTGCGAAGAACAGAAGAAGAGATAAAGGGGTAAGAGAGATGGAAGCTGGATCGAGTTAGACTGATACCATGTTGAAGAATTCACGCAACCAAGGAACATGAGACGGAGGCGTGGGAATAATTTTCTGCCGTGTTTATTTCATAGAGGAATAATTCAATATATACATCAATAACCCTAGTAGAAGTATACTAGGTAACTATGACTCAATCTTACCCTAAGATTATGGACACAATTAATTACAATAATAACCAAAAATACAATGATATATTTTCCTAAATACAATGATATATTTTCCTAAATACATCCTACATATAATATGTCTAATAAACCCTACCTTAACTCTTGTGAAACTGCTTCGACGGCGTGGATGGTTTTGGCAAAACCATTTGGTGTTACCACAGCTCTCCAAATCGGAACCCTGAAGTAAAATTTGCATGATCTCAAGAAGGCTCCAGAGACATCTATTACCGATTATCTCCTTCATGCCTCTTCTATAGCTGATGCACTCACTGCTGCAGGAGATTCGATAGATGACGCCGTACTTATCCAGCGTATTTGTGATGGTCTAGGACATGAATACAAGGATTTTTTACCTCGGCTGCTGCAATCCATGCTCGTAATTCACTCACCTTAGATGTTTTTAACGACTTACCAGGCATCCTGCTGATGGGCGGGCATGGAAGGACTTTGATAAGGAGTACCTTTGGTTCGCAAAAGACTCTCACAATGTAGGACTTGCACTAACTACTGATGGTTTTAATCCAAATGGGAACATGAGTACATCTTATAGCATGTGGCCGGTCATTCTTATCCCATACAATTTGCATCCCTGGAAATGCATAAATGAGTCATTTTTTATATTGTCATTACTCATTCCAAGACCTAAGGCACCTGGAAAAGACTTTGATGCTTATTTGCGACCGTTGATAGATGTGCTGAAAGAGTTATGGTATGATGGTGCTGAAACTTGGGATGCATCTATAAGACAAAGCTTCAAGATGCATGTTATGGTTCTGTGGACCATAAATGACTTTCCAGCATATGCTTATCTTTCTGGTTGAAGTACAAAAGGGTATAAAGTGTGTCCTACTTGTAATGAGGCACTACCAGAAAAACAGGTTTTAGCAATAGAAATTTATGTCGCTAAAGCCAAATTTCTGTCGCTAAAATTAAACAGCGACGGAAAAATTCCGTCGGTGGTCTGCCGCTATTGTCCCGCCGCTGATCTCCGACGGCTCAAATTTCGTCGGTATAATTTTGGTTTTACCGACGGAATTAATATTCCGTCGCTGATTTTTGATATTAGCGACGAAAATTTCCGTCGCTGAATTAATTAATTTTAATTAAATTTTTATTTCAGCTACGGAATATTTCGTCGCTGATTTAATTTATTTTAATTTGATTTTTATATCAGCGACGGAATATTCCGTCGCTGATTTAATTTATTTTAATTTAATTTTTATTTCAGCGACGGAATATTCCGTCGCTGATTTAATTTATTTTAATTTAATTTTTATTTTAGCGGCGGAATATTTCGTCGCTGATTTAATTTATTTTAATTTAATTTTTATTTCAGCGACGGAATATTCCGCCACTGATTTAATTTATTTTATTTTAATTTTTATTTTAGCGACGGAATATTCTGCCGCTGATTTAATTTATTTTAATTTAATTTTTATTTTATCGGCGGAATATTCCGTCGCTAATAATTTAATAAATAAAAAAACAAAAATGTCAAAATTAATTTCATCCCCTTTTTCATCTCCGTCTTCATCCCAAAACAACAATTCAGTCTTCCTTCCTTGTTATTACCAATCTTGATTGAGCTACTTATATAACATCTCCATGGAATTTACAAAAAAAATCAAGCATGTTAAAATGGACTCTTGTCCAGTTACTTACAATCAGATGTGATAGATGCAAGAGATGTTAATTCTTCATTCAGTCAAGCGAAAGAAAAATCAAACGCATAAAGAATGATCCCATAAAGAAAAATCAAACGCATAAATAATTATTTTAAGTTTACTACCTCCATCCCAACAAAAAAATATAAATCAAAAATTACTTATGATCAAATTTGAGCAATTTTTTTTTTTTTTTAAAAAGTTGAAAATTCAGTTTGGGACCAGGAAATATTACTATTACCCATGTAAATTTATTTCAAAAATTGTCATTAGACTTCTGAAATGAAAAATCAACGGCAAGAAATCACTTTTTTTTAAGAGGAAACGCATTCTTAGTAGAACTTAAATAAAGGAAATCCAAGATACAGAATAGCTTCCATACGTACTCATGGTTATGAAATTGAAATTAAATGTTGCACCTTGAGTGCTCACTCAAAAGACATAAGAAGCCTGAAGGATTTTAAATTAAAAGAATAGTAGTATAAAGAAGAAAAGGAATTGCAATTCTTTTGCTATGATAGAGAAGGTCTATCCAGGTTGCGAGATCAGTGTGTTGGAGGCTGTGGCTGAGCTCCTTAACATAAAGGCTGATTGCAATATTAGCCAGTCTGCTTATAATCGTATCATGAAAGCAATTAAGCGGATGTTGCCGAAAGAGAATAAGATGGTTACAAACTTTTATGAGACAAAGAAGTTGGTTGGGCAGATTGGGCTATGTTATGAAAAGATTGATGCGTGTAAGAATGACTGCATGCTATTCTACAAGGAAGATTCACAGAAGACAGAGTGTTCAATTTGCGGACAAAGTAGATATAAGCCAAATCGGAGGGGGAGTTCAAAACACAAGAAAAACAGACCACATAAGCAGTTGCGTTACATGCCGTTGATTCCAAGACTGCAACGCCTCTACGCGTCTAAATCTACTGCAGAGGCAATGCGTTGGCATAAGGAAAGTTTGCGTGAAGAGGGTGTGTTGATTCATCCCAAAGTGATGGGGAGGCATGGAAACACTTTGATGAGACTTATCCCGACTTTGCGTCCGAAGCAAGAAATATACGGTTATGCATCTGCTTCCGATGGTTTCAATCCGTTTGGTCCTGGGGCAAAATCTTACTCTTGTTGGCCGGTTATAGCCACCGTCTACAATCTTCCGCCCGGTTGTGTATGAGTGATCCCTACATGTTCTTGTCGTTATTCATCCCCGGCCCAAATGTACTCGGGAGGAACATTGACGTCTATCTCCGACATTTGATGGACGAATTGAAGCAGCTTTGGGAGGATGGGGTCGAAACGTGGGATGCTTTCAAGCGAGAGAATTTCAGGATGAAGGCTGCGTTGATGTGGACAGCTTAATGACTTCCCCGCATATGGGATGTTATCGGGTTGGAGCACCCACGGGAAGTTGGCCTCGTCCGTATTGTATGAGTGACACAAAGTCTTTCACGCTCACGCACTCGGAAAACCATGTTGGTTCGATTGCCATAGACAATTTCTTCCTGGAGGACCACCCATTCAGGACCGTAAGAATGCGTTTAAAAAGAACAAGATTGACCATGATGAGGCCCCGATTCGTTTAAGTGGTGACACGGTCTATGAGGAGGTATCTAGGATTGCCCGATCCTCGGTGGGGAAAAAGTTTTCGAAGACCAAAATACAAGGGTTTGGGACTACCCATAACTGGATCAAGAGGAGTATATTTTGGGAGCCGCCATACCGGAAAACAAATCTCATTCGACATAACCTTGACGTGATGCACATTGAGAAGAATGTATTCGATAATGTTTTTAACACGTTGATGGATTTCAAGAGAACAACTAAAGACAACGAAAAGCTCGAAAGGACCTTAAGGAAATCTGTAAGCGGCCGGCCTTAGACTTGGTATACGTCAATGGTAAACCGCTAGACCGATGGCTCAATACGTGCTTACAAAGGAAAAGAAGCTCCTCCTCCCGAAATGGCTCAAGGATTTAAGGCTTCCTGATGGTTACGCGTCTAACATTGGTAATTGTGTCAATGTAGAGGAGGGGAAAGTGCGGTTTCAAGAGTCACGATTGCCACGTTTTGCCGGATAGGCTACTTCCGATTGCTCTCGGTGGTCTCTTGCCCGACAATATCCGGGTGGCGTTAACAGAGTTAAGTGAGTTTTTCCGAGCGTTAACATCGACCACACCGCGTGTTGATCACATGAAAAAGCTTGAGGAGAGCATCGTAGTGACTTTGTGCAAACTTGAGAAGATATTTCCTCCTTCATTCTTTGATTCTATGGAGCATTTACCGGTCCACTTGGCATACGAAGCTAGAGTCGGTGGTCCAGCTCAATACGTATGGATGTATCCATTTGAGAGGTAATTGAATTTATTCTATTTCTAAATAATTTGAGCGTTAACAATATACCTTCTTTAACATTATTTATGTTTTAATCTACGAATGACTTTTAGGTATCTAGGCCAATTGAAAAGGAAGATGAGCAATAGGGCTAGATGGTCGAGGCCTCAATTTCGCAGGCCGTTATCATAGATGAGATTGTTGCCTTTGTCGGAACATATTTTCCTCCCGATGTTGATACGAGATTGACTAGGGTTGGCCGCAATTACGATGGTGGTTTTCCGTCTAAGGGAAACATCTCTCGTATTTTCATCCCCCGGTCGGTTGCTCGGCAAACGGGTTGGTACGCGTACGTTAACCGCTAAAGAGTTTGCCGCGGTCGAAACGTATGTTCTTCTTAACTGCGACGAGGTTGGGGAATATATCAAGTAAGTCATTGATGTTATGTTTACGCCTCGTCGATTAAATTATGCATGTTTAATTACCTCGCATATGAAATGCCTTGTTTAACCCTATTGCGAGAATCGTTTGAAGATTTAGCTCAGATTTATCTCCGAACTCATCGCAACTAGGACAAAGAGAATTTCCAAAGCGGCTAAGGAAATATGTAAATATTTCGTTTCATTCAAATTTATTCTATACACTTCTTTAAACATTCAATCTTAAAATTGTATTAAATTGGTTACAATATTGTCTTATAGATAGTGAACATCCGGTGATGCCAAAGCCGCGAGGTTAAGACATTTAGCATCATCTCCGTACTTGAACGTTCATTTATACAACGGTTATTTCGTGAATGGCTATGTGTTTCATACCAAAGCTTACGGGGGCTCTAAATTGACGTGGAATAGCGGTGTGAAGCTTATAGGGAATGATTATTATGGCGTCCTGAAAGAAGTAGTCGAGGTGGAGTATTTCAGTAGAAAGCTTGATGTTGTCTTGTTCAATTGTGATTGGCGGGATGCTTTGTGCGAGGTGTTAAGAAGCACCCCATATTTGACCTCGTCGATGTAAAGGACTCGTCCGTACATAATGGCGACGACGTCTTCATCTTAGCATCTCAAGCACAACAGTATACATGACTCCCTACCTTCGTCAGCGACCCGACGGATTGGGTCAAGCTTTGAATGACCAAGGCTAGGAGCATGATTGACAACCTACCCTCGTCGACAACTACAGAGTCGTCATTAGAAACACCCTCTCAAGAGGATGAAATGCCGGTGCCACCTAACGTTTCATCGCCTAATCATCCATTAGATGATGTCACTCATATTCCTCAAAATGTTGATGAACCCGAGGAGGATATCTTACCAGTGAATTTGCCAACTCCCCCGCCTCGTTCAGGTCATCTCGTGCACATTGATATTGATGAATCAGAGGAAGAGGAAGAGGAAGAGGAAGAGGAAGAGGAAGAGGAAGAGGAAGAGGAAGAGGAAGAGGAAGAGGAACCAGAGTTTGATTCATCAGAGTCCGAAGACGAAGATGAAGAACTTCCGAGTTTTGTAGTAATTCGTAGTCCAAAGGATGATGATGGGGACGAAGATTAATAATAGTTTAAAGTTTAAAATTATATTGTGAATGCTTTAGATTATTAGAACTTTAAAGTTTTATACGTATTGTGAATGCTTTAGATTATTAGAACTTTAAAGTTTCATATGTATTGTGAATGCTTTAGATTATTTTTAATATCCGTCGTTTTATATATATTGTGAATGCTTTAGATTATTAGAACTTTAAAGTTTTATATGTATTGTGAATGCTTTATATTATTAATAGTTTAAAGTTTTATATGTATTGTGAATGCTTTAGATTATTAGAACTTTAAAGTTTTAGATGTATTGTGAATATATTGTTTCCTATTGTTAAAGTTGTATATTTTAATATTTTTACTTTATGTAATACGGTATGAGTTCTAGTAGAAAGGGCAAGGGTAAGAAGACTAAGCCTATTTACACATTGATTCTTGGGACGCAACCGTCCCGATCCGGTAGCGATGATGTCGACCCTTCACGCGGTAGTACTAGCTCCACCTCTGGGGCCGATACTCGGACTACCGTCGATTACGAGGGGAGGATATTGGTCGAGGATATCATCACTTTATGACCGGTAAGTAACTCTTCATTAATTTGATATAAGTTGGTTCCTTTTTGCTTTATATATAATTCATTATTTAAGTTAAAATGTTATTGTATAAATATACTTGGCGGGTTTGTAGGTGGATACCCCACCCTGTGGACTAAGATCGGGCACATGCGGCGGTCTCGAAAAATGACCGAGTTTTGGCCTAAGCTGGAAAAATTGCCACGGAGAGGCGGAAAAGGACGATGCGTGGGATATGAGTTTAAGGTAATGTGTTAATGGTTTTTATTTAAAACTTAAATGTTAGTTTGTTATTAAAATGTTATAATTAATAATGATTGTACTCTTTTAGTTTTGTAATGTTATCATTATATGTTGTAGGCTAAATATTATTGGGCGCCGTACATCGGCGATGCGACGGCTAGATATGTTTACGATGAGCGAGGCTCACAAGCTATTTAAGGATTTTATTTGTAACATATTTATCTATCCTTAATTAGTTTAATTAACAATGATTATACTCTTTTAATTTTATAATGTCATCATTATATGTTTACGAGATATTCATATTTTTATAGGTACCACGAAGAAAAATTATTATACTACTCGGCTCGCGGCTGGAGAACAGCCCTTGTGTCCTACTTTTATGACCGATGAGGTGTTTGGTCAATTTTGCGAATATTGGGGGTCGCTGCGGCAGGCTATATCCGAACGTGCCAAGGCCAATAGAGCGAGCTCCTCGGGGTCGGCGGCGTTGCATACCGGGGACGCTCACGGTCGCCGAGCATCACGACCGCATGGTATGTATGTTAATTTAAATGTAGTAGTGTATGGATGCTTTTAAATAGGTTTATGTACGTATGTTAGTGGGAGCCAATGTTGATGCTATGAAATCCATAGTTTTAGTGTAAATGTAGTGTATGCATGCTTTTAAATCGGTTTAAATGTTGCATTTATATATACAATTTCAAAGTAATAATCTCGCTTATTTTATTTATAGGAAAGGGAGTATGGTCCGAATATCGGTTTTGTGGATGTTTACGCTAGCACCCATATTCGGAATTCTACAGGCGCCGATCAACCTCCATGATGGGTTGACGATCGATGCGCTCTTGCCTTTGTAAGTAAACTACCATTAAATGACTTGATTTTGAATATGTAAATTTATTTATGTACCTTACATTGTGTATATGATTATAATTGTTTGTTTTATTTTTCGTGCCGTATATCAAGCCGCCGCTGTTCCCGAAGGAACGCCTCCTGGCGAGCCTCCGTCCCCCTTCGTGCACGATGTTTGGCGGGAGGTCACCTCTCGGGGACATCCGAGGAGAGGAGCCCGAGTGTTAGGGATGGGGATTACGGGCGGCAATGCCCGTCGGCGTCGGCCGGCCGTCGGCGAAATGTAGCCCGGCCACGTTTCATGATCCGAGGGTCGACACTCTGGAGGCTGCGTTGGAGGAGGAGAAACGCGAGCGGGCAAAGCTTGCGGATGCTTTGGCGGTTCGAGACGCAGATGCGGGGAGGAGAACGATCGACGTCATGCGAGAGATTCGAGACTTGAGATGCGTAGACTCAAAGACAATTGGCGCCGTTGATGGCTCATCTCGGCCAGGACTCCCAGGGTAATTTCCCGCCTCCCCCAAGTTGATTGCGGACATTTTTAGACATTTTTGTATTAATTTATACTTGTTTGTAAATATTTGAGACATTTGGTACTCGCGGAGCCCCTCCCCGCCTCTCCCCCGCTCCACCCCTCTCCCCCTCCCCCTCTCCCTCCTCCCCCTCTCCCTCCTCCCCCTCCCGAATTGGTACGGTGGTATTTAGTTTTTATTTGATACGCCGATATTTGAATTTTAGTTTTTATAGTTTTAGTTTTATAAATTGAAATGTTATATCGGGTACAAAAAATTTTGGTTTATTGATATTTTAAATTATTTTTTTTTAAATTTATTTCGAATCGGCGACGGAATTTTCCGTCAAATTAATGCCGAAATAAAAATTAATTAAATAAATTAATTTCAATGGCGACGGAATTTCCGCCGCTATAATCATTTAATTTTTATTTAATTTTTAATTTCGAGCGGCGGAAATTTCCGTCGCCGTAATAAAATTTAAATTAAAAATTAAATAATTTCATGACGGTAATTTCCGCCGAAATAATTTAATTTTAATTTAAATTTTATTACAATGACGGAAATTTCCGCCGCGAAATTAATTTAATTAAATTAATTTTTATTACGGCGACGGAAATTTCCGCCGAAATGAAAATTTAATTAAATTAAATTAATATAGCGAATTTTCCGTCGTGAAACCATTAATTCATCGGCGGAATTAATTTCCGTCGGTAAAAGAAAAAAATAGCGGCGGAAATTGACCCGTCTGAGCACCGCGACGAGCTGGTAGCGGCGGACCACCGACGGAATTTTTCCGTCGGTGATTTATTTTAGCGACGGAAATATAATTTTAGCGGCGAAAATTTCCGTCGCTAAATGACCTTTTTCTGGTAGTGTGAGGACTCCTGCACTCAAATCCAAATCAACGAGCACTATATTCTATGGAGAAAATATCCCCAACTCCTTTGTGACGACATACCCACCGCCATTCTTGCAACTCCGGCGACTTCTCACTACCAGAAACTGATGTTTTAGCGACGGAATCAACAGCGACGGAAGCATTCCGTCGCTATTTAGCGACGGAAATTATGCTTTAGCGACGGAATAAATTTGGCGCCAAATTTACCGACAGAATTAAATTCCGCCGCTGAATTCCGTCGCTAAAAACGAATATTCGACGAATATTCGTTTTAGCGACGGAATTTCAGCGGCGGAATTTAATTCCGTTGCTAAATAAAATATCAGCGACGGAATTATTCCGTCGCTGATAATTTATTTATTTTTAATTTTTTTTAAGTTATCAGCGACGGAATTATTCCGTCGCTGATAATTTATTTATTTTTTAATTTTTTTTACGTTATCAGCGACGGAATTATTCCGTCGCTGATAATATCGATAAATTATTCCGTCGCTAATAATTTATATTTTTAAAAAATAGATTATCAGCGACGGAATAATTCCGTTGCTGATAATTTTAATTTTTCTTCTATATACTTTCATTTGTTTAGTTTTTTTTCTATCTTTTTTTCTATAACTTTTTCTAAAAAAACCACTAATTAACAAAGGCTAAAATATTATTTTCTAGTCAATAAAAAATTTAAAAAAAAATTAAAAAATAAATATAGGGTAGTCCGTCCCTCTTTTGACTTTTCTTCTATATACTTTCATTTGTTTAGTTTTTTTTCTATCTTTTTTTATATAACTTTTTCTAAAAAAATCACTAATTAACAAAGGCTAAAATATTATTTTCTAGTCAATAAAAAATTTAAAAAAATTAAAAATTAAATATAGGGTAGTCCGTCGCTATTTTGACTTTTCTTCTATATACTTTCATTTATTTAGTTTTTTTCTATCTTTTTTCCTATAACTTTTTCTAAAAAAACCACTAATTAACAAAGGCTAAAATATTATTTTCTAGTCAATAAAAAAATTAAAAAATAAAATAAAAAATAAATATAGGGTAGTCCGTCCCTCTTTTGACTTTTCTTCTATATACCTTCATTTGTTTAGTTTTTTTCTATCTTTTTTATAAAACTTTTTCTAAAAAACCACTAATTAACAAAGGCTAAAATATTATTTTCTAGTCAGTAAAAAATTTAAAAAAATCAAAAAATAAATATAGGGTAGTCCGTCCCTCTATTGACTTTTCTTCTATATACTTTCATTTGTTTAGTTTTTTTTTTAATCTTTTTTTCTATAATTTTTTTAAAAAAACAACTAATTAAAAAAGGCTAAAATATTATTTTCTAGTCAAGAATAAATTTAAAAAAAATTAAAAAATAAATATAGGCTACCTCGTTTATTTTGGGTTTTATGTGTCCCGATCTTGTGAAAAATGGTATACGGCTACCTCGTTTTTTTTTTTTTTTTTTTTTTTCTACATTCTAAATGACATTTAAAGTGTTTTTCATCTTTATGACCTTCCTCAAAATCCAAATAGAAATTGAGTTACAAATATGTGCCATTATTTAGGGTTCTTAGGGTTTTATGTGTCCCGATCTTGTGAAAATGGTATACGGCTACCTCGTTTATTTTTTTATTTTTTTCTACATTATAAATGACATTTAAAGTGTTTTTCATCTTTATGACTTTCCTCAAAATCCAAATGGAAATTGAGTTACAAATATGTGTCATTATTTAGGGTTTTAAGGAATGTGTTCCGATCTTATGAAAATGGTATATGGCTACCTCGTTTATTTTCTTTTTATTTTTTTCTACATTCTAAATGACATTTAAAGTGATTTTCATCTTTATGACCTTCCTCAAAATCCAAATAGAAATTGAGTTACAAATATGTGTCATTATTTAGGGTTCTAAGGGTTTTATGTGTCCCGATCTTGTGAAAATGGTATACGGCTACCTCGTTTATTTTTTTTTAATTTTTTTCTACATTCTAAATGACATTTAAAGTGTTTTTCATCTTTATGACCTTCCTCAAAATCCAAATGGAAACTGAGTTACAAATATGTGTCATTATTTAGGATTCTTAGGGTTTTGTGTCCCGATCTTGTGAAAATGGTATACGGCTGAAATTACCCGGATCCGAGAAAGGCTTCGCAGCCCCGGCATCTGGCGTCTTTCGCGTTGGAGCGACGTGTCTCGCCGTTTTTGTTTTTGTAGAGTCGCCACGCCGTTTTTATTAAGCCCAAAACATTGAAAAAGGGCATCAGTTTAAAGATAATTTTAAACTGTTTTTGTGTGATGAGATTTTGAGTTCGGAGGTCGATGACTCCCTAGGGAAGAGAATATTAGAATATTAGAGCTCACCCGAGTAGCCTCGTAAATGAGTCTTTCGGATACCCCTAATATCCTTTAAATGTTGTGTGTGTGTGTGTGTGCTTTTAAAAATGCATGTCAGATCGGATGTCTACATTGTATGCTATGTATGGAAATGTATTGAAATAGTATAGGAAGGAAGCCTTACCAATGTTGGTTCGTGTCCGTCTTCCGCCGGGGAATAGTGTTTGAGGCCTGAGTAGCGTTCCCGTATGGATCCGGGATTGCCGGAGATGCGGTTGTCCGCGGACGTAGTTTCGGCGTGAGTTGAGGTTGCAGGCTGCGTTCGGGCGAGAGGTTCGGCGTGCGTGGGGATCGTCGGGATCACTCTGTGGCGCAGGTTCTGGCGTGTGTTGCGGTGGCGTGGAGTCACTCGGGCAGTAGTTTCGGCGTGGTTTGGGATCGTCGGTTTGACTCGGAAAGAGCGGGACACCGTGGAAAGACCGAGCAAGGCCTCTGAGTACCACGAGGGGCCTCGAGTACCTCGAGAGTGCCTCGGGGCAGCGCGGGAGCCGTCTCGAGCGCTCGGAGGCTTCTGAGCACCACAAGGGAGCTCGGAAGGCCTCTAAGGATCCGAAAGGGCTGGATTGCCCCGAAGGGTCTTAGAGGGGAGCCTGAAGGCTAAGGGAGGAAGAGAGAAGAGGGAGGTGTGTGAAAATGAGGAGGGGGAGCCCTCTATTTATAGTAAAAATTTCGGAGCAAAGAGGTCCGTACGGACCTTCTTGGTTATCCTAATTTTGGATTTCCTCGATTTGAGGGAATCGCAATGATGGTGAATATTCCTGAATGATGATGTCCCCCATGCAAGAAGGTCCGTACGGACCAACTCAAGATGCAAAGAGGTCCGTACGGACCAACCATGCATTTGGGTAATCATTTCTTCCCTGGATTTGAGGGAATATTGTGGACTTTAAGGGGATTCAAGAATTATGACAAAGAAAGAGGTCCGTACGGATCAATATTGCTTTCCCAATTTCCTGAAAATTCCCAAAAGGTCCTTTTGTCCCTTTATCCCGTGAAGGCTCCTCCCTTGGTTTGGTTGGGTGTTTGGGAGGGTTTTGAGAGGGTTTTGAGTGCCAGAGGTCTCCGAGACTCACGTTGATGAGTCTCGCGGTGTTTCCCGTGTGTTTGAAAGGGGGTGATCCAGATTGGGGTACTTACAGCCCCTCGACGACGTCACATATGAAAGAAGTGGGGTCGCCGATAAGATAAGTGGTCCTAATCTGGATCGCGTCCGGGAGAGGAAGTGACCGTGAGGGTCAATGTGAGGACGTGGTGGTGTCCTTTTCAGTGTGACCGTTTAGGTCAATAGGCCGGACCCCGTGATAGGATTCCTACGTATCCCCGGCGGGAATCAAGCCCGGGTCGTAGTTCGGCGTGGGGTGAGTGTTTTGTGAATGCGGGCGTGGTGGTGCCCCAAGTGTCGTGTGACCGCCGAGGGCCGGTGGTAAGGACGTGGTGGTGTCCCGGTGACCGTATAGGTCGATGGGAAGGACGTGGTGGTGTCCTAGGTGACCGTATAGGTCGATGGCCGGACCCCGCGATAGGATTCCTACGTATCCTCGGCGGGAATCAAGCCTCGGGTCGTAGTTCGAGGTCGTGAATTTGTGAGCGCATGTGGGCGTGGTGGTGCCCCGAAGTGTCAGGTGACCGCCGAGGTCGGGTAAGGACGACGTGGTGGTGTCCTGAGATGTGGTGTGACCGCCGAGGTCGCGGTAAGGACGTGGTGGTGTCCCGGGATGGAAATTTTACGATTTTCCTAATCGGGTGGTTTAAGGCCTTCCGGCCGAGATAGAGCGAGGACTTGAATCGTCTTCTCGATTGCGGTTGGTGCTACGCCGGAGGACTTTGAATCATCTTCGGTTGCGGTTGGTGCCACGCCGAGGACTTTGAATCGCCATCTCGCGCGGCGGTTGGTGCCACGCCGGAGGACTTTGAATCGTCATCCGCGGCGGTTGGTGCCACGCCGAGGACTTTGAATCGTCATCCGGCGGCGGTTGGTGCCACGCCGGAGGACTTTGAATCGTCATCCGGCGGCGCTGATGTAACGCGCGAGACTTTGAATCGTCTTCTAGCCGCAGCTTGATGTAATGCGCGAGGACTTTGAATCGTCTTCTAGCCGCAGCTTGATGTAATGCGCGAGGACTTTGAATCGTCTTCTAGCCGCAGCTGATGTAATGCGCGAGGACTTTGAATCGTCTTCTAGCCGCAGCTTGATGTAATGCGCGAGGACTTTGAATCGTCTTCTAGCCGCAGCTTGATGTAATGCGCGAGGACTTTGAATCGTCTTCTAGCCGCAGCCAGGAGGCGTGGCCGCCTTGTGCTTCGAGAGGCGTAGATGCCTTTGTGTTTTTGCATGTTGAGTAGAAGGTTGGACTTACGATGACCGCCGGTGCTTGCGTTGCCGTTGAAGTGGGCGAGGATGACGGCCGGTGATAGCTTCCCATTTGGCATTTTGGAGGCGCTTCGTGCCTGGGACTTGTACTGAGGTGTTGGCTCCTTCTTGTGCTTGTTTTGCCGTTGAGTGGGCAAGGATGATGGCCGGTCTGGGATATGCAAATTCCGTATGACTTCCCTTTCGACTTGTTGGGGGAGGAGCTCGGGCTTACTTTGATGGCCGGTGCTTGCGCCGCCGTTGAAGTGGGCGAAGTTAGTGGCTTACATCCGACCGCCCGCTTGAATTGCTGGGATGCGTGACCTTGTAGGGCCTTTTTCTCGTTGGGAAGATGACTTCGGACCTCTTTTGAGGGCCAGTGGTCGAGTTGCCGTTGAGCGTTTGGAGGCGTCTTGTGCCTTGGGATTCGTGCTGGGAGGTGTTGGCTCCTTCTTGAATTGCCGCTGAGCGGGCGGTGGTCAATTGCCGCTGGAGCGGGCGAGACCGGTCTTACGTTGATGGCCGTGGATTGAATTGCCGCTGAAGTGGGCGAGGACCGGGTCTTACGCCGACGGCCGGGATCAATTGCCGCTCGAGGGGGCGAGGACCGATCTTACGCCGACGCCGGATTGAGGACCTACTTACGCCGACGGGGATTGAATTGCTGAAGGCGGGCGAGACCGGTCTTACGCCGACGGCCGGGATTGAATTGCCGTTGGAGCGGGCGAGGACCGGTCTTACGCCGACGGCCGGGGATTGAATTGCCGCTGAGTGGCGAGGACCGGTCTTACGCCGACTGGCCGGGATTGAATTGCCGTTGAAGTGGGCGAGGACCGGTCTTACGCCGACGGCCGGTGGTCAATTGCCGTCGTGGCGAGGACCGGTCTTACGCCGACGGCCGGGAGGATGGCCGAACTTCGCCTGGATTGAACTGCCGTTGGGGCGAGGACCGGTCTTACGCTGACGGCCGTGGTTGAATTGCCGTTGAAGGGCGAGGACCGGTCTTACGTTGATGGCCGGTGGTTGAATTGCCGTTGGTGGCGAGACCGGTCTTACGCCGACGGCCGGTGGTTGAATTGCCGTTGGAGTGGGCGAGGACCGGTCTTACGCTGACGGCCGGGGATTGAATTGCCGTTGAGGTGGGCGAGGACCGGTCTTACGCTGACGGCCGGGGATTGAATTGCCGTTGAGTGGGCGAGACCGTCTTACGCCGACGGCCGGGATTGAATTGCCGTTGAAGTGGCGAGGACCGGTCTTACGCCGACGGCCGGGATTGAATTGCCGTTGAAGTGGCGAGGACCGGTACGCCGACGGCCGGTGGTTGAATTGCCGCTGCGGGCGAGACCGGGTCTTACGCCGACGGCCGGGATTGAATTGCCGTTGAAGTGGGCGAGGACCGGTCTTACGCCGACGGCACGGGATCGAATTGCCGTTGAAGTGGGCGAGGACCGGTCTTACGCTGACGGCCGGTGGTTGATTTGCCGTTGAAGTGGGCGAGGACCGGTCTTACGCTGATGGCCGGTGCTTGAATTGAAGGGTTAGGGACCATTCTGCACTTGGATTTGCTGGAAAAGGCCTTAGGACAGCCAGGGGCAAAGATTATAAGGGCGGGAAAGTAATTTGGCCACCCTTGCAAAGAGGTCCGTACGGACCACCTGGTTGCAAAGAGGTCCGTACGGACCACTTTGGTTTTTTACAGCCTCCTGTGTTTTGACCAGTTTAAATACCGAGCCCTTCCCCATTCCTTCTTCTTCCATGCGTGAACCGTAGAGAGAGAAAGAGAGAAAATCCTCTATTGTTAACCAAAATCAACAATTTTTTGCTTGAATTGCTTGCCATGGCCTGAAGGATCTCGAAGGAGTCGTCGTCAACGCAGCCAAGAGGTGGTCGAGCAACGGATGGAGCTTCAAAGAAATTGGATTTCGTTCGTTCCATCTTCGAAGAACCCGGATGTCTTGTATCCGAATCCGGAGGGGCACAATCGTCGCTCTATGAACGTCGGGGAGGTAAGAAATCCGCTCCGTTTTGATTCCCTCGTCAATTTTTGAATGCTAGAACTAGGTTTTAGTTTTTCGCATTTTTGAATTTTTTTGTTATTATTTTATGCCTTTTTGTGAAATTCTTGATGAATTGTTGAAAATGGACATGTAAAAATTGTGGGTATGTGTATTTTGTGCAGAAATGTGTAGATTAGCTTTTATTTGTGAAAATAAAGTGCTTCTCTAATGAAATGCATGCTTTGGTGTTTTGTACCGTATGCTATTTATGTATGTACATTATGAGAAAAATTATCGTGTAGTGATAATTCTTGTGAAAAAAATGTGACATGTGCCGTGTTTTGTGACGGGTTATATGTGAAAGTGTGTGCCGTGTAGGGACGGGTTTTTTTTTTTTTTTTTTTTTGTGTTATGCATATGTGTCGTGCCGTGTGTGCCATGTTTTTGGGTGACGGACTTTGTGGGGAAAATATGTGCAATATGTGCCATATTTTTGTGACGGGTTATATGTGCCTTTGCCGTGTTGGGACGGATCTTTTTTTGAAAATGTATCGTGTAGGGTTTAATCCCCCCCCTTTTTTTTCTTTTGAGAAAATGTGTACAGTGTGTGCCGTGTTTTTGTGACGGACTGCATGGGAAAAATTATATGCATGATATATGTGAAAATTATGTGCATTATAGGTGCCGTGTTTTGTGACGGTATATATGTGAAAAATATGTGCATTGTGTGCCGTGTTTTGTGACGGGTTACATGGAAAAATTATATGTATAATGTATGTGAAAATTATGTGCAATATGTGCCGTGTTTTGTGACGGGTTATATGTGCCTTTATATTAAGTACTGTGATTGACGTACCTTTGCTGTGTTTACCTGCAGGATGCGGGGCTTATGGCCGGGAAGGCCAAGAGGATGAAGACTCGGGATCGCCCGAGGTCCGCTGTTGAGCTATGGCAATGATGCTCGATATTTCCGTGGACGGTAGGCCGAGTCCCTGAGGTCGGTTTATGCTTCCGGCCTAGGTGTGTTCGTTGAGAACCCGGGCCGGAGTTTCGATACGAGGAAGAACAAGAGCGTCTTCCTTGGCCTTTCTGAGTACTCAAGGGATACCACCCACACCTTCCATCTCGAGCCGGGAGAGGTGCGACCGTGACGCCTACCGACTTTGCTGCGATCACCGGCTTTCCTTCAAAGGAGGGCCTGCACGGTGGAGGGATATGATCTCCGATGTGGTCCGGCCGAGCCGTTGGGCTTTGAGCCTCGTCCTCGCAGGGGCTCGGCATGTCCGTATAGTGACGTGAGTCAAGATTAGGGCCGATTGGGGCCTACATCGTGGGTACCGGCCAGGTGACGGAGCAAGCTTGGCGCGCTCCTTTTGTGGTATGCACCGTCCGAGACTTTGTTCTCGAACCACGCGACTGCGGCTCCCTTTGCTCACTGGAGAGCTTGATTGACTGGATAGGGTCTGCGACATTGCTTGGGGCGAGGCAAGCCCGAGCTCTACTTCTCCTTGGACCGGTTTAGCCGGGGTGTGGCTCGTTGGCCCGTTTGACTTTGCCTCGGGAGGTATGAGTTTATTGCCGTTTTTTGATTTAGCACTGTTATTTCTCCATTGTCTTTTGCACCGAGCCTTCTCTCGTTTTTTTTCACAGGTGTGGTTTTATGAGGTTTTCCAAAGGCTTCCCGTGGGATAGAGATCCCTGGGCCGTTGCCGCGCACCCGCTATGTCGGGCTCGCACGGCGAGGAAGAGGAGGACCGCCAGGGGGAAGCTCACCATCGCCTACGGGATGTGCAGAGCGTCCTGGAGAGGGATAGCCCGAGGGGTTCGTCTTGTTCCCGTGGGCTCCTGTATGAGGGGGATGAGTTTGAGGGGGCTCCCGAGGTGACAGCGCGGCTAAGATGCCGCGGGGCTTGACTTGTGATGTTATGTACCTGGGGGAGCGGGTCTTCTGGCAGCATGGCTCCGGTGTGCTCCCCGTGGCTCCGAGGGACCCTCCCTTTGGGATGCTTGATTCCCGGGACATGGACGTGCTCGATTTCGAGAGGTACCTTGGCGGTGTGGGTGCCGAGGAGTTCATCTTGTATGGAGAGGAGTACGGGGCCTTCGTGAGGAGGAAGCTGAGGACGCCGCAGGTACTGGCGAGGGAGAGAGAGGGCCGGCCCGCAGCTCCCCAGAGGTTCCGATGCGGGACCGGATTTCACGTACGTCCGCGGACGGATCGAGGAGGAGGGGGTGTCTCGTACCCGTTCTCGAGCAGTTCCCGCCGCATACACAGCTGGACCCCGATAGATCGGTGAGTGTGGCCGACTCTTTCTCGTATTTTTCTTTTTTTTGTTGTGAGTATAACCGTATTGCCGAGCGTTTCTCCGTCGCTTGTCGGTGCAGTCCCTGGGAGAGCCTATGATATGTTGACTCGCCGTTACGTGGCGATGAGGTCGTTTGCGAAGAAGATGGCTTCAAGATATCTTGCCGGCCTCGCGACGCGTGCCGGCGCACGAGCCTATGCCTTCGAGGCATTCAGTAGACGTTCCTCCGCCTAGAGCCGAGCCTGAGCCGCAGCAGAGGGACCTTTGAGGGGGCGGCATAGCATGGATGCCGGACATCTTCGGAAGCCGCAGGCCTTCGAGGGAGCAGCCCTTTTATCGCTCTCATGCCTCCGCATGGCGCACTGTGGTGAGGGTTCCTCGAGGCCTTCCTTCTTTGATCCTTTCGCCGGATTTGATCCTTCGAGTACTTTTCGTGGGAGCCTCAAAGTGCGGGTGCTCGGTATTCGACGACGAGGATGTGACGGGCGAGTTCGCCGGGATGCCCGACTTTTCTTTGGAGGACCTCGGCGAGGATGATGATGCCGAGGATTCCGATTAGTATTCATTTGCTTTCCCTCTTTCATATCCCTCTTTTTTTGTTTAGCAACAGACATTTATGGGTACTGTAATAAAACACATGTATTTGCGTGGCAAACAGCATTTTATTTTAAGATTTAATGTCATTTTTGTGATTCCCGGGATTTGTCCTAGAAATTGTTGCTATTATTATTTTTTATTTTTGTACATGCCACGTGAGCTGAGAGTGTGTTTGTGGGTGATGATGAGAGTGATGTCTCTTGGGACGCATTTGCCTTGTGCGTGATGGCGACGCTTTTCCTGGTCAGCTCCCTTGGCATTTGCGATGGTGCTTTGCTAGATGTGGTAGGGCACCGCAGCCGGGAGAGGATATTGTCCCGTTGGTGCCGGGGGAGACTCTTCATGGTATCGACCGTCCGGCGACCGGGGATCGTTTTATGAGAGGGGGAAGCCCCGCTTTGCTCACCTTGTGGCCGCGAGAGAGACTTCAGCCATGTCCGAGGCTCCGACGTCGTTTAGCCCGTGGTCGTTGCTCGCCGACCTCTTGTGTTAGATATGGATCGCCCGCCCGGGAGAGATGGATGGCACAGCCTTGGTACGCATCAAACTCCGCCGGTGGGTTCCGCACCGGAGGATTGAGACTAGTGAGGATCTTGCAGAGGGGTCCTACGTTGTCGTAGTTCCAGGTTTGTCTTGGGTCCTCCTTCTATATTCCGTCGCTTGTTGCCCGGCAGCTTGGGATGAAGCAGAGCCTTGTTGGCCGGGATGACCTTGCTACCGCGGAGATAGCTCCTCTTTGTATGGCAGCTTCAGTGCCTTCTTGTATTTTCCGAGGGTATGGAAGTATTCCGCTTTCCCTCCCGTGGTACTCCTTAGACGTCTGGGAGCGTCATTGACGACTCGCATCCGGCCCGGTATGAGCAAACAGTGTTGGGCAGTCCCAAGTGGTCTCGGGAGAGCAAAGCGTGTAGCGATTCTCGGGACCCGGTTGCCGTAGCGCCTATCGCCTTAGGAGTTCCGAAGCCTGGTCCGACCCTTTCGATGTGACGGGAGACACTTTGTTTGACTATGAGACTAGAGTTGACCGACCGACAGGGAGAGGTCCTCTTTGCTGTACTCGCAGGAGGAGATCCGAGCCGAAGCACGGGCGAATGAAGCCCCGAGAGCTACCGGATTGTTTGACTCTACTGGGAGGACCCCAAATCTCGACCGAGAGACGCAGAGTTGGTTCACGTGAAGCGAAAGAAGACTCGCCGGACGAGGGAAGAAAGGAAAGAATGGCGAGGGGACAAGCGCAGATGGCGCGGAATGACCTCCTAAGTATCCATTCATTGCATTTGCAAACACATTATTAGTTAAATGTATTAAGTCAGTTTTTTAGCATGTTGTGAACTTGAGAGTAGACCGTGCTTGAACTCATCAAGAAATGTTGTAACCGTTAGTGATTTGTGATTTACTTTTAAAGCTTTGTCGAGACGCAAGATCTCTTGTTTGCCTTTGCTTCGTTGTGCACTTTGTGGCGTCCATCTTTGGACTTTTCTCGTGCATTGCGGGCCGATGGGCCCCGACGGCAATCCCCTTTTCCCCGAGGCCTCGTGCTTGGCCGAGAGGTTGAATGCTCCCTTGACAAGTCGTTTCCGACGCTTTTTCAAACCTTCCTTGCCTCTTGTTGGCGTTGGGCTCTTGATCTCAATGTCGCAGCCTTCGCTTGAGCTTCTTTTGTTTTTTTTTGTGAGCCCTTGCTCGAGCTCTTTTTTGTTTTTTTTTGTGAGCCCTTGCTCGAGCTCTTTTTTTTTATTTTTTGAAGCGCATGAGGGCGAAGACAAGCCCCCGGCTTCGGGAAGCGTACACGAGTCCGCCGTTTGATGCCGAGCGACCCTCGGATGTCCTTGGATGTTGCCGCCGTCGTTTGACTTGGTCAAGGTGACTGCTGGGGCGTGTTCTTGAAAAGTGCGTAGCTTGATGGAGGTCTTGATTGACATTCAAACTTTTGACTTTTTTGTGTATTTTTAGACCGGACCAATTAAGGTTGCCTACGTTCCCCTGACTAGAGGGCTCAGTGGCGTAGTTCGACACTACATGGAGTGCCAAGAGATGCACACTGCTCTTCTTAGGCGAAGTATCTCGCGAAGTTTGCTTCCGTTGACTCGGATTCATGAAGGGATTGCCGTCTAGGTCCGTCGCCTTCATGGCGCTCCGGAGAAGATCTTTTGAACCACGAAAGGGCCGATCCATGTGGGTTTCCATTTTCCCAGTGGGTTGGTTCGAGTGGGAGGCTTTTCTTTGAGTACAAGGTCACCTTCCCCGATGTCTCGGGATTTGACTTTCTTGTCGAAAGCTCTAGCCATCCCGCTTTGATAGGCTCGGACGTGTTCCATGGCCTTTAGTCGTCGCTCATCTAGCGTGAGCCAATTCGTCATGTCGGCTTCGAGCCATTCGACTTCGTTGATGTCATTTTCCAAGCAGACTCTGAGTGAGGGAATTTCTAGCTCGATGGGAAGGACTTGCTTCCATCCCGTACGTCGGTGGCAAATGGGGTTTCTCCCGTGGTCATTCGGCGATGTGCGGTAGCCCCAAAGTGCAAGGTGCAGCTTCTCGGGCCAATCTCGTCCTCGGGTGGTCATTTTTCGGATGATCCGTTCGAGGGTTTTGCTTTATGCCGATTCCACGGCGCCGTTTGTTTGTGGCCGGTAGGGAGAAGATTTGTGACGTGTGATCTTGAATTCAGCCAGCCCGAATTCCCCTTCAAAGTGTGAGCCGTTATCTGATATGACCTCATTTGGGATGTCGTATCGGCATATGATGTCTTCCTTGAGGAAATGCGCGACCTTCTTAGAGGTGAGTACCTTGTAGGACTTGGCTTCGACCCATTTGGTGAAGTAGTCGATGGCTACTAAGATGAACTCGTGACCGTTCGCTGGCGGAGCGATTTTCCCGATGACGTCAATTCCCAAGTGGCAAAGGGCCAAGGTGTAGTCATGCAAAGTAGAGATCGTGGGGAGGTAGATGATTGAGGTTGGAGAACCGTTGGCACTTGTCGCAGCTTCGGACAAAGTGGATGCAATCTCGCTCCATGGAGATCCAGAGTAGCCCATCCCGAGAATGATTTGCATCGTGGCTCGGCGTTCATGTGGGGACCGCAAGCCCCATTGTGGACTTCGTTCATGAACTTGCTTGCTTCTTCTTGGCCGACGCAGCCGTAGGAGTGGCCCGTGGTAGCGTTTCTTGTATAGCATGTCCCCGAGGATGACGAAGTGAGAGGCAAGGCGTTCTAGGGCCATGACGCTCTTGGTTTTGACTCCCTTCGTGTGTGGGTCTTCCTTGTTCATGAAGGTGGTTTCCCGTTCTTGGGGTATTGGAAGATCCGGTTTGTCTTGGAAATGGCGTCGGACTTGCGTCTCTTTGGCTCTTCACAATCTTGCAAATCGTTGTGATTAAAACCTTCTCGGCGGCTTGGGCCCCGGTTTTTCTCTCGTTTGACAACATGCTTAAAGATGTGCTTAATGTATTGTTCGTTTAATGTGTCTGCTTCTTTATCAAGTGAATCGTTATTAACCTGTTTGTGTGTTAGTTAATTTATCGCTGTTAAAGATGCAATGAGAGGATACTCGGAAAGATCGAAGCATTCATTAAGAGCATACGGGAATACATTATTGGCAATGAGTTCGTAATCTTCGGCGTGAGGCCATCGATGACTCGAGAGACTCAAATTCAAAGCTAATGGACTCGGGATGAGTTTTGACACTAGACTCTAGGACTCGAGGGGTCGACCAAGTTGTTCGATCATGTCCTTTTTGCGCGGTAGGTCCGGAGAATGTGGCCCAGTTATTGAGTGGCAATGAGCTTGATAGGAGATGGGGCTTGAAAGGCTTTATGACCGTTCCCGATCATTGCTATCACAGAGTTATCAGAAACAAAATCGATTAGATCCGGCATCTCGATTTCTTCTTTGAAGAGCAGGTGGAGCAGTGGCTCGTCCCAAGCACCGTCTCGCAGGAGTCTTTTGCTTTTGTCTTGGGCATTACTAGCTCGAATGCAGACTCGTCCCGTTTGTTGAAGGCAGGAATGTTGACAGAGAGTTTTTCGAATTCTTCCGCCAAAGAGAGGGTTTTTCCGAACCAAAATTCATTGTAAATAGTGGTGGTTGTGGATCCCTACGGGCGGTGTGTCGAGAAATGCTCTTCGGACGGGATTTGGCTTGAGGCCTTTGAATCTTGCCAGTTCTCGCCGGAGCTTGTCCATGGTTGTCGGCCGCCTTTGTTTGGCGCCGATCGCCCTGTTCCCTTTTCCGGATCTTCTTCCAAGTTGCCGGCCTTCCTTGTGAAGTACTTGGTCATGTCGAAGCCGTAAGGACGAAGATCGGAGATTGCGTGCAAGCCTCTTTTGTTATCTCGTGGAGCGTTTTGTGCAGCTCGCTTGTCCTCCGCAATGTGTTCGGGAGTAGGAGAGTGTCCTGTGTCGTGCAGGTATTCTCTGTTCTTTGATATTGATGATCCGTTGAGTGCCCCGATGGCGTTTTCCCAAACCGAGCCCCGGATGTAGTTCATGTGCTTCATCATTTTCATCGGGGAGGGATCTTGTCCCAAATCAAAGGCAGGTCTATGTGGCACACTTGGGCCTTTGGGCTTTCGATGGTGAACCCTGTTAGCATCATGCCATCATCGTCGGGTTTGATTTCTAAGACCGGGACGCCGTTTGTTTCGGTCCTTTCGTTGACTATGCTATCACCGTAGATGATGGTAAGATCCGTTCCTTGGACGAACTTTACGCACCGATGAAGAGTGGATGCCACCCCATTGATCCGGTGTAGCCAAGGGCGCCCAAAATGGCATGAATGTGATCGGGATGTCAATGACTTGGAAATCCGTCGGGACTATTTGTTTTCCAAACCACAGGTTCAAGGTGGCTATTCCCAAGACTGGGCGGGATGTTGAGTCGTATGCCTTGATTGCCCGAGTCGAGGGTTTTAGATCGCTTGCTTTGATCCCTAGCAAATCCATCATTTTGGCCGGAAGGACGTTCATGGATGATCCCCATCTACCAACACCCGAGGGAGACGGCGCTCGTCCGCTTGAACTGTTATGTAGAGAGGCTCGTTGTGGTCGCCCCAAATTTTGGAAGATCGAGCTCGCGAAGGTGATGATATTGCCGTAATTGACGTTGCCAATCATCTCGAACCGCTTCATCGTGTGTCACCGTGATGGGAACCATGGTCCGGCCGTGCTTTCTTCCAACTTGAGCTTGTGCGGGTAAGATGAAGTGAGTAAGGACCAGAGCGAGATGTTAGCCCGAGTGCGCTTGAGCCGTGTCAAGACAGATCTTCAACCTTTGGGTCCAAGGTTTCGCCTTCTTTGGCGTAGGGCCCCTTTTCACCCGTGGCCTGTGTATGGCCGGCCTTTTGTCCGTCCGTGGAGGATTCACTGGGATTTGTCCGGAACGTGTCGAACATTCACCTATGGACTTATGGTTTTGCTTGTCTCTCCCGTTTCGTAGTGGGGGAGCCTGATTGGCGTAAGGCCGCATCGCGCATTTCAATTCGTTCACCGTCATGGCTTTTACCGAAGCATCAATAGTGGCTTTGAGATCTTCCCAAGACAGGGTTGGATTATCTGGACCTTCGGGCCTTCGGTGGCGGTGCGAAGCTCGTCCCACTGATCATGGAGCAAACATTACCGTGGCCCCGTGCGTAACTAGGGCCGGGAGATTTGCGGAGTAGATGACATAGTAGTCAAACTTTCCCGAGGGTTCTCCAAGAGTTCCGACCGTGGGATCACCAGATTCATACCTCTTTTTCAGTTTTTGTTGAGAAGATAGCTTCTTCTTTCGTCGAGGACGGCCCTCGTTCATCGCATCCCGGGAATTCCATTTCCGCACAAGCACCGCAATCGCACGTCCCACCGTATGTGTTCGTTGTTCGGCGGTGGTATCGGGACCTCGTGGAGGTTGGATGGGCAGGCTTTCCTCTCGGAAGGTCTTGTGGTCTTACGTCATAACCGCATGGCTCGTACGAGGGTAACAGGTTGACTTCTCGGGAGACAATGAGAGATGTTAGAGGCCGTAGGAGCGCCATGGCTTGGGAAGCCCTGTGTAGTTGGGTGGCTAAGGTTCCGAAGTGGTGCATGGCACCTTCGATCCAGGCTTGTTGCTCACCTTGACGTTTCTCAATAGCCATGAGGACCCGCCAAACTTCTTCCAATGTTGGGAAATTTCTTGGGGGTAAGGTCCCGTTCTCATCATTGTTATCCACCGACTTGGCCACGGGAATTGACTGACCGTCCCCGTGACAGAGGTGGGTAGGACCTTGCTGTTTTGACACCGGGAGACGGGTTCCTGGGTACTCTCGACCACTCTCTCGTTAGCCGGAGGGGGTGATGGGCAAGGTTTAGACACGGGAGTGGCTTAACGGGATAAAAGGGGAAAGCTCACGTGGCATGCGGTTTCCGTTTCTTTTATTTTTTGATTTTTTTTTGTTGTTTTAATTTACTTAAAACATGTTTTCTCGTAGTCCTAGGTAGGTTGGAAAAGATTGCTCTTCTTTTCGCAACTATGCTAGATCCCGGGTCGCCGGAGACCATCTCGCGCGGCTATAAGCCCCTCGTTTTGCACCCGTATTTCGACATCCCAGCGGATGTACCCCGTGCGAGGGTCCTATAGTGCAAGCGGTTTCCACCGGCCTAAAAGAAAATCGAACCTAAGGACCGAGCCTGGTCATATTCTGTTTTGATGCGTTAGCCATGTGAATAGTGAACCGAGCCGCCACCGAGTCAAGATCGTGTCAAGAGTTCGGCATTGACCTTCTCTTTACCTTGCTTTCGCAAGGGATCCGTGACGTTAGGCGTTGGTCGGGTCATATCGTCATGTCCGACGTATCAAAGGCGTGATGACATGGTGTCATGCGAGCATGTATGTATATCCGGACGGAACATCGTGCAGGTGTAGCTTCGGAAATCAAGATCAGGTCAAGATTTTAGCATGACCTTTCATCGCTTTGCTTGCGCAAGGGATCTTGAGTTCCGAGCCTTGACTCGAAAGAAAAATGGCCGGCATGGTATATGTATCCAGCTGTATGACACCTGACCGGGTAAAACCAACCGAGTCCGGACAGAGTGTGACTCAAGACTCAAACGTGCGGGGTTGACGCTTGGCTAGGATGGGATGTTTGGAATGATCCCGTGCGCGTCCAAGAGGCCTAGGAAGACCTAACGGACTGCAACCGAGACCACTCCGGGTTGAGGGTTGTAGTGTGCAAAGTGTATCCGAGGCAAGGCGCAGCGCGTAGCGTGCGGTGTAACCGAGGCAAAGCGGCGCGGTGTAACCGAGGCAAAGAAGCGCGTAGTGTGCGGTCTCTAAAATTCTTTTCCGAGTAAAACCGAAGTTTTTGAAGAATTTTAAATGTATGCACGTATGTATATTGATGCATTTTTTTGTATTTTTATTTTTTTTGTAAAATAAAAACGAAGCACGTGCACACACACACAATGCTTAAAGGAAGGGGTAAAATGAAAGTTTGACCCTCATCATCGTTTTAAAAATCTTTTGTTTTGTTTAAAAGTTTTTAAAACAAAATATTCCCCAGCAGAGTCGCCAACTGAAATTACCCGGATCCGAGAAAGGCTTCGCAGCCCCGGCATCTGGCGTCTTTCGCGTTGGAGCGACGTGTCTCGCCGTTTTTTGTTTTTGTAGAGTCGCCACGCCGTTTTTATTAAGCCCAAAACATTGAAAAAAGGCATCGCTTAAAGATAATTTTAAACCTGTTTTTGTGTGATGAGATTTTGAGTTCGGAGGTCGATGACTCCCTAGAAGAGAATATTAGAATATTAGAGCTCACCCGAGTAGCCTCAGTAAACGAGTCTTTCTGATACCCCTAATATCCTTTAAATGTTGTGTGTGTGTGTGTGTGCTTTTAAAAATGCATGCTATATCGGATGTCCACATTGTATGCTATGTATGGAAATGTATTGAAATAGTATAGGAAGGAAGCCTTACCAATGTTGGTTCGTGTCCGTCTTCCGCCGGGGAATAGTGTTTGAGGTCGGAGTAGCGTTCCGTATGGATACTGGATTGCTTCGGGAGATGCCGGTTGTCCGCGACGCAGTTTCGGCGTGAGTTGAGGTTGCAGGCTGCGTTCGGCGAGGTTCGGCGTGCGTGGGGATCGTCGGGATCACTCGGGCGGAGGTTCGGCGTGTGTTGCGGTGGCGTGGAGTCACTCGGGCAGTTTCGGCGTGGTTTGGGATCGTCGGTTTGACTCGGAAAGAGCCGGACACCGTGGAAAGACCCGTGCAAGGCCTCGAGTACCACGAGGGGCCTCAGAGTACCTCGAGAGTGCCTCGGGCAGCGCGGGAGCGTCTCGGGAGCGCTCGGGAGGCTTCTGAGCACCACAAGGGAGCTCGGAAGGCCTCTAAGGATCCGAAAGGGGCCGGGATTGCCCCGAAGGGTCTTAGAGGGGAGCCTGAAGGCTAAGGGAGGAAGAGAGAAGAGGGAGGTGTGTGAAAATGAGGAGGGGGAGCCCTCTATTTATAGTAAAAATTTCGGAGCAAAGAGGTCCGTACGGACCTTCTTGGTTATCCAGAATTTTGGATTTCCTCGATTTGAGGGAATCTGTAATGATGGTGAATATTCTGGAATGATGATGTCCCCCATGCAAGAAGGTCCGTACGGACCAACTCAGCATGCAAAGAGGTCCGTACGGACCAACCATGCATTTGGGTAATCATTTCTTCCGAGATTTGAGGGAATATTGTGGACTTTAAGGGGATTCAGTAATTATGACAGCAAAGAGGTCCGTACGGATCAATATTGCTTTCCCAATTTCCTGAAAATTCTCAAAAGGTCCTTTTGTCCCTTTTTATCCCAGGAAGGCTCCTCCCTTGGTTTGGTTGGGGGTTTGAGAGGGTTTTGAGAGGGTTTTGAGTGCCAGAGGTCTCCGAGACTGCGTTGATGAGTCTGCGGTGTTTCCCGTGTGTTTGAAAGGGGGTGATCCAGATTGGGGTACTTACAACGGCTACCTCGTTTATTTTTTTTAAATTTTTTTCTACATTATAAATGACATTTAAAGTGTTTTTAATCTCTATGACTTTCCTCAAAATCCAAATGGAAATTGAGTTACAAATATGTGCCATTATTTAGGGTTTTAAGGAATGTGTCCCGATCTTGTGAAAATGGTATACGGCTACCTCGTTTATTTTTTTTTAATTTTTTTATACATTCTAAATGAAATTTAAAGTGTTTTTCATCTTTATAACCTTCCTCAAAATCCAAATGGAAATTGAGTTACAAATATGTGCCATTATTTAGGGTTCTTAGGGTTTTATGTGTCCCGATCTTGTGAAAATGGTATACGGCTACCTCGTTTATTTTTTTTTAATTTTTTTCTATATTCTAAATTACATTTAAAGTGTTTTTCATCTTTATGACCTTCCTCAAAATCCAAATGGAAATTGAGTTACAAATATGTGCCATTATTTAGGGTTCTTAGGGTTTATGTGTCCTGATCTTGTGAAAATGGTATACGGCTACCTCGTTTATTTTTTTTTAATTTTTTTCTACATTCTAAATGACATTTAAAGTGTTTTTCATCTTTATGACCTTCCTCAAAATCCAAATAGAAATTGAGTTACAAATATGTGCCATTATTTAGGGTTCTTAGGGTTTTATGTGTCCCGATCTTGTGAAAATGGTATACGGCTACCTCGTTTATTTTTTTTTAATTTTTTTCTACATTCTAAATGACATTTAAAGTGTTTTTCATCTTTATGACCTTTCTCAAAATCCAAATGGAAACTGAGTTACAAATATGTGCCATTTTTTAGGGTTCTTAGGGTTTTGTGTCCCGATCTTGTGAAAATGGTATACGGCTACCTCGTTTATTTTTTTTATTTTTTTCTACATTCTAAATGACATTTAAAGTGTTTTTCATCTTTATGACCTTCCTCAAAATCCAAATGAAAATTGAGTTACAAATATGTGCCATTATTTAGGGTTCTTAGGGTTTTGTGTCCCGATCTTGTGAAAATGGTATACGGCTACCTCGTTTATTTTTTTTTAATTTTTTTATACATTCTAAATGACATTTAAAGTGTTTTTAATCTTTATGACTTTCCTCAAAATCCAAATGGAAATTGAGTTACAAATATGTGCCATTATTTAGGGCTTTTAGGGTTTTATGTGTCCCGAAGTGTCCCAAAAGGACGTTTGCACGAGAATTAAGGAAAGTGATGTAAGAAAGAGAAAAAGGTTAAATGTTGTGAGTATGAAAAATTAAATAGAAGAGAAAATGAGTGGGAGGAATAGTTAGGAGAGAGAATGTTGTGAGTGTAAAAGTAAAGTAGGAGACGAATGAGTGGGGTAGGAAGAGTATAAAAATAATAAAAACTTTCCTTTTTAGGAATGAGACATTTTAAATGGGACGCCCAAAAAGGAAACTTGAGACACTTCGACCGGGACGGAGGGAGTATATCATTATTATGATATATTATTATTTATTATTTAATTATTATTATTATATAATATTATTTTATATTTTAAATTATTTTTGATATTATTATTATTATGGTCATTAAACAATAAAGATCTTAGCCATTAAATATATCACAAATAATAAAATCCAATAGTCCAAATCCAAAAGCATGACACCCTTTTTTTTAATTGGCTTACAAATTTTCACATGGATTGATCCCCTAATCAATCTGAACCATTAATCATAAACATCCAATGGTCTAAATCCATTTTGCAAAAGTATGATACCCTTTGTTTTTATTGGCTTACAAATTTTCACATGGATTGATCCCCTAATCAATCTGAACCATTAATCTTAAATATCCAATGGTCTAAATTCATCAAAACAAAACCATTTCACAAATCATTTCACAAATCATTTCACATTCTTAAATCCTTTTTATCTTTCAATTTATTTACTCAAACACACACACACACACACACACACACACACAAATACACACACTCACACTTTCTCTCTCTCACACTCTGTTTCTCTCTCTACTAATCCGGCCACTCCACCAGATCCGGTGACCCTTCAGATCCGGCGACCCTTCCAGCTTCCTTCCCCACGACATCCCCGCCTTCTCTCCATCTCTGACTCCGCCTCCGCCTCCACCTCCATCTCCGCCTCCCCCTCCATCCTCGCCTCCATCTCCATCTCCATCTCCACCTCTTCCTCCACCCCGCCTCCATCTCCATCTCCGGCGCCTCTTCCTCGCCCCTCTTCTTCACCATCTTTTTCGCCTCCACCTCCATCTCCTCCGTCTCCACCTCCACCTCCACCCCGCCTCCATCTCCTCCTCTTTCTCCATCTCCATCTCCATCTCCGCCTCTTACCCCAAACCTGCCGTCCCCTCGATTTCGAATTGAAAATGGGTTTTGACAGAAGAAGATGAGTTTTGAAATTTGAGAATTGAGAATTGTAGTTGAAAGTGGGTTTTGACATTTTTTGATTTTTTTTTTCAAATTTGGATGGTGGTAGTGGTCATTTGCAAATATTTGATATTTATTTTTTTCCTTGAAAGATTTGTAATTAATTTTTAAAAGATTGTAATAGATGTATTTTGACATTATTAATTTACGTATCTTGATATTTGTAATTGATGTATTTTGATATTTTTCTATAGATGTATTTTTTTTTTAATTTATTAGTTTTTTTAAAATATTATAATTGACGTTTTTCATTTTTATCATTATAAAAAAAAATTATTCAATATTGAAAAAAAAAGGATTTAATTTTGACATTTTTGTTTTTTTTTATTTATTGAATTATTAGCGACGGAATATTCCGTCGCTGAAATAAAAATTAAATTAAAATAAATTAAATCAGCGGCGGAATATTCCGTCGCTGAAATAAAAATTAAATTAAAATAAATTAAATCAGCGACGGAAATTTCCGCTAATAAATAAAAATTAAATTAAAATAAACTAAATCAAGGCGGAAATTAATTAAATCGACGGAATATTCGTGAAATAAAAATTAAATTTAAAATAAATTAAATCGACGGAAATTTCCGCCGCCGATTTAGTTTATTTTAATTTAATTTTTATTTCAAATGAAATTTCCGTCGATTTAATTTATTTTAATTTAATTTTTATTTCAATGACGGAATATTCCGTCGCTGATTTAATTTATTTTAATTTAATTTTTATTTCAAGGCGGAATTTCCGTCAGCTGAAATAAAAATTTAATTAAATTAAATTAATTCAATAGACGGAAATTTCCGTCGCTAATATAAAAAATCGCCGGCGGAATATTAATTCCGTCGGTAAAATCAAAATTCTACCGACGGAAATTGAGCCGTCGAAGCACCGCGACGGGGCCGGTAGCGGCGGACCAGCGACGGAATTTTTCCGTCGCTGTTTAATTTTAGCGACGGAAATTTGGATTTAGCGACGGAAATTTCCGTTGCTAAAACCTGTTTTTCTGGTAGTGTCTGCTTCTTCTCCGTCTCAGAAACCGGCGATGAGGGGGCAGTGGTGGTGTCGGCGGCGACGTCAATGGCGGTGGAGGAGGCTGGTGAAGGTGAGGTGACGAAATGGAAGAGGGGTGGTAGAAGGAGAGGGTGAGGCGTGGCGGGGGGGGGAGGTGAATAGGAGGGAGACGGTGGGGGAGCTTGGGGTGAGGTGAGAGAAATGGAAGAGAGAGAACTGAGTGTGTATGTGTGTGTGTGTATGTTTATGTTTTATTGAGAGAGAGAGAGGGGGGGTTTTGTTTTATTGAGAGAGAGAGAGAGAGAGAGGTTGAAAAAGGTGTGAAAAAGAGTAGGATATTCAATGGAAAGGTTGAAAAAGGTGTGAAGCCTCAAGAGTTGTCAGGTAATGATGATGTGTTAGAGCAACTCACTAATGTCCCATCTATAACTTTTGCTAAGTTTTCGAGTGAGCCGGGTATAATTGCACGTAATAACATTTCGGTTGGATCAACATCTCATACAAGAAACTTGGTAACGACGAGAAGGCTCTTCTTTATGAGCGCATCAAGTATACAATCTGATTGTCAAATAGTTTTTTAGATCTTTTGATTGATATACATATATAGTTTTTTATGAAGAGCTCGATGCCTTCTTGTACATTGTAGGATAAGTTTAATTTGTTTGATGATGGACTACACGTGAAGAGGTGCATCGATATTCTTGGTAGTCGTTTTAGGGACCACATTTGTAAGCTACACAAAAAGTGGGAACAAATGATTAAACGTGAAAAATTCTATGCCGAAGCACGCTAAAATCCTCTTGACGGGGTAGCAGAAGATGACTGGATGTTTCGTTGTGGTAGGTGGGAGAATGAAGAATATCAGGTATATCTTTTTTGAAACTTTCTCTTTTATTTAAAAGGGAGATGGCCGAATGTCACTTAGTTATAATTTTCTACATGCAGATTAAATTGCCCAAAATAAAGAAAATCGAGCCAATAATGAATTGAACCATGTGATGGGTTTTATGTCTTATGTGGTTGCCCGTAACGAAATGGTATCATTTTCTCTTATTTTGCAATTATGTCTTTATTATTTGTATGAAACAATACTTTAATTGGAATTGGAATTACAATTACAATTACAGGGTAACCCTAATCACCTAGAATTTTACGGAAAATGTTATGGTGCCCTGAAATGATGGATTTTAAGACAAAACTAGCTGAGCAGAATTATGTACGATCAACATATATTTATAATTTATTTTGTTCTTCACTATTTTAACTTCTTTATTTGGTTAATACTTAGTATTTAATGATATTTATATTTGTAGAAAGATATGAAAAATGATAAGGAAACATATCCTGAAACGACATCAGATGAAGTTGCTGATGTTGCCCTTGGAAAGAGGTCTGGACGTATACCTGGGCTTGGCTTTGGTCCTAAATCAGAGAAGTCCAGCTCTGCTTGAGATGCCTCATTTGGAGTCTCTTGTGTTGTCACAACAAGAGGAGTTAAAATCTCAAGGTGATGAGATTAAACAATTACAAGAGATGGTAGTTAAACTGATGAATGCTTCTACAACTAACGGTCAGTATGTTAACCTCTTTGATTTTTATGAGTCATCTTTAGTTGTTTCATATGCTATAGTTTAAAAGCCGTTGTAGTGTAATTTAGGGTGTTGTGAAAATTTAATATGATAATTAGAGATTATTTTAGAGTTCACTATATATCTTTTATTATTTAAAGTTTATTGTGATGTAGCATTTTTTTTGGCACAAAATCTAGGGAGAAACGCGTTTCTCCATAAGTTATGGAGAAACGGGTCCCGACATGTCGCGCGACAATGAGCTAGATAGCCAGAAACCTATGAAAGTGATATCCAGAAACCTTCAAATGAATATCCAGAAACCTTCAAAATGTTTCTGGATATACATTTGAAGGTTTTTCGATATCCGTAAACCTTCAATAGCAATTTCGGATATGCCCTAACACATTTCTCGATATGCACCTAATGCTTTTTCGATATGCACCTAACAGCTTCGGATATACATTTCACATCCTTCCTGGCTATCAAATACAAAGCTTCGGATATCAACCGCAAAGCTTCCGCTATCAATGCAAAGCTTCCTGATATCCGAAGCTTTTGGTCTTGGCCTTGGGTTTTTTTTTTTTCCTGATATACATTTCACATCCTTTTCCTGGGCTATCAAATACAAAGCTTCTGGATATCAACTGCAAAGCTTCTGGCTATCAAATGCAAAGCTTCTGGATATCCAGAAGCTTTTGGTCTTGGCCTTGGGTTTTTTTTTTCTGGTTATCAAATGTAAAGCTTCTGGCTATGAAAAACACGTTTCTCCATAGTTATGTAGAAACGCGTTTCTCAGCAGACGCACTCTTTTTTTGGCACCTGAAAAAATAAATCTGGATCCACCAATTGAAAACTTCTAAAGTTATAAGGTTTGTTTTTCAACAAGCCACTTTTTGCGGTATGTCCCAAAATTAAAAAAATTGATATGAAGGGAACATATTGAGGGTAAGTATACAAGATGAAGTCAACTCCCAGGTGTATGGCCAAGAATTACACAGCCTTTGTTGGCTGAAGAACAAAATGATTCACAATATTACATAACAATGCTAATGTCCCCAACTTTTGGTTCACTACCCTGCTCAATTGTGGGGCATTCGTTTTTCGTAGTAAGCCCAAGTGAAAGTTCAATCGTACCCCGTCATCCTTCAAAGTCCCAACTGGAATATATGTCTATTCACCTTCAAGCCACCATTTCCATTTCTGAATCTTAATTACAACTGAACATTAGATAAGGTAGCAATCTTAGTTCTCGGTCCATGGTTACAATTAGACATGTCCAAACGGTTTCGGTTTCGATTTCCGGTTTCGGAATCGCCGGTTCCCGATTTTCAAATAGCCGGAACCGTATTCGAACCATATTAATTCGGTTCCTGATTTCCGGTTCTATCCGCCGATTCCGGTTCCGGTTCCAACGGTTCCACCGGTTCTATCACCATCTAACTTTTTTTTAAATTCAAACCTCTTAAGACAGTAAAGATGCTAACTAATCTGTTTTTTTTTCACTTGGGGAGTATGTTTTTGAAAAAAATGAGAAGTTGACAAAATTTGGTTAGTATATTATTAAAGATAGAATAAAAATTCTAACAATATTTTTAGAATTTTAATAAAGCAGCACTACACTACAAGTACAAAAACTAAATAAATGCTAAATAAATACTAAATATTATATTTAACTTACATTGAGTTTCGGTTCCCGGTTCCGATTCCGGGTTCCGGAACCGCCGGTTCCCGGTTCCGCCGGTTCCTCGGTTCCCAATATGGTGGATTCGTATTCGAACCGTTTCAATCCGGTTTTCGATTACGATCGGTTCCCGATTCTCGGCGGTTCCAGATTCCGATTCTATCCGCCGATTTCGTCGATTCCCGATTCTATTTGGACATGTCTAGTTACAATGTGGATGACGATGTCGATGGACTTGTTTATGGTGATTGAATAGGTGTGTAAGTAGTAGTCCTGACAACTAGTGGTGTACTCCCTCCGTCCCATAGAACATTACACGTTTACTATTGAGAACGAAAAATAAGGAATAATGTTATTAAAGTAGGTGTTGTGAGTGGGAGGAGAGAGAATGAGTGTATAGAATAGTAAATTATAATGGTGTTGTGAGTATTAAAATAATGTAGGAGAGAGAATGAGTGGAGAGAATAGTGATTTAAGGTTTCCTTTTTAGGAAAGTGGGACTTTAAAGAGGGACGCCCAAAATAGCAAAAGGGGTAATGTTCTATGGGACGGAGGGAGTATGTCCTGAGATGGATTGTTCATTGAGAGCACAACTTTTAAAAATTTAATTCTTTTTGACGTGTGCATATATGATCAGTTCTCTTCTTCTTTGGTTGGATAGCCATCAATGCGTCAAATTTAGTTTGCTTCGTTTGTCTACAACCCATCTCTATTGGCATTAAAGCCATTACTATTTCTTACTTTCTCTTTTTTGAGAAAGAAAGTGTAACTTACATCTCAATCTCAAAGATTGAAAAATGTTTATATCAACAAATTATGTTTTTTAACAATGATTGTTTGGATTTATGGAAAAACATATGAAGAGCTATATACTCATTTTTTCTCTAATTGTGTATTTTGTAGGTGCAGGTGAATCTTAGTTGTTACGTTGAATGAAGTTTATGCAGCAAAATATTGTAAGTTTTATATGCTATAGCGTGAATGTTATTGCTCATTGTGATCACCTCCACGAAATTTTAATAACTTATTATCTATTTTTTAATATTCCAGCTATCATTATTGCTCTATACAGTCATTTGACTAGAGCTACTACATAATTACTTATGGAAAGAAAATTTATATAGTTGGACATTGAGATAGTGAAGATATGTTTTTGTCGCTTCAAATGAGATATTAGAGACATGTTTTTTTTTGCCGGCGTCATTTGTGCATGTACCGACAATTTTAATGATAATTAATTATATTTTGATAATATGTAGTATTTTGATAAATATAATATTTTCATATATATATATATATATATATATATATATATATATATATATATATATATATATATATATATATATATTGTTTTTTCTTGGAGCAGCAATTAGATTAAAATAACATTTACAATACTATATTTCGAAGTAAAAAAGATGGCTACGCTATGAAAATGTTTCATAGCAAGACATTAACAATCGACGACGAAAATATTTTGTAGTAGAATGAAAAAAATTCGTAGTAAAGAAATAAATTATATACGATCAATTTATTTTGTAGTGCAAGAGTAGCTAATTTGAGACGAATTAATTTTGTTGCTAAAAGAATTCATTTGGCTACACAAAATAATTGTTGGGAAAATCCCTTAGCGATGATTAAATATTTGTCGCAGAAACAATTTTTCGACGAAATTTGTTTTTCGTAGCTAAACAAATACCTAACACTACGAATAATATTTCATCGTCAATACTCTTTAGCAGCGACATCGCGTACGAAAATGCGACGAAATTTGTTTCATCACCAATACTATTTAGCGACAAAATCTTAATGTTTTGCTACAAACTTTTTCGTAGAAAAAACTTATTTTTCTTGTAGTGAATATGCGGTCCAGATATTTTTGTTTATGCATTCACCATGGGTTGAACAGATGCATGCCCTCAAACATATATTTGTTATATTCGTGGTACATTGGAGATTGACCGCTATTCGTATGCATCAACTGTGATGTCTCTCATCTCTTTTACGAATGCGGATTGGGGTGGGTGTTCTGATACTCGACGTTCCACATCTGGGTATTGTGTTTTCCTTGAGGACAACTTTATTTCTTTGTCGGCCAAGCGGCAGTCTACCCTGTCTTGATCCAGTGTCGAGTTCGACTATAGGGGTGTGATCAATGTCATTTCTGAATCATGTCGGTTAAGAAATTTATTATCGGAACTACTCTTTTATATTGTGATAATATTAGGGCGGTTTATCTTTCGGGTAATACAATTCAACATCAACGCACTAAACATATCGAGATGGATATTCATTTTGTTCGGGACAAAGTAGCTAAAGGTGAAGTCCGGGTTTTACATGTTCCGTCTCCGCATCAGATTGTCGATATATTCACGAAGTGCTTTATTTGAAGATTTTTGTAACAGTCTTAGCGTTTATTCACCTCCATTTCGACTTTGAGAGAGTGTTAAAATATCTCTAAGTATTAGGGATATCTTATGTATTTTTTCTAGATATCTCTTATATTTTATATATTGTACTTGTAATCAAATGCCCGTGCCACTGGCACGGGTCAGTATGAAAAGGGAGACAGTATAAAAAGAGAAAGATGTGGGAAAACTAAAATCGCATGCTAACTATATGACGTTTTAAATGTAATTTTAAACAGTTATAAATATATAAAGTGCAAATACCCAGGAAGAGCGTCTAAAATTAGATTAAAAAAATTCCATACACATTAATTATTAAATTTACAAATTGAATTTTAAAAAAATAAACCAAAAATGGAAAATGCGTTGAACATACCAAAAGTGTCAAGTTGGGCCAAACGGGTAAAGCCCAATCACAGACAGCCTTGACTCTCACATTCTCAATGAGCCTGGTCCAATCAGAGCAAGGCCCAAAGCCCGTCTCAAGTATCAGTCGACTAAGTCCATGGTCCGACCTAACAGGTCCCGACCTAACTTAGTCCGACCTCAATATCCAAGCTCTAATATGGGTACGATCTATGCTCTACCCGTCGGTCAGGTCGACCATTCCTCAAATGGCGACCTCGACCAAAACAAACAAGTGACGACCTGACACTTGCCGGCGTATTTGGTTGAACAATTCTCATAACCACATCCCTACAAATTAGGGGCCGTTATAGACACGTTCCCATGACCAGTAACCGTCGCTACAATCTCGGAGCACATGTCGCCTCCCCAAAAATACAACCACCAACGCCTATAAATACTTCATCACTACCAACGGTGAAAGGTAACTGCCATTTTGTTATCTGAATTCATTATTCAATACATTTTGAGCTATATACACCGTTATCTTACTCTCACGCCCGAGCGTCTTCGCCGGAGACACATCCGGCTAGTCGTGGGTTCTGATTTCAGGTCAAGAAGCCAGGTGATTGGTCCTGCCACGTGGAGGATTACTGATAAGCACAATTCCTGCAGCATCAGTTTGGTTCCATTGCCGGGAACTGTGCTTTATAGCTTGACCTCGAAGATCTCATCAACCTACAACAATGGTGACTCCAGACGGGCATGTCGCAGACGCTTCTGAAGAGTTCGAAGAAGTGAACAATAACAACAATACGAACGCTGGAAATCTCAACACTAATGCTGAAAATGCAAACCTGCCTCCACCCCCACCAAATCGCCCTCATGGTAGAGCAACACGCTCTACCAGTGTTGTTGATGGCAGGGGATTGCCAGATACGAGAAGGGGGAAAAGACACATGGAGGGACAAGGAGCTCCACCTCCTCCTAAGCATCCAACTGCTCAGGGGAATGTTGGAAATAGGGCAGGTCCCTCATCCAACCCATTGAGCAGGAAGGAAATGTTATTGGAGCGAGCCCAGATTTTGGCCGAGCTATTGGCAATAGAGGAGGCTGAGAAGGCAGATGTAAGATCAGAGAGGGTGGCTCCCTCTCAAACCTCAAACAGGCAACAGGCCAGGAGTGTTAGGCCCAATGAGGGTGTGGGTCAAAATGCTGATCAAAGAATGGTAGCCCGACCTCAATCGCCTGTCCATGTTCCGAGCAATGACTTAAGGGCTAGCCTCACCAGGAATAGGGAGCAGGAAGCTCAATCGGATTTGAGGACGCATTTAGAGGCTAATAGAAGCCGACGCGGTTCCCCTGCACGGACACAAAGATCAGGATCCCATAGGGACAGGAATGGGCGCAGGTCGCCTATCAGAGACGAGAGGCGCAGGTCGCCACTCGGGGGTAATAGGCGCAAGTCGCCTACTGTGAGATGATAGGCGCAGTCGCCACAAAGGAATGACAGTAAAAATCTTCGCCTCGATCAGAGCGGGCTCATTCTCACAGAGACAGGAGGAGTAGGCAGGTAACTCCCCCGTAAGCGAAGGTCGAGGTCGAATGTTGTTCCCCCTGCAGGAGATGAAAGACCCGACGCTAGAGAGTGGTTGTTGATGAAAAAGAAATTCGAACAATGGGAGGAGGAGAAGAAAAAGGAGATTGGAAAGGTCGAACGAATTGACTTTGCTCTTCGACCTCTATCCAAGGAAATCAGAGATAGTCGACCTCCTCCTACTTTCAGGTTGCCTCTTCTGGAGAAGTATTCGGGGTCGACCAATGCAAAGAGTCATATAGCACATCTGGAAGCCACAATGTGTTTTGTCGCCAATGAGGATGACAATATGTGCAAAGCTCTCCTAAGCACACTCACTGGGGCAGCCCTAACTTGGTTCAATGGTTTAGCCGCTGGTAGCATCACCACTTGGACATGCTTCAGGACAAATTTCCTAGAGCGCTTCTCGACTGCTGGAGCTCGGAAAGTGACTGTCACTGATCTGAACAACTTGGTACGGGCCAAAAATGAAAGCTCGATGAGCTACTTCACCAAGTTCAAGGAAATGGTTGATAAGATAGAGGAGGACCTCACTGATAGGGAAGTCATCAATTGCTTCCGAAACGGTATTTCCTCGGCAGACATGGATTATGAACTCACAGTTCGTACAGTCGAAACTCGACAAGAATTGTTCGAAAAAGTGTATAACGTGGCACTTGCTGAGGAAAGGAAAGAAAAGAAAAATGGGAAAAGCCCCAAGGTGGAGGTCGCCGATGACAAGAAAGACTCCAACAAGAATGGAGGAAATAATAAGAATGGAAAAAACAGGACTAGGGCCACAGAGAAGGTACCTGAGGTTTTCACTCCCCTTACGGTGAGTCGAACATAAATCATGAATGCCGTCGAGTTGGCTCCACCTGCCCCAATGAACCCAGGCAACAAGTTCAGAAGGGACAACAGCAAATACTGTGATTACCACAAGGACACGGGTCATCTCACGGAGGATTGTTTAGGCTTGAAGCGTATTATCCAAAGAATGGTCGAGCAGGGGAGACTCGACGCATATGTGAAAAGACCTCAAGCTGGTGGAGGCGAGCAGCCAGCCAGTGGACAACAAGGACCGAGGCAACCTGCATCGAACTTGGGGGTCATTACATAGCAAGCAAGTAACACTGCTATCAAGCACAAGATCTTTCAACTCGCAAAGCCCCACACGTGCCTCCAAGGAGAAATGTCAGAGATGAAACGATCAGCTTTCTACCCCCATGAGTTGGCAACTAATATGGCGGCTAGGAGCAAGTTCTCGTCATCCCCAGGTCTCATAGACGGATGTACGACGAGTAGACTCTTAGTCGACACGGGGCCCGCAAAGATATTTTGTTCTACAAGACTTTCAAGGAGACGGGTCTTAATGACGAGCAGCTTGGAAAGATATGATGGCAGTCGGGAGGGCTTCACCAACCATCGAGCCGATGCTAAAGGCCGATAGAGCTCGACGTCGACCTAGGCCAGCACCCTCAAAGGATCATGTCGAAGGTACAATTTATTGTGATTGATGTAAACAGTGACTATGCCGCCATACTTGGTATTCCTGGACAGGTCGCTCTTGGAATGGTGGCATCGATCCCTCATCAGCGAGTCAAGTTCCCCACACCTGCCGGAGTAGGCTGCGTACAAGGCACAGCTCGAGCCTACCTGGACCATGTTCTTCGGGAAAGAAAGAAGAGGGAGTTAGAAATTGAGACTGCAGATGGATACTTGAAGCTGTCCCAGTCGGTCACCAAAACTACTCGACTGTCAACAATGACCAATGTGGAGGAGTCGACCTATCGCTCAAATGACGAGGTCATGATTGAGTCGACACGTCACTCTGAAACCACAGAGGTCGATCCAGATGTAGTTATGGTCGATCAAGTCATCATAGGCAACCTATGCCTCCAGATCGACAATAACTCGGGGGCCACCACCACCACCAGCGAGGTTGCAGACAAATTGGATGACATGATAGCTGAGGAAGCTCCACATTTGGGGGCCGAGGAGAGACAAAGAGTCAGGGAGATAATCATTGAGACTCTACAATTCAGGGATGGGCCAGAGCTAGAGGCTGTGGACGAGCTAGAGTCAATAATCACCAACCCTTCTTACCCCGACCAAAAAATTCAAATTGGAAAGCAGCTATCTGTTGAGGAGCGAGCAGAAATCATTGAGCTACTCAAGGAAAGTAAAGACGTCTTCGCATGGAGAGTAGAAGACATGAGGGGAATCAAGGAAGAGGTCACTGTTCACCGACTTGAAGTCAATCCGACCATAAAGCCTAGACCCCAAAAGTTGAGAAGTTTTGCTCACGACAAGGAAGAGGCTATAAAATCTGAGGTACAAAAAATCCGAGCAAGTGTACTCACTACCGGTGTAGTAATATGCACGAGCAGGGGTCGAACCACAGAGACTCGTTGGTTTTAACAAGTAAATTTAATTAATGCTTAAAGTAACAAAATGGGTTTTGATTTGATTTATTAATACTAAGAATATGAAAGAAGAATTAAAACAATTAAGCAACTAAAGTAACAATTTAGCAAACTAGCAAACGAAATTCAAGGATTTAACAACTAGCCCACGGATTAGGTTCACCACATATTCTCCCTTTATGCCTTTTGAATGATAAAATATTAATTGGGTTTAGGGCTTCTTCACTTTTGTAAGAATTGGGACGGTTCGATTGCCGGATTGCAATTCTTCTATTGAGTAATTATCAATTATCACGCAAGATCAAATTGATAACGACTCAATTCATTAAGCATCAAAGAATTAATGAAGCCTAGACTCAATTAATTCACGCAAGATCAGCAATTGAGTCTAATCCTCCTAATAGTGTTCGTGCACAATTCCTCACGCAAGTGCAGGACTTGTACCAAATAAAAATTAAGAATATTAGAATGAACTAACTCCACAATTAAATGAAATTTAAATATATAGCATAAAGTTCAAATACGGGCTACACCAATCCGTGAACTACAAAGAAATTAGCTACTCATGTTCCGGATAAACATCACAAAACATGAATAGCAACAAAACATCAAACCTGAAATCCTTGCAAAAACCTTGAAAATAAACTCTTGAATCCTTGAAAAACCTCGGCAAGAAAACTAAAATAAAAGGTACTTAATAATAATCCTAAAGGAAGTATATATACTCCTTCCTTAATCCTTAGCTAATTAGGAAACAAAATAATTAAAAACCTTGAAGATCTGTTCAAATCCATGCTGACGTCACAAAAACGCGTACTGGCACGAGTCGTGCTAATTAGCACGAGTCGTGCCCTTCAGTCCCAGTCGTTCCCACGAGTCGTGCCATATGTTCCCAATCGTTCTGAGTACAATTGCTTGATTCATGGCTTGGCTTTCACTCGTGCTCACGAGTCGTGCTCCCTAGGCCAAGTCGTTCTGATCAGCACTCCTGGAATTGCCCTTGACCCCATTCGTTCTCCACTCGTGCTCAGTCCTTCTTCAGTCGTGCTCCACTCGTGCCAAATGCAGAATTGCCCAATTTTGACTCAGCTTTGACTGGCCTTCGTCCCTTGGCTTTGTTTGACCCCGAGCTTCGTCCCTTGACCGTGTTTGACCTTGTTCATCGACAATTGACTTGCCCTTGTCGGCACCATGAGATTCCACCACCAAATATAGAGGAAATGACAAAATTACCCTCAAAATGTATTGTTTTCTCACACAACCTCACCTTACAAAATGTCACTCAAATACATCAAAATCAATCTAAATACATCCAAAATCATTATAAATAAATCGGAAACATAGGTAAAATAATATGTATAAAATCCACACATCAAATTCCCCCACACTTAGACCATTACTCGTCTCTGAGTAATATCCTAACTCCAATCTAAAATTGGTCTAAAACAGATGTGCGGGAGAAAATGATACCTAGCCTCCTCTAACCATCAATACAAATCAAATACAATGATACCGGAGTGTACAAAACTCCGTCTCCATAACACTCCTCAAAAGAAAACAATGGCCCTAGCTTGATATCAAACTCCATGATAAAAATGATCATCCAAACTAGGGCCCTTACAATGATAGTGGGGGGAAACTAAAATATCCTAAAAATTCCCCCACACTTGCTCACACTACATAACGTACTCCCTCGATAAAAAGTTAATGTTAAGAAAAAGGGATGCTCAACAAAAACTTACCTCGTGCTTTTCTCCAACCCCCCTTATTACTCCAAGGTGCACGAGGATTTCTATCCTAACGCCTCTATTCACGAACCTCCATCTCCAAAAATTTTCCTACCCGAACTCCTAGCTCCCCCTTATGTCTCCACGCCGGTGAACAAGGATATTTTCGCTCAAATTCTCACCTTTTGCCTAAGTGCCCTTTCGGGTTTTCACTTAGCCACTCTATTTTTTTATTTATTTATTTATTTATTTATTTATTTATTTTTTTTTTTTAAATATATACATACAGTACAAAGGCACCGCCCTTCCCCCACACTTAAACTCCACAGTGTCCTCAATGTGTGCACAAAAATAAAAATGGGACAGTTTTAACCGTAAAAGGGAAGAGTATCGAAACGGTACCATCAATATCGCGGGCCGAAGCCCCCATCTCGGAAACCGGGCCTCACGGGCCGCCCGCCGCCGTCTCCTCCTCTCGCCTCCGTATCATCTCCCGAAAATGCTCGTCCGGACCGGCTCAAACTGTCTGGGCTCAGGCTGCAGTATCCAAAGCTGCTGCTGATGGACCATTCTCTGCGTGGTCTCTACCCTATCCTCCAACGCCTCTAGTCTATCATCCTGAGCATCCCACCGCCTATCCACATAGTCAAACCGGGTGCGCCACATCGTATTCTCGCGCCTCCCGAGCCTCGCACTCCTCTCTCGTATCTCCTCTCTCTCTCCTCCGCCTCTCTCTCGATATTGAGCATCTAGATATGCTCTCATGTCACCCCAATAATCAAAGGCTCCAGCCATCCTCGATCGATCCCGCCATGGCCTCGCAAAGCCTCCACTAGCCCCAAACTCGAAATGGCTCTCTCATCCGATGGTCCTCACCACCTTGCCGATCATCATCCCTGCGCTCTTGCCGCCGCTCTTCCTCATCATCACTCACTCTCTCACCCATATCTCTCCTCATGTCCCTCAATGTCATATCGGCCACAAATGGCATCCTCCAATCTCTAGCATATGGGCCAAACAGAAATACCACTCCCGGAGCACACCTAAAGCTCCTATCACCACCATAAGTAAAAGTCAATACCTCATTCTGCCCAGAGATACGCTCAAAAGTGTCATATCGGTATAAGAAAAACCGATCATAGAATAAAGGCCCCTCCATCTTGCCTACCGATTTCGGATGATTACGCACAAAGTTTTCCACTAACAAAGTCACCATACCACCCACCGGGATGTTCCCATTTCCGTTGACTCCCAACGCCTCACACCTCCGGAAAAACAGATCGACCCAATCCGGGATCACAGTATTAGACTGTAAAGCACATTCCATGGTCGCAAACTGTAGGGCATTCATCTGCGCCGGCTCCCCATTGGCGTAGAAGGTCATAGATAAACCCCTATAAAGGAGTTTCCACGCGGGATGGGAGAGAGATTTCATGACCACATACGGCTTCTGCATAAACTTCCCTGTCAACTCGTAAAAGAACGTCTCGACGGTCCTATCTCTCTCTGACCACTCTCCTCGGGGCTCACTCATGCCCAAATACTCTCGAGCTGCAGCATACGACAAAACCCTCGTAATATCATTAATATTAAAACGCACACTCCAAATCCCGTTCTCCTCACGTCTCTCTATAGTAGCCAAAAATTCAAGCGTCACTCGCTTGTATACCCCCGCACTTTTGCCCAAGAAGCCTCCCAATCCAATGTTGTTCAATAATCCCGACACCAAACCATGTAATCCCAATTTCCTTAAGGTATCCTCACACAAGAATCTCGTCACTTGGACAACCCTTCCATTCGCCAAATTCCTCCATTTATTCTTTTGGGCATCCGTCAATTTAGTTAAGCCCATGAAATCATCTAAAAGGGTGCGGGTGGTTTCCTCAATCACAATATTTCTTTTCTTCCTAGGCTGAGTTTCAATGGCTTTACCCTTGTCTTTTGTTCTACCCATTATCCACAATAACAATCAACAATAACACTCAACTCAGAAAACTTGGCCAAACAAGAACAATACCCAACCAATATCAACCCTTCTTCACACAACACAGAATAATTTCAAAACACTAGTAATGGTCAAACAATCCCAACTTCCTCCAATACCCCAACTAACAATCAACACAGCTTATAATTAACGGCAGAAACTTGATAAAAAATACCTTTGAACACTTGAGTTCGCCAGAAAATTGGTCGGAAAAGTCGCCGGAATCTCACCGGAACTGCAAAGATGGTCGGAGAAGAAGAAGAAGACCAATGTAGCACTCACCCCACAAAGAATTTTGCTCCAATCGACAACCACACCAAGTAATTCGCAAACCCACAACACCTTCAAAGCTCCAATTTTTCTTCAAAGAAATCACCAAAAAGGAAGGATTTGGGGAGGTTAAATTTCGGTTTAGAGGGTTGTAATGGGGTAGAGAAGAGGATTTTGTGGGTTAGGGGTGAAGATTTTAAGGCTTGGATGGGGAATTCTTAGAGAGAGAGAGCAAGAATTTTGAACTAGGGTAGAGAGGGAAAGAGGCGGCTGGTGTAATTTGAGAACTAGGGCACAACTGAATTGGGTTTTGGACACTGATGGTTTTAATTTCTGTTTGGCACGAGTCGTTCCAAATAGCACGAGTCGTGCCCCTTGGTTCCATTCGTTCTCACGACTCGTTCCCCAAACCTCCAATCGTTCTGAGTAGCAACAAAGGGGTATCACTCCCACTCGTGCTCCCATTCGTGCTCTGCCTGGGCCAATTTTCAAATTTTTCAATTTTTTTTTTTTTTTTTTTTTTTTTTTTTTTTTAAGGCCCGGGATTTTTAGCACCTCCATGCACGTTTTCCTGCACACCAATGAACACAAGAAAATACCCTTCAAGCAGCACCCGCTTAATATACAATACAAATTACTAATCCGGTTGTCTCCCTAAGCCGCCCTTTTTAATGTCTTTGGCTAGACAATTTGCATGTCAAAATTGACACACATTTTGACCGCACTTTCGTTGCCTACGTCCCCATTAATGTGGGCGGACTACCCACAAGAATAGGCTCAGGTCACCGTAGTTCGACACGTTTACGAAATAAAAGACACTTAAAAGCGGAAGACAATTTTTTTTTTTATAAAATTCACCACCCCCACACTTAAATCATGCTATGTCCTCATGGCATAGACCAAGAAGGACACAAAACAATCCAAATGCAACGATGAAGAGACTAAAACGAAAATACGTAAAACAAGAATGTTACCTCCATTGGGTTGCCTCCCAATCAGCGCTTTGGTTACAGTCGTTAAGCTCGACATTATGCCTCCACGGAACTAGGTGTCCTCCTCCGAGTCCACCAACTCAATCACGTCAATCTCATTGATGTCTTCCAAAATTGACACCCCTTCGTAATATGGTTTCACTCGATGACCATTGACTTTAAACACATTGCCATCCTTTGGATTTTTGAGTTCAACTGCTCCGTGCGGATACACACGCACCACATCATACGGGCCCGACCATCTAGAACTCAACTTACCCGGAAAAAGCATTAACCTAGAGTTGAAGAGAAGGACTTTCATACCCGGTCTTATAAACTTGGGCTTCAAATTTTTGTCGTGGTACCGTTTGGTCCTCTCCTTATACAATTTTGCGCTCTCATAACTATCTTGCCGGAGCTCCTCAATCTCATCAAGTGCAAGCGCCTCTTTTCTCCCGCAAAGCATTCAAATCCATGTTTAATTCCCTCACGCCCAATACGACTTGTGTTCCAACTCCACCGGGAGGTGACATTCTTTCCCATACACTATCCTACGGACTCATTCCAATGGGCGTTTTGTATGCCGTTACGTATGCCCACAATGCATCCCCCAACTTTAATGCCCAATCTTTCTCGTTGGGACGCACCGTTTTCTCAAGAACACCCTTTATTTGCCGATTGCTTACCTCCACTTGTCCCGAAGTTTGGGGATGATATGCTGTAGCGAGCTTATGCACCACCCCATACTTTTTCAAAACTGCATTGAACCTTTTGTTGGTGAAGTGGGTCCCTTGATCACTGATAATTGCTCGTGGCATGCCATACCTGTTGAAAATATTCTCACACACAAACTTGCAAACGACATTAGCATCATTAGTTCGGGTGGCAATTGCCTCCACCCACTTTGAAACATAATCAACAAAGAACAAGTATGTACAAATAACCGTGGGACGGGGGAAAGGGTCCCATAAAATCAATGCCCCACACATCAAATATATCAACAATAAGATTACTTTGTAAGGGCATCTCATCTCTTTTCCCTATGTTCCCGGACCGTTGACACCTATCACATCTAAGGCAAAACTCTTGAGCATCTTTAAACAGAGTAGGCCAATAAAGCCCCGATTGCAACACTTTCCTAGCGGTCTTTTGGCCACTAAAATGACCCCCACATTGGAGTTCATGACAAAATCTCAACACGCTACTCTGCTCATGGTCCGGAACACATCTCCTAACAATTTTGTCCGGGCAAATTTTCCATAGATAAGGATCATCCCAAATGTAATGTTTCACATCTGACTTGAACTTACGTTTTTGGTCATAAGTGAATTGTGATGGGAACATATTAGACACCAAGTAATTAACGAAATCAGCATACCAAGGCTCTTGGACATGTACAGCAAGAAATTGTTCATCCGGAAAATTTTCATTAACCGGAATCAAACCTTCTTCAACATTGAGATACGAATAGTCCTCAAGCCTCGACAAATGATCCGCCACCACATTTTCAGTCCCCTTTTTATCCCGGATCTCTACATCAAACTCTTGTAACAACAACATCCACCTCAACAAACGAGGCTTAGCATCCTTCTTATTTAACAAATGTTTCGGTGCAAAGATGATCGTAATAAATAATCACCTTCGATCCAAGCAAGTAAGAACGAAACTTTTCCAATGCAAACACAACAAACTAGAAATTCTTTTCGGTTGTGGTATAATTCAGTTGTGCATCATTAAGTGTTCTACTTGCATAATGGATAACAGAAGGCAATTTGTCAACCCTTTGTCCCAAAACAGCCCCAATAGCAAAATCTGAGGCATCGCACATGATCTCAAAAGGGTGAGACCAATTGGGACTAGAAAGAATGGGGGCACATGTCAACTTTTCCTTAAGCAAATCAAAAGCATCAACACACTCTTGGTCAAAGATGAACTCCGTATCCTTGGCAAGCAGATTACATAAAGGCTTACAAATTTTTGAAAAGTCTTTTATGAATCGCCTATAGAAACCCGCATGCCCTAGGAAACTTCGCACACCTTGATCAATTCGGGAGGTAATTTTGCAATCACATCAATTTTAGCTCTATCAACCTCAATCCCCTTACTTGACACAATATGACCCAAAACAATCCCATGCTTCACAAGAAAATGACACTTTTCCCAACTCAAAGTCAAGTTGGTTTCACAACACCTTTTCAAAACAGATGCCAAATTCTTTAAACAATCATCAAAACTATCCCCTATAACAGAAAAATCATCCATGAAAACCTCAACGCACCTCTCAATCATATCCGAAAAAATGGAGGTCATACACCTTTGAAATGTCGCAGGTGCATTGCAAAGCCCAAAAGGCATCCTCCTAAATGCATATGTGCCGAATGGACATGTGAAAGTGATTTTGGGTGATCTTCGGGGCTATGGCAATCTGATTATACCCCGAAAAGCCATCAAGAAAACAATAGTAAGAATGACCAGCCAATCTCTCTAGCATTTGATCAATAAACGGCAAGGGAAAGTGATCTTTCTTGGTCGCAGCATTTAATTTTCTCAAGTCAATACACATCCTAAGGCCAGTCACTTCCCTTGTTGGCACATCCTCACCTTTCTCATTTTGGACAACAGTAATGCCCGATCTTTTTGGTACAACTTGTACCGGGCTTACCCACTCACTTTCAGCCACCGGGTAAATGATACCCGCATCTAGCAATTTTAGGACCTCTTTTCTCACGGCTTCCTCCATGTGAGGATTCAGCCTCCTTTGTCTCTCTCTAGATGGCTTGGCACCATCCAAGAGATGAATTCTATGCATGCACATTGTGGGGCTAATTCCCTTTATGTCCTTCAATGTCCAACCAATGGCCTCTTTATATTCACACAAAACAGCAATTAATTGGGCCTCTTGGTCTTTGGACAAATCAGATGCAATTATGACAGGCAATGTTTCTCTCTCTCCCAAAAATGCATATTTTAAATTAGAAGGAAGAGTTTTCAACTCAAGGACTGGGGGAATCACAATAGAAGGTGCCAACTTCTCATTGAAGTGGCCTAGGGGGTGAAACGGGCCATCACTAGGATGGTGCTCGTCGGCCTTATCCACAGCCATCAGTTGAGCATCCGCATTATCCCTAGTTTTCTCACCGCCCATTGAAATCAATGACTCTAACTCCTCACAATCTCTCACATGCCATGAAATCTCACTCACACAATCATCAACTTCATCCAACTCATCAACAAGCATGCAAGACTCATCCTGACCCACCGCATTTTTCATTACATCAAAGACATTTATTTCAATCTTTTCATTTGCGACGGTCATAGATAGAGTACCATTACCAACATTGATCACGGTGTTGGTTGTTGCCATGAATGGTCTCCCAAGCAATATGGGTGAATCACGGCGACTACCCTCACCGCGAGGCATCTCTAAAACCACAAAATCAACTGGAATAATCAATGAACCAACCTGAACTAAAACATCCTCTACGATGCCCATTGGTCTTTTAATGGACCTATCAGCAAGTTGTAGGGCCATCATAGTGGGTTTTAGCTCGGGCAAACCTAACTCAAGGTACATGTAATATGGCAGCAAATTAATGCTCGCCCCGAGATCAAGCATAGCTCTCACCGTGTGAGAATCCCCCAACGTAATGGAAATTAGAAAACTCCCGGGGTCTTTCATTTTCGGTGGGAGACTATGTTTGACTACAGCGCTTGCATTCTCATCCAAAAACAGAATCTCATCTTTCCCATACTGAATTTTCTTGGAATTAATTTCCTTGAAGAATTTGGCATATGCAGGAACATTCTTGATCACATTTAACAAAGGCAAATTTATGTTAACTTTTGAAAACATGTCAATCAATTCTTTCATTTGGTGATCAAGCTTATTCCTCAAGAATCTGCCAGGGAAAGGAACAGGAGGTACATATGGCTTGGGATTGGAATTTTCTTCATTCACATTTTGTCCCAATCCATTAGTACCCTCACCCTCAGACACAACATCCTCAACAACAATATTTTCCACAATCGGGGGTTCCACAACAGGGGAATCAATGACGGGGGGTTTAGCGAGGAGAAGAAGGAGAAGTTACACGATTATCTACCTGTTTGCCACCACGTAAGGTGATGATGGCCTTGGCTTGCTCCCCTTGGCTAGGGAATGTACCCGGTTGTCGTCCCTGTAATGCCTCTGCCAATTGACCCATTTGGGTCTCCAACTTCTTCATTGCAGCAGCTTGATTGTTGTATGCTTCTTCATGATACGCCTTTGCTTGAAGTTGCTCCGCTCTCATCTCGATCCATTGCCTCTTCCCAAGGCTCTTTCTTCCTTTCATAAAGCCCCTGCGGAGGTGGTTGGGGATGAAGAGTCTTATTTTGTTGATTTCCACCCCATGACAAATTGGGATGTCTCGGTGCTGCTTGCCATCCTGGATTGTAATTGTTCCCAAACTGATTGTTGTTTGGTGGGAACCGTTGACCAAATCCTTGCATCGCCTGTACCTGCTCAGTTTCATAGCTAAAGGAACTAGTAGAGGGACATGAGTTATAATCATGAGATTTAGAGCCGCATGTAACACAACTATCATACACAAGATGAGCAATGAAGGCATAGAAGAAGAAGAAGCATTTTGCAAAGCTAATTTATCAAATCTTTGGTTGAGCAATGCAAAGTGCTTAGCAATCTCATTATTCAATCCAACCTCATTTACCCCCCTTGTTGCTCCCCTAGAACCTTTTTGTTGAGAATTAGCACTCAACATCTCAAACAATTCCTGGCATTGTTGTACGCCTTGGTTCCCAAACTTCCTCCTGCTGCATTATCAACCATGGATTGGTATTCAGGGGATAAAGCCCCATAAAATGTTTGATGCAGCATAGAAGCAGGAAAATTATGATGAGGACATTGAATTTGTAGCATCCTAAATCTATCCCATGCCTCGTGGAAGGCTTCCCCCGGTTCCTGTGCAAATCCCATAATTTTCACCCTAAAATCTGTCAATGCATTATAAGGGTAGAACTTAATAAGAAAAGCATCATGTAAAGCATCCCAAGTAGTGATGCTACGGGGAGGAAGTAACAATAGCCAAGTTTTGGCTTTGTCTTTCAATGCATATGGGAAGCACTTCAGTCTCAAGTGCTCCGCTGTAACACCCTCTTTTATAGGGAACCCACTCACAGTAGACATGAATTCTCTCAAAAATGCCAAAGTATCCTCACCAGCTAAACCATAAAAGTTTGGAAGCATATTAAAATATTGGCCTTTTATTTCATAAGCTAGTGCTGCATCGGGCAACACTATGCACGACACCGATGTGTCGACTCTTGGCCTAGCAAATGCATTCATGACTTGGTCCGCCATCACAAAATTAAATTCTTCTTCTTCCTCGGTGGAAGAAGTTTCCAATTCACTTAATTCTTCCTCTGTCCCGGTGACAGAAGTGTCAGATTCAGTTTCACTCACTTGAGTAGAGGGAATGCCTCTCTCAATTCTGTCTATATCGTCGTTCAAAGGAACCAAATTAGGATCCAATGACCGGCGACCAAACATGCACCGATTAAATTAACTTGTTAAAAAAATCACAACAAGTCCCCGGCAACGGCGCCAAAAACTTGATGGAGAAAAATTCCTCTAGTAATAAAATCCGAGCAAGTGTACTCACTACCGGTGTAGTAATATGCACGAGCAGGGGTCGAACCACAGAGACTCGTTGGTTTTAACAAGTAAATTTAATTAATGCTTAAAGTAACAAAATGGGTTTTGATTTGATTTATTAATACTAAGAATATGAAAGAAGAATTAAAACAATTAAGCAACTAAAGTAACAATTTAGCAAACTAGCAAACGAAATTCAAGGATTTAACAACTAGCCCACGGATTAGGTTCACCACATATTCTCCCTTTATGCCTTTTGAATGATAAAATATTAATTGGGTTTAGGGCTTCTTCACTTTTGTAAGAATTGGGACGGTTCGATTGCCGGATTGCAATTCTTCTATTGAGTAATTATCAATTATCACGCAAGATCAAATTGATAACGACTCAATTCATTAAGCATCAAAGAATTAATGAAGCCTAGACTCAATTAATTCACGCAAGATCAGCAATTGAGTCTAATCCTCCTAATAGTGTTCGTGCACAATTCCTCACGCAAGTGCAGGACTTGTACCAAATAAAAATTAAGAATATTAGAATGAACTAACTCCACAATTAAATGAAATTTAAATATATAGCATAAAGTTCAAATACGGGCTACACCAATCCGTGAACTACAAAGAAATTAGCTACTCATGTTCCGGATAAACATCACAAAACATGAATAGAAACAAAACATCAAACCTGAAATCCTTGCAAAAACCTTGAAAATAAACTCTTGAATCCTTGAAAAACCTCGGCAAGAAAACTAAAATAAAAGGTACTTAATAATAATCCTAAAGGAAGTATATATACTCCTTCCTTAATCCTTAGCTAATTAGGAAACAAAATAATTAAAAACCTTGAAGATCTGTTCAAATCCATGCTGACGTCACAAAACGCGTGCGGCACGCAGTCGTGCTAATTAGCACGAGTCGTGCCCTTCAGTCCCAGTCGTTCCCACGAGTCGTGCCATATGTTCCCAATCGTTCTGAGTACAATTGCTTGATTCATGGCTTGGCTTCCACTCGTGCTCACGAGTCGTGCTCCCTAGGCCAAGTCATTCTGATCAGCACTCCTGGAATTGCCCTTGACCCCATTCGTTCTCCACTCGTGCTCAGTCCTTCTTCAGTCGTGCTCCACTCGTGCCAAATGCAGAATTGCCCAATTTTGACTCAGCTTTGACTGGCCTTCGTCCCTTGGCTTTGTTTGACCCCGAGCTTCGTCCCTTGACCGTGTTTGACCTTGTTCATCGACAATTGACTTGCCCTTGTCGGCACCATGAGATTCCACCACCAAATATAGAGGAAATGACAAAATTACCCTCAAAATGTATTGTTTTCTCACACAACCTCACCTTACAAAATGTCACTCAAATACATCAAAATCAATCTAAATACATCCAAAATCATTATAAATAAATCGGAAACATAGGTAAAATAATATGTATAAAATCCACACATCACCTAGACCCCAAAAGTTGAGAAGTTTTGCTCACGACAAGGAAGAGGCTATAAAATCTGAGGTACAAAAACTTTTGAGTGCAGGGATAATCAAGGAGGCCACTCATACAACGTGGTTGGCCAACGTGGTCATGGTGAAGAAATCAAATGGCAAATGGCGGATGTGTGTTGACTTCACCACTCTCAACCTTGCTTGCCCTAAGGACAGTTATCCTCTTCCTAGAATCGACAAGCTAGTCGATTCCATTGCTGGTCACTCAACCCTCAGCTTCCTCGACGCTTACTCAGGGTACCACCAGATTAAGATGCATAAGGATGACATAGTCAAGACGGCATTTCAAGCGGCTGGAGGCATCTACTGCTACAACATGATGCCATTTGGTTTGAAGAATGCGGGTGCAACCTATCAGAGAATGGTGAACAAAGTCTTTGCTTCTCAAATTGGCCGAAATATGAAGGCTTACGTTGATGATATGGTCATCAAAACTAAGGTCGGACGTCACGTAGTCGACTTAAAAGAAACATTCGCCAATTTGCGAGCAAACGACATGAAGCTCAACCCCAGCAAGTGTGTCTTTGGAGTTGCAGCTGGCAAGTTCCTGGGATTTATGGTATCTCAACGAGGCATAGAGGCTAACCCGGAAAAGATCAAGGCTCTAGTCGAGATGAAGGAGCCTACAAGTATAAAAGAGATGCAGCGACTCAATGGCAGGGTGGCAGCCCTAGGTCGCTTTATATCCAAGTCGGCTGAAAGGTCTCTCCCCTTCTTCAAATCATTGAGGGGGACGAAAAACTTTGAGTGGACGGCCGAATGTCATTCGTCGTTCCAACAGCTGAAGGATTACCTCGCTACTCCGCCCCTCCTGAGTAGCCCGACCACTGGTGAAACCTTATTTGTGTATCTATCCGTAGGAGACAAGTCGGTTGCAGCAGTCTTGATCAGAGAAGAGGAAGGGCTTCAAAAGCCAGTATACTATATCAGCAAGGCCTTATCAGATGTGGAGAGCAGGTACTACAATGCAGAAAAGGTCGCCTATGCTCTAGTCGTAGCTTCAAGGAAGCTACGAGCTTATTTCTTGGCTCACCCTATTGTGGTACTGACCAATGCGCCCTTGAGAAAGATATTGCACAAGCCGGAGAGTTCAGGTCGATTGCTCAATTGGTCAATTGCCCTTACTGAATTTGACATTGAATACCGACCTCGAAAGGCACTGAAGGCTCAAGCTCTAGCAGACTTCTTGGTCGAGCTTACGTTCACCAAGGAAGACGATGAGCAGCGAGTCCCAAAGGAGAAGACTAAAGGAAAAGAACACGAGCTTCAGCCCGCCATTACTCTACCCGACGATTGCTGGAAAATTTACTCGGATGGATCAGCAACCAAAAGTGTTAGTGGAGCTGGGATTGTCCTGATCGAGCCAGAGTCTGGAACCGTGTACGAGGAATCACTACGGTTCAAATTTGATGCTTCCAACAACCAGGCCGAATATGAAGCCTTGATAGCAGCTATAGAATACGCCAAGTGTTTTGGAGCAACTAAAATCATGGCTCATTGTGATTCCCAACTGATAGTCAACCAGGTCAGAGGCGAGTACGAAGTGCTTAGTTCCACGTTGATTAAATACTGCGACCTGGTGAAGGAGCTAATAAAATATTTGGAATTTTGGGAGATTCAGAGGATTGGAAGGGAAGACAATGAGCTAGCCGACCTCCTCTCGAAATTAGCCACTTCAGATGAACCACATGGTGAGCCCATCTCTTTCCTCGAAAATCCAAACATGAGAGGGTAAAAATTCAATGTGTAGATGATCCCTCGAGAAATTGGATTTATGAGAGGTGTTGGATCGAAGAAATGAAGGCGTACATAGAAAGTGGCGAGCTGCCGGATGACGAGAAGAAAGCTCGAGCAATCAAAAAGAAAGCTCCGAGATACGTCATTCAAGGAGGCAATGCATCGTAAGATCCTACACTCGACCATTGCTAAAGTGCATCCACCCTCAAGAGGTCGCCCTATTGATACATGAAGTACACAGTGGAATTTGTGGCGGACACCCGGGGGCCAGGACTCTTGCAGACAAGTTAATCACTTTGGGGTATTACTGGCCGCACATGAGAGTTGATACTCACAACTTTGTTCAACAATGTGATCAATGCCAAAGGTGCCAACTTACCTCATATGCCTACCACCGAGCAGACACCAGTAATTGCAACTTGGCCATTTGATATGTGGGGTGTCGACTTGATTGGACCCTTTCCTCCCGCCCGGGGAAATTGCAAGTATGTGATCGTCACTATCGATTATTTCACAAAGTGGGTTGAAGCCAAGCCATTAGCTCGCATCACAGAGGAGAATGCCATCAACTTCATTCATGACTTCATTTGGTGTCAGTTTGGTTTTCCTCGAGCTATAGTGTCCGACAATGGTTTACAGTTCTCCCAAACCTTCGAAGCAGAGATGAATCGAGTAGGAATCAAACATTGGAAATCTTCTGTAGCCTATCCCCAAGGCAACGGGCAAGCTGAGGCAGCGAATAAACTTGTACTATCTTCGCTCAAGACAGGACTCGAAGGTTAACGCAATAATTGGTTGGACGAACTCCCCCTTGCTCTTTGGGCAGTTCGTACAACCACTCGGGGGCCTACGGGGGAAACCCCTTTTGCTCTCACATATGGATCAGAAGCCATGACAGGCGAGCTCGATTTCCTAATGCTAGAGTGACTTTCTTCAATCAAGAACGAGAATGATATCAGCAGTTGATCGACTGGATCTCGATCGACGAGAAGCGAGATACGGCCTACCTTCGAATGGTCAACTACAAGCGGCGAACTAAAAGTTACCACGACAAGAGGGTCAAGGCAAGTTCGTTCCAAGTGGGTGACTATGTACTAAGGAAGATCGAGGCAACGGGAAGGAGAACCCAAATGTAATAAGCTATCTCCTAATCGGGAAGGTCCCTATGTGGTTACTCGAGTCGTCAAGGAAGGAACTTACATGATAGCTCATCCTGGGGGAGAAGAGTTGAAGCATCCTTGGCACGCCACTCACCTCATCAAATATTACTTCTAGTTTTCAGTTTCCAAGTTTAAGCATGTCTTAGCTCTAGTTTTCAGACTGATGTAAGCGTTTTCCTACTTCAATAAAAATTGCACCTTTGCTCAACACGACACTGTGAAAACAATAACTTCAACAAGCTCGACTCTTAGTTAGCTTCGTTTTAACAAGCTCGATTCTTAATCAGCTTTGTTCATCTAACAAGTCCGACTCTTAGTCGACTTCGTTCTAACAAACTCGACTCTTAGTCAGTCTGTTCTAATTAGCTCGATTCTTAATCAGCTTTGTTTATCTAACAAGTCCGACTCTTAGTCGACTTCGTTCTAACAAACTCGACTCTTAGTCAGTCTGTTCTAAGTGACTCAATTCTCAATCAGCTTCACTCCTGAAAAACAAGTCCGACCTAGGATCGACTTCGTTCAAATAAGCTCGACCCATGGTCAGCCTTGATGAAATGAACAGGATCGATTCTTGGTCAGTCTTGTTCCAAAGGCCACACGAGTCTGAGGTCGACCTTAGACTTAGGGTGGCCCACTTGACCAACTATATCTAGCTCGATATATACCTGCTAAAGCTAAAAATGTAAAGCATACAAGGGTATAGAGTCGACTACGATTAGATAATAAACAAGTCTCCCAAAAGCGGGCTAAGACTTGGGCAAAATAAACTTACAAAAGTATCATGCCTCCCAAAAAATCGGGCCAAGGCATCCAAGTATCCAAAAAATCAAAGGAGCAAAAAGTGTTTTGGGGCTTGTTCCATTACACAGTTTTCATCAAAAAATCAAACAGCTTGATCGGAGGCATTGGGGTCGTCGGTAACAGCTCGATCTTCATTCATGGGTTCATTCTGTTGAGGGCTCAAGGATTTACCCGACTCAGAGAAAACCTGTTGGTCGAACTCACCCTCCACCTCCATCTCCTCTTGTTCTTCTGCATCCTCCATTTCTTGGAGCACAGTATCAAAGGTCCGAGGAGCTAATTCGAGGGCGATCCAAGGCTCACAGCTTCCTCTTGGTCCTCCCGGGCAATAAAAGCTAAATCATTCTCGGTATAAGGCACAAGCGAGTGGCCACCTCGAGCCGCCATATCATATTGAGGCTCTCGAGCCCAGCGAGCTAGCTGTTTAAGTGAGACTTCGGAATCAGGGTCGACCAAAGCTCGACGTGCCATATGGCGTTTACCCAAATCCAATAAGTCCCTGGCCTTAGCAACGACAGCATTGTAATAATCATCTCCACCCTTGAACTCGTCTACAGCCTTCTGGGAAGCGACCTTGAGATCCTCTTGCCATTTCAATCTTGTAAGCCTGTGCTCCTCATTTAGCTCGACCAGGAAGGTATCTTTCTCTTTCAAAAGCTTGGTAACTGTCGCCAGCTCTCTTCTAGTCTTCTCAAGCTCTGATCGATCCGAATCACTCTCTTTGGTCACCTCGACCACCTTGGCATCAGAGGCCTTCAGATCCTCCAAAGCTTTAGCCGCATCCTCCAAGGCCTTCTTCTTCACCATCTCCTGGGCCTCAAACGAGTTGTCCAGATCGTTGTACTTCTCCTTCATATCCGCAAGCTCCTGAGCCTTTTTGGAATAATCATGAAGGGCTTGCGTTTCTCTCTCGATGGAGGCTCTCCAAGAGCTTTTAACTTGCTCGACCATGGTGAGGTTCTGCATTTCAAAGAAACTAAAGAAGAGTTAGCTCGTAGGTCAAGATGATCGAGTAAAATAACAAACGACTAGAATGAAAAAGAAAGTAAAACATTACCTCGCATTGAATCATCCCAGAACGAGCAGAAAACTCTTCAGGTGTTATTCCTTTATCAGCAAAGTGAGCCAACAGATCCACATCAATGGCTCTTCTCACAACCACCTGGCCCAGGCTCATGTCAGGGTAACGGCGACTTAAACTGTTGACCCCTACGAGTGGAGGAACATCACTCAACCTCCTCATCTGGTCCTCAAGAGACTCTTTGGTGGGAGGAGGAGAAGCTGGTGGAGGCATCTGGCTTGAAGACACTGATTTCCCTTTCCCAGAGCGCAGCCTCTTCCTCGTATTCAGAGGTTCGTCATCGCCGTCTACCTCCATGATGTCATCCTCAACAAGCACAACGTTTGAAGGACTTACCCCGGCCATCTCAGCCCCTGAGGTCGCAGCATCAACCTCCTGGATTGGGTCGGAGCTTAGACTTGCTCTAGCCGACCTGGTGGACTCGTCACCCCCATCAGTAGCGTCCACAGACTGGGTACCGCTCTGCAAAGGGTCATCTTCTTCAATCCCCTCCATTGGCACCATCCCAATGTTATCCTTTGACAGCGAGCTGGTCCTTACCGCACCTCCCTCTCGTCTATGAGCTCGAGCATTAGCAGCTCCGCCCAGGCTTTTTTAGCTTTCTTCTTATCAGAGACGCCAACGATGCGACCCATATTAGCTTCTTGGTCGGGTGTTAGAACTGCAACAAAATCAAAATAGAAAAGTGTTAGATCGACATACGAGCAAAAGTTCTATATACGAGCAAAAGTTCTATATACGAGCAAAAGTTCTATGTATGAGCTCGTTATGAGCGATTTGACCATATTATACGCGAGTTAATAAGCTACGAGCTAATCATGGACGAGCTAATTATTCTACAGGCAGACCTCTACGTACGAGCAAGCTATGTACGAACTGCAGTCCAAATTTATGACTAACTCATCCAAGGCACATTGTTCATACATACAAGTTACTTAATGAAGGGCAAGTAAGGAAAAAGCGAACAGGGGATATCTTACCACCTGCGTGCTCCCCGTTGTCCCTGCAGTAGTTTTCTGTCTTCTTACAACGTTGACACGTATCTCCAAATCTCCCCAGAGAATGAGTAATCCAGTCAGGATATATTTGGCCTCTCAACACTGGAATAAGGGGCTCCACTACTCCGTCTCCAGACATCATCCCAGCTTGGATGAAATTATACTTGGTGGTGAGCAGACTCTCCCAGCTGATGGGCCTCTTGGCAACTAGTCGACACAAAGTCTTGTACAAGTTAAGGTGCCAGGATGGCTCCCAATAGTCCCTCTCATCTATGGTCTCTGTCTCATCATTGGGTAAAGGGAACTCCCATCCCAACCTACTCTCTACAACCACTACATGCGAGTTCCAGCCACTGTGCTTACTAGGGAGGTTTGTGAAGAGTTTGGGAGATTTGGGTTTAGAAGGGGTACTGATGCTCAGATCCTCCCCACTATACTTGATACTAAAGAATTCCTTAAATACTCTCATACAGGGTTCGTATCCTAAGAATCTACAGACCATAGCAAAGCATACCAGAACCCTACAAGTATTGGCTCCGAGCTGAAGGGGTAGGGAATTAGCACATTCTAAAAATTCGTTTATAAAGGGATCAAGAGGCAACCTGAGGTCGGCTACGAATTGACCATAGAAGAAGGCTACCCTAGTGGCGTCCTTGGTGAATGACGACCTAAACAATTTCATAAACTCCTTCTGAGTGTAAATGGTTACCCTATAATCTTCCTTACTTACCTCACAGAATCCCAGATCAAGCCATACCTAGAGGATAAGTTTTTCTTTCCCCGCAATGGCCCTTGAGGGATGTAGCCTCTCTCATTCTTCCCAGGCACCACAGATGACCCAAAAGCATCCACTATCCGAGGGCTGGAAGAAGTTGAGGCAGCGTTTCCTTCCTGAGTCGCCATATCTGTACAAGAAGAAGGAGAAACAGGGGAGTCAGGCCTATGAACAATTTCAGTCGACCTACTTAAGGGCGACCTAGACTCCCCTGGAAAGCCTATTCTATTCCTAAGGAAAGAGGGTTTGTGGACATCCCTAACATAAAACAAGGTGATATGGTCGAGCAGTTCATGGAATAGATGGAAAGGGACGACATTTGAATCATCGACTACTAGGTTTTCAACATCCCCTACAATGGGTAAACTTATCTCACTAAAATTCAATTCCCACCTGGTCAAGACAGAAGTACATTCATTCAAAGACATCTCTCTCCACTCACCGTTCACGTTCTTATACACCCTACGGTTAACAGTGCAGTAGCCATACCATGCCCCTGGTTCGCTACTAAAGGTCCTAGCTATGGCGGAAGTAAAGACAGAACATAAATTAAAGCCCTAAAGGAAGAATAGAAGAGAAATACCTTCGTAAATGTCGGAATAGGAAGCTGTTGCAGAAGACGGTGGCCCAATTTAACTCAACTGTTTCTTCGCTATTTTCGCCGGAGATTCTCAGAGTTTGAAGACGATAGGAATTCGAATCTGAGGGGAATTCTGAGTATTTATATTTTCCTAAATTTGGAAAGGAAAAAGAAATTCAAAATTGATTTTCCAAAATTAAAATCCGAAGCGGTTTTCGAGAAGGACTCCCAAGCGTCAGAATAGCAATGATGACAGGAAAACGGCGCTCGTTCCGATCTGACCGTTCATCGCCAACGTCCAGGATGGTGCCACGTCATCATTGTCGACCTACTTCAAAAACTAGCGGCGACACTGCGAGTAAAGTAATTCCCATCAAAGATCTTCTTAACTTCCAAGTCGACGAAGTCAACTCGAAAGTTGGGGGCCACCGAACATACCAAAGTGTCAAGTTGGGCCAAACGGGTAAAGCCCAATCACGACATGCCTTGACTCTCACATTCTCAATGAGCCGGGTCCAATCGAGCAAGGCCCAAAGCCCGTCTCAAGTATCGCCGACTAAGTCCATGGTCCGACCTAACAGGTCCCGACCTAACTTAGTCCGACCTCAATATCCAAGCTCTAATATGGGTACGATCTATGCTCTACCCGTCACTCAGGTCGACCATTCCTCAAATGGCGACCTCGACCAAAACAAACAAGTGACGACCTGACACTTGCCGGCGTAGTTGGTTGAACAATTCTCATAACCACATCCCTACAAATTAGGGGCCGTTATAGACACGTTCCCATGACCAGTAACCGTCGCTACAATCTCGGAGCACATGTCGCCTCCCCAAAAATACAACCACCAACGCCTATAAATACTTCATCACTACCAACGGTGAAAGGTAACTGCCATTTTGTTATTTGAATTCATTATTCAATACATTTTGAGCTATATACACCGTTAACGCCCGACCGTCTTCGCCGGAGACACATCCGGCTAGTCGTGGTTCTCGATTTCAGTCAAGAAGCCGTGTGATTGGTCCTGCCACGTGGATGATTACTGATAAGCACAATTCCTGCAGCATCATGCGTATTAAGTTTTTCTTTTTTATTTTGGTTTTATTTTAATATTCGAGCGGATATCCTAAATTAAAATTATTTCTCAAACTGATTTTTTTTTTAGTATACTAAATAATTTAAAAAAAAAAACACAAAAAAACATGATCATTTATTTATAATCAGTTTTTCTGTGGCGTTACTAAATACTAAAGGACCCGTTTGATTTAGCTTATTGATATGTGCTGATGACTTATGACTGATAACTTATGACTGATGACTTATGACAGATTAGCTGATGAATGATAATGTTTGATTTAGTTTTTTTGAAGTGCTGATGAATTGTCATAAGTAAATATGACTGTTTGATTAATAAGCTGAAAAAGTGCTGATGAAATTATAAAGACTAAAATAATAATAATAATAATAATAATAATAATAATAATAATAATAATAATAATAATAATAATAATAATAATAATAATAATAATAATAATAATAATAATAATAATAATAATAATTTTATTATTATTTTTATTTTATTATTTTTAATTTTATTATTTTAATTTTATTATTTTAATTTTAATTTTAATTTTAATTTTAATTTTAATTTTAATTTTAATTTTATTATTATTATTTTATTATTATTATTATCATTATTATTATTTTATTATTGTTATTATTTTTATTTTTATTATTTTTATTTTTATTTTATTATATTTATTAGTATTATTTTATTATTTTTATTATTCTTTTATTATTATTATTATTATTTTAATTTTATTATTAATTTTATTATTTTTATTATTATTACAGTTTGGAATAAGTTAAATAAAAAAGGGCCTAACCATTCTATTTTTTAATTTTTACCCAATATTAAATTTGAAAAAAAAGTATAAAAAAAATAGAAAATAAGAGTCCCTATTATTGTGACATGACATGAACCCTACTACTCTGACCTCCAACCCGTTCCCTTCTCGTTCCTCTCTCCTTGTATCTCTCTAACACAATTTTCAATTCAATTCAAATTCTTTCAGTTTCTCATTCAATAATTCATATGTATGTGGTCCTCTTTTTGCTTTTGTTAGACATTTTTACTTTTTAATTTCCACCCAATACATTCAATTTTATGACCTCGTCGGTTAAGGACCGCCTGAGTATAGGTGATGACACTGGTGGCAGCGGCAGCGGTGATGGTGGCCATGAGTGTAGCCGGGAAAACGATCGGGATCGGCGGACTGCCCATGATAGAAAATCCAAAAGGGTTTAACTATTTTGATTTAGGAGCAGCACGGCAGAAGCAATCTGCCTTCTTCGGCGATATCCGGCGGTGGACGATTGTACCACTCCACCGTACCTCTCCCTCCTCCCACGATGCCGCCCCTTTCTTCTTTCCCTTGCCGCACGCCACCACCGCCTCTTCTCTTGCCGCACCACCAAGGCTCAAACCCCCTTCTTCGATTCCAAGTTCTGTAACCCACGGATGTTTCAATGGCAATGGATTATAGGCAAGGGAGTAGGGGAGGAGGAAAGGGCGCTGAACTGCTTCAAGAGGGGAGAGAGGCCATGGGATAACACAGGGGTTGAGTGGGGTGACTGGTGAGAATTATGAGTTTTTATCTTTTGTGAAACTTAATCTCAACTGCTACCAACCGCCAAGGGAAGTGGGATAATTTTAGACCGTTGGATTCATTTTCCAACTTTCAATCCTGACCACCACTTATGTAAAGCTAAGAGGCGGTTAAAACCTTTCTCTATTGTATATTAGATAGGGATTTGAATACAATAGATAGGTCCTAGAATTATGCTGCAAGTCTTCTCCTTGTAAATCTAATAAATACATGTGTGACTTGTTAGGAATTTGACCAATATTGCCTAAATCCTATTATGAGTAGGAATATATTACTTATCCCATATTGGTTAGGAGAAGGAATAGTAATCCCATATCGGTAAGGAAAGGGGAAAAGTGGGTGTGCCTCCCTGTAAGTGCTCCAATTTGAGCTTGTTAGCATTTTCGTTAGAAAATTAACGAAAGTTATAACATTACTAACATTCCTAACATTCCTAACTTTTCTAACAAAGTAAGGGTAAAATGGGCATTGCCATTTAAAGTTAAACCAAGAAAAGAATCTCAAAAAGCAAAAGAAATAAGAAAAATCCGAATTGGGCAAGTTGAAAAACATAAAGCCTTTGGATTTTTAAATTTTATTCTTCCCGTCCAAAGCCCTAAGTCGTAATTAATGAACAGTGCACGCCGTCAATCATATCCGCGCGGACATGTTTGTCAATTTCGAGAGGGCTATAAATTGAACCCTCCTCTCTCGCTTACACAACACAATTTGATCACAAAGAACGAAACTCAAGGCGAATATAGAGAGAAAACAGTGGGAATCCTTAGATTGCCACCATTTTCTCTCCAATCTTTCCCAAATCTCACTCACTCACAAACACTTCAAATCACTCTCATACATACTCTCATGCATACACCAATCCAAGCTCAAATCACCATATAGGAGGAGGATTAGAGAGAAAACATAGAGGACTTCATTGTTATCTACTTGTTTTCTCTTTAACCAACTCAAATCATCAACCCTAAACACCCTCAAACACTCTCATATTCAAGCCTTAAACACTCTCACATTCAAGCCTTCAAACACAAAACACAAGGAAGATAGGTATAACCTCCCTCTCCTTACCCTAAAATTCATCCATGCATGCATTTTCAAGCTACAAAATGTAGTTTATTCATCTTCTTGCTTTAGATCAAAGAAGATCACCATGGAAGTTCATATCCATGGATGATCTTCTACAAGGATCTACATTATTTTCAAAGTTTTCTTACTTTCTTGCAAAGAAAACACATTTTCAAAACCCTAAAAATCATTTTCATACATCAAATCTCATTTTCAAAGGATAAAATTCCCCTTTCCAAGCAAATGAAGTGCTTAGTCCTAATGTACCCCAAGGATGGTTTGATATAGTTGATTCACCACTAAAATGTCAAGTGATCACTAATCAAAACCTAGGGAAATGGGGACAAGAATGGATGCAAAACCCCCTTTAAAATCATATTTTCTTTCTTGAGAAGTTGCTGTCCAGTAGCAATTTTCTCAGACCTCAGTCCATGGTCTAATTTTTGGACATAGATAAACTTGGAATTTGGTGTTGACTACAAAATACTTTTTGTAGCCAAAATCCAGATCTTTCCATACATATTTTTACTTTATTTTTTGTGTGAGTAAAACTTCTTTTTTCAAATTTTCTTTTAAAGGTCAGTTCATCAGTCTCTGGAAATCCAGATTTCAGATCTGAGATTTACAGAAGTTTTTGACCCCTCAAATCATCTCCAAAATGAAAAGTTCTTTTACAGAAACCTTTTTTAAGGTGTTTTGAACATTTTTCATTCCCGGACTTTTCCCAGATTCTGGAGTTTTCAAGCCCTAAAGTCCATTTCAAAGTCAAGGGTCAACTGCTTTTTTCATTCTGGCAGAAATGGTTTTTAACTTCAAAAGGTCTTTTGAGTACCAAATCTCAATCCAAAAATCTTCCAAAAAATCATGGGATCAGTTTAAAGTCTTAAAAAGATATCCCAATTTTTACTTTTCTGAGTTTCAAAGTATTTTGGCCAAAACACACACACACACACACACAAATGATTTTCAGCTTGGAAGACTCGTTTTACGAGGCATTCCGGGTGCACACTAACGTCCTTCCCGGCGTGTAACATGACCTCCGAACCTAAATCTCTGATCTCGGACTTTTTTCAAAGTTTTGGCCCTCAAAATAAAAATGGCGTGGCGACTCCGTTTCGTTGATTTTTTCAAATAAAAATGGGAAAATTTTCGGATACACATCATCACACTCCCCTATATAAATAGGCTTCACTAGTTAGGTTTTAGACAGAATTGGAGAGAAAGTTAGCATAGGTTTACAATTTAGAGAGAAAAATTGTATGCTTGTATGCGATTAGTGAGGATATTCAAGAGTGTTGAGAGAGAGGGTGTCTCCATTCTTGTAATATCAAGAAATATTTAGAAATTATATTTTGGGTGGAATAGGCTTTTAGCCGAAACACAGAATATTGTGTGTTTTGTCTTTATTTCGTGTGTGTGTTGTTTGATTTCTCTTGTTGCGGATTTATTGTATGGGTGAGCGATCCTAACAAGTGGTATCAGAGCCAGGTTGAAGAGAAGAATTCACATCAAGAAAAGAAAGCAAAAAAATTGAAGAAAGAAATTGCAGTTTCTGGTTCGTTTTTTTCAGCGCAGCGGTAGGAAAATTGACGTAGAGAGTTCGTTTACCGTTGGATCGGGCTGATTTTTGGTGAGTAACTTCGGGACTAATAGATCTTAAATCTGAACGGTGGAGATTGGATTTTAAGGTCCCAGGCATCGGGAATTGTATCCGGACAGCAGCAGCAATTTGAAGAAATTCATATTTTGAGGAATATGGATATTGGGGTATCGAAGTATCAAGTCCCGACATTCGATGGGAAGATGGATTTCACGGTGTTGTAAGTACCCCAATCTGGATCGCTCTCCATCCAAGCAAACTTCCGGAGGTCATAACTCCTTCATACGAACTCCGATTGAGACGTGCCATATATGGTTGGAAAGCTCTCGAAGAGAACTAGCTGGCCATCACAATTATAAAATGTGGAAAAGCATGGAAGTCCGTACGGACCTCTTTGCATCATAATTGCAAAATCCGCTTAAAGTCCACGAGATTCCCTCAAATCCCGGAGAAATGATTACCCTCATGCATGGTTGGTCCGTACGGACCTCTTTGCATGCTGAGGTGGTCTGTACGGACCTCTTTGCATAGGGGACATAATCATCTCAAAAATCCTCATCATTCTCTGAAATCGAGGAAAACCAAAAATCTAGATTACCTAGAAGGTCCGTACGGACCTTCTTGCAGTTTTCTGGCACTATAAATAGAGGGTTCCCCCTCCCTCATTTTCACACACCTCCTTCTTCTCTTCTCTCCCTAAGCCTTCAGGCTCCCCCTCTAAGACCCTTCGGGGCAATCCCGGCCCCTTTCGGATCCTTCTGAGGCCTTCCGAGCCCCCTCGTGGTGCTCCGAAGCCTCTCCGAGCGCTCCCGCGCTGCCCCGAGGCACTCTCGAGGTACTCTGAGGCCCCTCGTGGTACTCTGAGGCCTTGCCTGGTCTTTCCCGAGGCGTCCCGGCTCTTTCTGAGTCAAACCGGCGATCCCAAACCACGCGAGAATCTGCGTCCGAGTGACTCCCCGCCACCCCAACGCACGCCGAACCTCTGCCCGAGTGATCCCCGCGATCCCAACGCACGTCGAAACTCTGCCGACGCAGCCTACAATCTCAACTCACGCCGAAACTACTGTCCGCGTACAACCGGCCCTCCCCAAGCAATCCGGTCGTACCCTGAACACTGTTCCATCCTCAAACACCATTCCCCAGCGGAAGACAGACACGAACCAACATTGGTAAGGCTTCTTTCCATTACTATTTCAATACATTTCAATAAGTAGTGTACAATGTAGACATCCGACACAACATGCATTTTTAAAAGCACACACACACACACACAACATTTAAAGAATATTAGGGGTATCCGAAAGACTCGTTTTTACGAGGCGACTCGGGTGAGCTCTAAGATTCTAATATTCTCTTCCCGAGGAGTCTTCTGACCTCCGAACTCAAAATCTCATCACACAAAACAGTTTATTATTTAAACTGATGCCCTTTTTCAATGTTTTGGGCTTAATAATAAAAACGGCGTGGCGACTCTACAAAGCAAAACACGGCGAGACACCTCCAACTAACGCTAAAACGGAATAAGCCAGATGCCGGGGCGCGAACGCGCTGCCTCTCGGATCCGGGCGACCTTCCCGAAAAGCGACAAATGCGAGATGCACGGGGCCTCTGCGCGCGAGCCGGATCCCGGGTAATTTCAGTTGGCGACTCTGCTGGGGAATTTTTGTTTTAAAATCTTTTTAAACAAAACAAATGATTTTTAAAACGATGATGAGGGTCAAACTTTCATTTTACCCCTTTCTTTAACTGTTGTGTGTGTGTGCACGTGCTTCGTTTTTATTTTACAATAAAAAAATAAAAATACAAAAAAAAAATGCATCAATATACATCTGTGCATACATTTAAAATTCTTCGAAAAACTTTTGTTTTACTCTGAAAAAGAATTTTAGAGACCGCACACTACGCGCACTGCTGCCTCGGTTACACCGCACGCTACATGTGGCTCTTTGCACTCGGTTTGCAGCACGGCTACGCTGTATTTCTTGCCTCGGATACTGGCTGCACCTTTCAACCCTCGGCCGGAGTGGTCTCGGTTGCAGGTCCGTTTGGTCTTCCTAGGCCTCTCGGATGCGCACGGGATCATTCCAAACATCCCATCCTAGCCAAGCGTCAACCCTGCACATTTGAGTCTTGAGTCACACTCTGTCCGGACTCGGTTGGTTTTACCCGGTCCGTGTCATACGGCTGGATACATATACCATGCCGGCCATTTTAAGTCGGGGCTCGGAACTCAAGATCCCTTGCGCAAGCAAAGCGATGAAAGGTCATGCTAAAATCTTGACACGATCTTGATTTCGAAGCTACACCTGCACGATGTTCCGTCCCGGATATACGTCCATGCTCACATGACACCATGTCATCACGCCTTTGATACGTCGGCCATGACAATATGACCCAGGCCAACGCCTAACGTCACGGATCCCTTGCGCAAGCAAGGCAAAGAGAAGGTCATGCCGAACTCTTGACACGATCTTGACTTAGTGGCCGGCTCGGTTCACTATTCACATGGCTAACGCACCAAAACGAACATGACAGGCTCGGTCCTTAGGTTCGGTTTTCTTTTAGGCCGGTGGAAACCGCTTGCCCTATAGGACCCTCGCCGAGGGCATCCACCTGGGATGTCGAAATACGGGTGCAAAGCAGGGGCTTATAGCCGCACAGATGGTCTCCACTGACCCAGGATCTAGCATAGTTGCGAAAAAGAAGAGCAATCTTTTCCAACCTACCTAGGACTCTGAGAAAACACTGTTTTAAGTAAATTAAAACAACAAAAAAAATCAAAAAAAAAATAATAATAAAAAGCGGAAACTGCATGTCACATGAGCTTTCCCCCTTTATCCAAAAAAGGCCTTTCCATGTCTAAACCTTACCCGTCACCCCCTCCAGCGAACCGAGAGTGGTTGAGAGTACCCGGGAGCCGTCTTTTCAGTTTCGAGGTCACAAGGTCCGACAGCCCTTCCGGTTCAGCGGTCAGAACACTCCGCTATTCCCCCATGGCGGGATCAACAGATAACAGTGAGGGAAACGAAACCCCGCCCCCGGGAAATTTCCAAACGATGGAAGAAGTTTGGCAAGCTTTCAAGGCTCTCGAAAAACGCCAAGAAGAACAGCAGGCTTGGATTGAATACGCCATGCGCCGTCACGGAATCGTCGCGGTTCCCCAACCCGAGGGAACCTCTGTCCTCATAGAAGACGAAGAAGTGCCTGTTCCCCCGGTTTCCCAAAGCTATCAGCAGGTCACTCCTCCACAAAGCTACGGGAAACCAGCAATGCAAAGCAACTCCCGCTCAGCACCACTCGGGCCTCGGTCAAGCGGCTCCGTCATCGCAGCCTGCCACAACAAATTTCACGACCTGTAGCGGCAAGCTCGGTATCATCGGCGGCTGGACCATCTCAAACAAATCCAAATAACATTCAAAATGTTCCGTGTTCACTTCCTTCTCTCAATATGCCCAGAATTCACAGGTTTCCCCACATAACTTTTCCGACCCATATCTTCGGACGGCCTACATTCGCTCGAGGCGCCGTGGCCTCGAAATCCCGTCAACCGATCCACCTCCAGGAAAAGGAAAGGAAACCGCCCAGGCAGTCCCAGCTACATCCCGAGAATGGAGTCCAAGAAAGTCGCGATCAAGCGCCCCAGAAATAACAATCCTCCCCGGTATGAGCGTGTTCAAGACTTCGACAACTTCGGAATGCCTCTAAGCTAAGTGTTCGAGGCATTGATAAAGCAGAACATGCTCAAGCCCCTTGAGAATTATCAGCCCAAATTCCTCAATGCCAACTGGGATGTAACCAAGTATTGTGCTTTTCACAAATACCACGGTCATACAACCGACAACTGCACAGTTTTGAGGAAAGCAATTCAAGGATTGATTAAAGAAGGAAAGTTGGAGCGCCCCTGCGGCCATGTCTGAGACGGAAATCCGTTCCCCCTGAACAATGAGGTGAACAAGGGGAACACAGCCCAACAAAGCAACAAACCTCCTCGCATACCACAGTTCCAGCATTTCGATAACCTCGGGATGCCCTTGAGCCAAGTCCTTGAGACACTAATAAAGAGGAATATTCTCAAACCCCTCGAGAATTTCCAACCAAAGGCTCTCAAGACTAACATGGATATGAGCAAGCACTGCGCCTTCCACAACTACCCCGATCACACCACCGACAATTGCTTCGTGCTGAAGCAAGTGGTCCAGGGGCTAATCGAAGAAGGAAAGTTGGAACGCCCCCGCGGTCCTAACACGATCGGAAATCCTTTCCCTAGAAATGAGAAGGTAAGCATGGTGGATAAGTCCTCTGCAAATTCCCGTGATGAATGGGGACGTGAAGACGTAACCTGGGGCTTCCGCAATGAAGAATTCGAGAGAAAGAATCCAAGAACGGTTATTCCCCAACAATCCTTTCTGGAATCGGGGCACACCAAGGGATGGATTGAGCCTTCCCCAGAGATAAGGCAGTTCGAGACAGGCCAAGCAAGTGGCAGCGTCAAAAACGGCGTGACTTTCACAAAAACGGACCCACAGCCAGCAAGAATAGACAGGACGAGAAGCTTGGACTAACCCCCCGTCTCCTAGAGTCTATCTTCAAAAATAAAAGACCTCGAGTGCAGCCGTGTTTATGTTCGGAGTCTCTCGAGTCGTCGACGGCCTTACGCCTAAAGATTATGTGTTTGTAACATAAACCGCGCTTCCTTATGCTTTGAATAAAAGATCGACCTTTACGAGTATCCTCATTGCCACTTTAACAAATGATAAATTAACTAATCAAAACAGTTAATAATGATTCACTTGATAAAGACGCAGACACATTAATGAACAATGCATTAAACAAATCTTTAAGCATGTTGTCAAACGAGAGGAAAATCGGGCCCAAGCTGCCGAGAAGGTTCTAACCAAAATGAATTTGGGAACTGCTGAAGGGCCTACAGAGACGCAAATCGGAGAATTCTCCGTCGATACTTCGCCCAAAGAATATCGAGTCTTCTTCTCCTTCTACACTCAAAAAAAAAAAAAAAAAAAAAAACACACAAAAAGAATCATACAGTCCACCTCGTAGGTTCTAGTACTGTTCTCATTCAATCAAGTCCTTCTCGGACATTGTAATTAAGTCTTCAATTTTCCATACATAAGTTTTCTTTCTTTTCTTGCTAGACTTGAGACATTATTTTGCACCCTGCATTACATTTAATGAAATGGTTTTGTTCTATGTGATCACTTGCATTGCTCAACAAGTAATTCCACAAATGATTAATCCTTTGATTAATTGGTGTGAGAAAGTCAATCAGTAGCTCCCCATACACCTTACCATACCCCACACAAAGGCCTCCATCAAGTCATACACTTTTCAAAACATGTCCCCACCATCACCTTGACCAAGTCAACGACGGCGGCAACATCAAAGGACAACAACAGGTCACTCAGCATCAAAAGATTGACCCCATGTCGACAACAATCTAGGGGCTTTCCTTCGCCCTCGTTCGCATCAAGAAAGTTCAAGCAGGGGCTTGCCTTCGCCCTCAAATGCTTCAAAAAAAAAAAAGAAGCTCAAGTAGAAGCTACAAAAAAAAGCTCAAGCAGAAGCTACAAAAAAAAGCTCAAGCAGAAGCTACAAAAAAAAAAAAAAGCTCAAGCGAAGCTACAAAAAAGAGCTCAAGAAGAAGCTTCACAAAAATAAATGAGGTCAAAGACCCAGAGCCAAAGATCAAGAAGCAAGGGAGTCACTGAAAAGACCGTCAAATACGACTTGTTAAGAAATCACCTCAAGGCCCGTGCCTCATCATTCAGCTTTCCGAGCCTTTTCGTCAAAGGCCGCACAAATATTCATGCCCTGGCCCCAAAGCCAAACACGGTTCGGCCCCGAACTACGTCGACCTGAGCTCCTTGTCTCAAGGGGAACGTAGGCAACCAGAAATGGTCCGGTCATAAACACATACAAATCCACAAACCCGGTCTCATCAATGACCTCTCCTATACACAAACCTTCTTTCACACCAGACCAACTCGATCCTTGATACCGATTGACTTTCTCCTCGTGATTAATCAAAGCATATCAGGTTTAATTGTTGAATAACCTGAACATCAACAAAGGGTTTTAAGCAAACAAGTGATCATTGTGAACAAATCAGGTTTTCAAATGTCTCGACAAGTCTTCTTTTTCTACAAAATAGGAAAATGAGAGCTAAACGTTGATTTTACGTCGTGAGGCTTCCATACACTTTTACAAGCTTTTCGGTACTCATTACTCTCTCAAAAGAGTCAAACCCAAAAGCATTTCTTTTGTGCCTACATCAAATAAGGCATTCACACAAAAGGGGACCCGTTCCCACCTTTTCAAAAATAAATACGCCCTTGCAAGTGTACATTACGAGTCATTTCTCCCACAAAAGAGGGTCGGAACTACGCGGACTGAGCCTCTCGGTCCGAGGGAACGTGGCGGCCTTCATTGTTTCGGTCTAAGGAATACACAAAATTCCAAAAATTGACGCCACCAAGGCTCGGAAAAGAAGCAAACAAGAGATTTTGCGTCACGACAAAGCTTTAAAAGTAAATCACAAATCATCACTGGTTAAAACACTTTTTGATGAGTTCAAGCACGGTCTACTCTCGATTCACAACATGCTAAAAGACAACTTAAAACATTTAACAATCAATGTGTCAGTGTGATGAATGGATACTCAATGTTTCGGAGAAGGTCATTCCATGCTACTCGCATTTGGCCCTTCATCACTCTTTCCTTTCTTCCCTCGTCCCCAACAAGTCTTCTTTCATTCCACGTGAGGCGAGTTACTGTCTCCTCATTCCGAGATCGGGAGTCCTCCTAGTCGTGTCAAACGAACCGGTCGCTCTCGAGCATCGTTCACTCTGTGCCTCGGCTCGGATCTCCTCCCTACGAGTACGCAAACGGGGATCTCTCCCGCCGGTTTGTCAACTCGAGTCCCGTAGCCAAATAAAGAGTCTCCCGTGACACCACGAGGGTTAACCCAAGCTTACGTACTCCTAAGGTCGCGGTGAAATGGCAATCTTGCCCCCAGACCGCTTTGCGCTGCTCCCCAAAACCAATTGGGTCGGCAGACATCTTTGCTCATCTATGTATTCGGTGGTCGGCAACCTGACACTCTCCGTATCGAAGGAGCACCACATGAGGGAAAGCGGAATACTTCCATACCCTCGAAAATACGAGAAAGGCATATGGATCTGTCATGCGAAAGAAGCTACCTCCACATTGGCAATGTCATCCCGGCCTAGCAAAGGCTCTGCCTCATCCCGAACTGGCAGGAAAGCAACGACGGAACATAGAAAGAGGACCCGAGGCAAACACGTAACTCGACAACATAGGAACCTTCTGAAAGGCCCTCCTAGTCTCGATCCCCCAATGCGGAACCCACCAACGGATCGATGCGTACCAAGATATGCCATCCATCTCTCCCAAGCGGATTAATCCATGTCCAAGACAAGAGGTCGCCCGAACAAACGTCCGCGGACTAAGAGACGCCGAGACTCGGGTATGGTTTGAAGCCTCTCTCGCGACCATAATTCAAGCAAAGCGAGGGCTTCCCCGCGTTAATCGGTTCTCATCACCGGAGCGATCCACACCGTGGAAAGGTTTCCCCGGAACCAAATGAATGATATCCTTGCCCGCAAACGATGGCTGCCACATCCAACGAGCACCGTCACATATCCTGAGGTGGCCAACCGAAAAAGAGTGGCTATCAAGCACAAGCGAACAGCGTCCCAGGGAGCATCACTCCCGCCACCGCTCATGGCTGTCAGGCGCTTCGGCCCCCAGCCTCCCGAGAAAACTTGCCAAGCTGCCTCGGCCTCCACTAACCACAAATGCATTCCCGGCTCATGCGACATGCACAAAAATAATAATAAGCTAGCAACAATTCCTAGGTCAATCCCTGGAATCACAAATACGTCATTACATCTTAAAATAAAATACTTTCTTTGTGCAAATACAAGTGTTTATTACAGGTACAAAATGTCACATTTGCTCTACAAAAAAAAAAAAAAAAAAAAAACAACAACGGAAGAGGGAAAGCAAAAAGAGCCCTAATCCGACTCATCATCATCCTCCTCAAGGCGAGAAATCCGGCATCTCGGCGCCTCCGCGGCCACCTCATCATCTCGAGACGGGCGTAACCTCGCCCTCACCACAAGTCCAGACAAAGGCATAACCTCGCCCTCACCGCATGTTCAGACAGCGGCGCCACCTCGCCCTCACCGCAAGTTCAGACAGAGGCGCCACCTCGCCCTTACAGCAAGTTCGGACAAAGGGGCCATCGCGTCCTCATCCTTTCAGCGACTTCGGTCAAAAACGCCAGCGCATCCGCAGCATTTCAGCAACTTCGGTCAGGGGCGCCACACGTCCTCAACATTTCAACAACTCGATCAGAGGCTCCCCATGCCCTCTAACACTTAAGCAATTCAGCCAGAGACGCCACCACGTCCTCTTCATCTCGGTCGGAGCGCCCACGTCCTCAACAATTCAACTTCCTCCTCACAAGGCGCCTCCTCCTGCGGGTAAACACAGCAAAGGTATGTCAATAAACTTCAAACGCAAGACATAGCTGTAATAAATGCTACATAAAAGAAGAATCCCAGCATGGCATGATGCCTTTCCAAAAATTCCCACAAACAAAGTTCCATACAGGATCCACAAAATGCCCATCAAACTCAACTTAGGTCATACTCCTGAACTAGGTCCCAACTTAGGTCATACTCCTGAACTAGGTCCCAACTTAGGTCATACTCCTGAACTAGGTCCCAATTTAGGTTCATACTCCTGAAACTAAACCCCAACTTAGGTCATATTCCTGAACTAGGTCCCAATTTAGGTTCATACTCCTGAAACTAAACCCCAACTTAGGTCATATTCCTGAACTATGTCCCAAGTTAGGTTCATACTCCTGAAACTAAACCCCAACTTAGGTCATATTCCTGAACTAGGTCCCAATTTAGGTTCATACTCCTGAAACTAAACCCCAACTTAGGTCATATTCAACTATGTCCCAACTTAGGTCATACTCCTGAACTAGGTCCCAACATAGGTCATACTCCTGAACTAGGTCCCAACTTAGGTCATATTCCTGAACTAGGTCCCAACTTAGGTCATATTCCTGAACTATGTCCCAACTTAGGTCATACTCCTGAACTAGGTCCCAACTTAGGTCATACTCCTGAACTAGGTCCCAACTTAGGTCATATTCCTGAACTAGGTCCCAACTTAGGTCATACTCCTGAACTAGGTCACAACTTAGGTTCATACTCCCGAACTAAGCCTCAACTTAGGGTATAGACACCTTCAAAGAAAATCAACTTATATGCTCCTCGCCTTTTCCGGCCATAAAAGTAAGCCCGAAGTCACCTTCTCAGCAGAAAAAAAAGTCCCTACAAGGCCACATATCCCCAGCAGATGAACACCGGCAGTCATCGTAAGTCCAACCTTCTCCCCAGCAGGCAAAGTGCAAGGCATTCACACCTCTCGCAATCAAAGCACAAGGCAGCCATGCCTCCACAACCGCAGCCAGAAGATGATTCAAAGTCCTCACGCATGGCAAACCGCAGCCAGAAGACGATTCAAAGTCCTCACGCATGGCAAACTGCAGCCAGAAGACGATTCAAAGTCCTCACGCATGGCAAACCGCAGCCAGAAGACGATTCAAAGTCCTCACGCATGGCAAACCACGACGGAAGACGATTCATAGTCCTCACGCATGGCAAACTGCAGCCAGAAGACGATTCAAAGTCCTCATGCATGGCAAACCGGCAAATGTAAGACGATTCAAAGTCCTCACGCATGGCAAACCGCAGCCAGAAGACGATTCAAAGTCCTCACGCATGGCAAACTGCAACCAAAAGACGACTCAAGTCTTCATACTATCTCCAGCCCGGAAGGCTTTAAACCACTCGATGCAGGAGGCTGACCATAAATCAGCCAAACTACTATCTCCAGCCCGGAAGGCTTTAAATCACTCGGTCCGAAAGACCGTATAAACCTCCCCCATCACTATCTTCAGCCCGGAAGGCTTTAAATCACTCGGTCCGGAAGACCGTATAAACCTCCCCCATCACTACCTCCAGCCCGGAAGGCTTTAAACCACTCAGTCTGGGAGACTGTATAAATCAGCCAAACTACTACCTCCAGCCCGGAAGGCTTTAAACCACTCGGTCCGGAAGACCGTATAAACCTCCCACATTACTACCTCCAGCCCGGAAGGCTTTAAACCACTCGGTCCAAAAGACCGTATAAACCTCCCACATTACTACCTCCAGCCCGGAAGGCTTTAAACCACTCGGTCCGGAAGACCGTATAAACCTCCCACATTACTATCTCCAGCCCGTAAGGCTTTAAACCACTCGGTCAGGAAAGACCAGTATAAACCTCCCACATTACTACCTCCGGCCCAGAAGGCTTTAAACCACTCGGTCGGAAGGCCGTATAAACCTCCCACATTACCACCTCCGGCCCGGAAGGCTTTAAACCACTCGGTCCCAGAAGACCGTATAAACCTCCCCCATCACTACCTCCAGCCCGAAAGGCTTTAAACCACTCGATTACGAAAGACCGTATAAACCTCCCCCATCACTATCTCCCGGCTCGGAAGGCTTTAAACCACTCGGTCAGAAAGACCGTATAAACCTCCCCATCACTATCTCCGGCCGGGAAGGCTTTAAACCACTCGGTCAGGAAGACCGTATAAACCTCCCACATCACTATCTCCGGCCGGAAGGCTTTAAACCACTCGGTCAGGAAGACCGTATAAACCTCCCACATCACTATCTCCGGCCAGGAAGGCTTTAAACCACTCGATCAGGAAGACCGTATAAACCTCCCCATCACTATCTCCCGGCCCGGAAGGCTTTAAATCACTCGGTCCGGAAGACCGTATAAACCTCCCAAATCACTATCTCTGGCCCGGAAGGCCTTAAACCACCCGATTAGGAAAATCGTAAAGTTTCCATCCCAGGACACCACCACGTCCTCACAATTGACCTCAACGGTCACCACATCTTAGGACACCACCTCGTCCTTACCACTGACCTCGACAGCCACACGATACTTCAGGGCACCATCACGCCCACATACACTCACAATTTCACGACCTCTGAACTACGACCAGGCTTGATTCCCGCTAGGGATACGTAGGAATCTGTCGCGGGGGTCCGGCCGGCCTCGGCTATACGGTCACCAAGGGATGCCTCCACGTCCTTACCACCGACCTATGCGGTCACCCTGGATGCCTCCACGTCCTTACCACCAATCTATGCGGTCACCCACAGGATACCATCACATCCACACACAGAGTCCCAGTTAGAGGACAGCTCACGTCCTCGTACACAACACTCACACGCGAACTACGATTGGCTTGATTCCAACTCAGGGATACGTAGGAATCCTATCAAAGGGTCCAGCCGTCCGACCAACCTGGTCACCTTCTCTCTCAGCACGCGATCCAGATCAGGACCCTTATCTTATCGACGACCCCACTTTTTTCATAAGTGACGTCGCCGAGGGGCTTCTGTAAGTACCCCAATCTGGATCGCTCTCCATCCAAGCAAACTTCCGGAGGTCATAACTCCTTCATACGAACTCCGATTGAGACGTGCCATATATGGTTGGAAAGCTCTCGAAGAGAACTAGCTGGCCATCACAATTATAAAATGTGGAAAAGCATGGAAGTCCGTACGGACCTCTTTGAATCATAATTGCAAAATCCGCTTAAAGTCCACGAGATTCCCTCAAATCCCGGAGAAATGATTACCCTCATGCATGGTTGGTCCGTACGGACCTCTTTGCATGCTGAGGTGGTCCGTATGGACCTCTTTGCATAGGGAACATAATCATCTCAAAAATCCTCATCATTCCCTGAAATCGAGGAAAACCAAAAATCTAGATTACCTAGAAGGTCCGTATGGACCTTCTTGCAGTTTTCTGGCACTATAAATAGAGGGTTCCCCCTCCCTCATTTTCACAGAATTTCCTTCTTCTCTTCTCTCCCTAAGCCTTCAGGCTCCCCCTCTAAGACCCTTCGGGGCAATCCCGGCCCCTTTCGGATCCTTCTGAGGCCTTCCGAGCCCCCTCGTGGTGCTCCGAAACCTCTCCGAGCGCTCCCGCGCTGCCCCGAGGCACTCTCGAGGTACTCTGAGGCCCCTCGTGGTACTCCGAGGCCTTGCCTGGTCTTTCCCGAGGCGTCCCGGCTCTTTCCGAGTCAAACCGGCGATCCCAAACCACGCCGAAACTCTGTCCGAGTGACTCTTGCCACCCCAACGCACGCCGAACCTCTGCCCGAGTGATCCCTGCGATCCCAACGCACGTCGAAACTCTGCCCGAACGCAGCCTACAATCTCAACTCACGCCGAAACTCTGTCCGCAGACAACCGGCCCCTCCCGAAGCAATCCCGGTCCGTACCAGAACACTGTTCCATCCTCAAACACCATTCCCCAGCGGAAGACAGACACGAACCAACATTGGTAAGGCTTCCTTCCATTACTATTTCAATACATTTCAATAAGTAGTGTACAATGTAGACATCCGACACAGCATGCATTTTTAAAAGCGCACACACACACACAACATTTAAAGAATATTAGGGGTATCCGAAAGACTCGTTTTTACGAGGCGACTCGGGTGAGCTCTAAGATTCTAATATTCTCTTCCCGAGGAGTCATCTGACCTCCGAACTCAAAATCTCATCACACAAAACAGTTTATTATTATTTTTAAACTGATGCCCTTTTTCAATATTTTGGGCTTAATAATAAAAACGGCGTGGCGACTCTACAAAGCAAAACACGGCGAGACACCTCCAACTAACGCTAAAACGGAATAAGCCAGATGCCGGGGCTCGAACGCGCTGCCTCTCGGATCCGGGCGACCTTCCCGAAAAGCGACAAATGCGAGATGCACGGGGCCTCCGCGCGCGAGCCGGATCCCGGGTAATTTCAGGTGTGGCAGATGACAATCCAAGATGTGTTGGTTCAACAAGGACTTGATGAAGCTTTGGAAGAGAACAAGCCGGATGAGATGAAAGATGTGGATTGGGCTAAAATTCAGAAGAGGGCTTCGAGTACGATAAGGTTAGCACTTGCTCCTGAAATTAAATATAGTGTTTTGAAGGAGAAAACACCGAGGGATATTTGGGAGAAACTTGCTAGTATTTATGCGTCTAAATCATTGACTAATCGCTTGTTCTTAAAGATGGATTTATATTGTTTGAAGTTTGATGAAGGGGGTAATTTGCATGACCATATAAATTCTTTCAGTCAACTAGTATGTCGATTGTCTAATGTTGATGAGACAATTAAAGATGAGGAGCAAGCTTTGTTATTGTTGGCTTCATTACCCAAGTCCTATAAGCCTTTTGTGCAGACGATGTTGACAGGTAGGACTACTTTAACACTTGATGATGTGGTTAAGGCGTTGAGGGATAATGAAAGAATGACGAGGAGTGAGAGCTTCTCCAATGGTGACAGAGTACTAGTTGCAGAGGGTTCTGAAAGAGGGAGAAATTATAATCGTGGTGGCTCAAAAGGAAGAGGAAGGTCTCAATCTAGGGGAGATAGAGATATAAGTAAGATTGAGTGCTTCTACTGTGGAGAGACTGGTCATATGCAGATGCGTTGCCCACAATTTCGTGATGATTTGAAAATTTTACGTGGTGTGAAAGGAAAGAAAAAGGTTGACGAAGAGAACGTTAACACAATTGATAGTGATAGTGATAATGGAGATTTTCTTTTGACAGAAACTATAGCTGCTGATGATGTGATTGAGGAGAAGAAGTCTGAATGGGTGCTAGATTCAGCTGCTTCAGTGCATATTTGTAAGGATCAAGCTATGTTTGACACTTTGCGATCAGAGGGAAATTTTGGAGAAATCAAAGTTGGTAATGAGCAGAAATTGAAGATTGAAGGTGTTGGGAGTGTACGCTTCAAGCTTTATGATGGGTCTGTGAAAACCGCTTTGAATGTGAAGTATGTTCCTGGTGCGACTGCGAATTTGCTTTCACTAGGAGTTTTGACATCTCGTGGGTATCGATATGTTGGAAGAAGACAAACATGCAAAGTGTACAAAGGAAAGCGCTTGATTCTTCAAGGGAGAAAAGGTGCGAGAAATATTTGCTATTTGGAGGGGCAATCCTTGCGTGGAAGATCCTTTTGTGATGACAAAAAGGAGAAGAAGATTGGGAAAAGAGTTCGCTTCTCTGGAGTTGATGAGATTTTAGGGAATTTTGGTCAAGGGAGTTGTTGGGACCGCGACCATCCTCACCACTCCACATTAGTATGATATTGTCCGCTTTGGGCCCAGCCCGCACGAATTTGCTCTTGGGTCAACTCCCAAAAGGCCTCATACTAATAGAGTGGATAGACACCTTTATATATTAGGCAATTCTTCTTTCAATTGCCGATGTGGGACTTGGGTTGATACCCTAACAATCCTCCCCTCAAACCAAGGACCACCTCTAGCGAATCTTGTACCGCCGCTATTCACCACTTGCGGGACACGCCGCCTGATTTATTACCAATATCAGGAAGACTTTCGACACAAGGCACACACAGTGCTCCATTCGCGAGGTCACACCACTAGAGGAAATTCCACATCATCCACACTCGGTCCACTGCGTCGCGCCCATCCACTAACCACGGCTCTGATACCAGTTGTTGGGACAGCGACCATCCTCACCACTCCACATTAGTATGATATTGTCCGCTTTGGGCCCAGCCCGCACGGATTTGCTCTTGGGTCAACTCCCAAAAGGCCTCATACTAATGGAGTGGATGGACACCTTTATATATTAGACAATTCTTCTTTCAATTGCCGATGTGGGACTTGGGTTGATACCCTAACATGACTAATAATCAGTTACATACAGAAAATACTTCTTTTATCCTTCAATGTTCCGCGTGCAAATCCCCACTGCTCCATGCCATAACGACCTATTCGTGGACAGTCCTGAGTCCATAGCGGAGGATCAGACGAGGTTTTACTCTAGATATTAGCATACCTGATGCGAAACTTTTCAATTTTTCAAATTTAATAGATACATTAAAAGATGACTCTAAGCACAAAAATGGTCAAAGACCTCAGCGTTGTGTGAACCCAATGTAAGTTGTGGTAGACCTGAACCAAGATACTTATCCAATGACTGGATGAGATATATAAGATGGAATATTTTGCATGTTATAGTTGTTGTAAAATCTTGTCATTTTTGCATCAAATGGAGGGGATTTTCACCGTTACCGGACAAACACTGTTAAGAATCAAATCTTCTCACCTTCTATGCGAGGCGTCCGCCTCCCTCTTCTCCATGCGTCCGCCTCCACAGCAGAAGGTTTATGCCTGTTTCACCTCAACGCGAAGCGCCCGCCTCACCTTCTTCATGCGTCCGCCTCACCTGCCGAGGCTCCATCCTGTTTAGCTGTGGCCCAGGCGGCCGCTTCCCCTTCACCGTGCGCCCGCCTCACACAGAAAAGAAAGCAATGTATATTGTATATTCCATTGAAAATGAATGAGATATATATACAAGAACTCAAGCCTATTCTAATTCTAAAGGTACATTGAGTTAAGATTAATTCATGAGCGAAGTGGAAGAGACGAAGGCTGATGATTCCGGTGTGAGGCGGGCGCACGGTGAAGGGGAAGCGGCCGCTGGGCCACGGCTAAACGAGATGGAGCCTCGGCAGTGAGGCGACGCATGAAGAAGGTGAGGCGGGCGCTTCAGCGTTGAGGTGAAACAGCATAAACCTTGGCTGTGGAGGCGGACGCATGGAGAAGAGGGAGGCGGACGCCTCGCATAGAAGGTGAGAAGATTTGATTCTTAACACTCCCCCTCAAGTTGGCGCATGTAGGTTTCGAATGCCCAACTTGCCAACTAAGAACCGGAAACGTTCCGTGCCCAACGCCTTAGTGAATAGATCGGCTACTTGATCATTAGTGGAAATTTTGCATGGGAAATGATGCGGAAGCAACTCGTTCCCGAACAAAATAACAATCCATTTCCACGTGTTTAGTACGTTCATGGAACACGGGATTATTAGCAATATAAATGGCCGCCTGATTGTCACAGAAAAGTGTAGTGGCATGGGATTGTGGTGCTTCAATATCTTGAAGTAACCAACGTAACCATAGAAGCTCACTAACTGTAGACGCCATGGCTCGATATTCTGCCTCAGCAGACGAACGAGAAACAACGGATTGTTTCTTAGTACGCCAAGAAATGGGTGCCCCTCCAAGTGACATGAAGTAGCCCGTGCAAGATCGCCTTGTCATAGGGCAGCCTCCCCAATCGGCGTCACAATATGCCTCAAGAACCAAGCCACCATCTGATGGAAGAAACAACCCTTGACCTGCGGTATTTTTGAGGTATCTGAGAACACGAAAGGCAGCGTTCAAATGACTTCTACGCGGAGCTGAAAGAAACTGACTCAAGATGTTAACCGAGTACTGTATGTCCGGTCGAGTCACAGTTAAGTAGAGAAGACGTCCAACAAGTCTACGAAACTGAGGAGCATCAACGAGAGGAGAATCGTCTGAGTGAGCAAGATGTAAATTCTGTTCCATAGGAAATGTGCTAGGGCGGCCACCTTGCAGTCCACTCTCCTCCAAAATATCCAACGTATACTTTCTTTGACTAAGCACCATACCTTCCTTGGAACGAGCGACCTCTATCCCAAGGAAATATTTGAGTTTTCCTAGGTCCTTGATGCTAAATTTTGCATCCAAGTAAGACTTGACTTGCTCGATCTTGTTCTCATTGTTCCCTACTAACAAGACGTCATCAACATAAATTAGGGCAGCCACATAGCAATTGCCTCGCTTGAAAATAAAAAGAGAATGATCTGCTCGGGATTGGCGGAATCCTATTTCAAGGAGGGCCTTTGTGAATTTGTGATACCAATTTCTGGAGGCTTGACGAAGTCCATAAAGTGACTTGCGTAACTTGCACACTCGTTGGTCACCATCCTTAGCAAACCCTTGAGGCACCTTCATGTACACATCTTCTTGCAAATCTCCATGTAAAAATGCATTATTGACGTCGAGTTGATGCACAATCCACTCCTTCTTGGCTGCTACAGCCAATAAACTCCGCATAGTTACCAATTTGGCTACGGGTGCGAAGGTCTCGTGATAATCAATGCCCTCGACTTGGGTAAAGCCCTTCGCAACTAATCTGGCCTTATAGCGTTCCACACTTCCATCGGGCTTATACTTTATCTTGTAAACCCATTTGGAGTCAACTACTTTCTTTCCGGGAGGCAAAGTCTCAAGTGTCCATGTCCCATTTTGTTCGAGAGCAAGGATCTCCTTCTTCATTGCATCCCTCCATTCAACATGTTTAACTGCCTGATGATAATACTTAGGCTCATCACGTGAAGTGATGGCCGCCAAGAAAACTTTATGATTAGGTGAAAAACGATCATAATTTACAAAGTTAGCTAGGGGATATACCTCCGAGGATTCGATTGTGGAGGCTGGAGACGGATGGTCTATAGAACCGGGTAATGTAACAACATAGTCCTCAAGATGCTTTGGTTGTTTCTTGGGTCGATCACTCCGCCTTGGTTCAAGAACTTGGGGTTGAACATTCGTTTGCTCAGTTGGATTACTCGCATGTACTGATCGATCAATAAGCCGTTCATCCGGAGAGTCGCTGGCATGCGATGGTCTGTTCATGTGATTGCTCGGCCGATTGAGCACTGGCCTGATTCATCAAAAGATCACCTTGCTCCTCTGAGTCAAACAACGGCAGAAGTTCATCCTCCCAGTCAAATTCTCTCCTTACAACAGAATCTTTCACGGGGCAATTTGGCACCATGTTCTTGAATGGGAAAAGCTTGTCTCAACAAATCTCACATCACGAGAAGTGTAAATTTGTTTCTCTTCAAGATCAAACATTCTCAGAACCCTTCCTCGAGAATGAGGGTAACCAACAAAGATACAAGGTCGTCCCCGAACATCAAACTTATCTCCCCTTTTCCTATTATCTTTAGCATAAGCAAGACAACCAAAAGAACGAAAATGCTCATAATTCGGTCTTTTTCCGAACAGGACTTCGAAAGGGGTTTTATTTTGTAAAAGTTTGGTGGGTAGCCTATTTATGATGTAGGTTGCAGTTAAAACACATTCTCCCCAAAATTTCTTTGGTAAACCCGCTTCAAAACGTAGAGCTCTAGCAACTTCCAAAATGTGCCTATGTTTACGTTCTACCACCCCATTTTGTTGAGGTGTGTCCGTACAAGAGGTCTCAAGAAGCATGCCATGCACATGAAAATATTCTAACATTCGTTGTGATTGAAATTCAAAACCATTATCACTACGAACCCTTTTAACTTGAGTGCCAAATTGGGTGTGAATCATGTTACAAAATAGGGTCAAGTAGTGATAAACATCAGACTTATACTTCATTAAAAACACCCAAACACCGCGACTAAAATCATCAACAATAGACAAAAAATATCGTGCACCCGAGAGAGATGATGTTTTATAAGCACCCCAAATGTCGCAATGAATGAGATCAAAACAAGAAGTAGTCTGAATAGTGCTTAAGGAAAAAGGAAGTCTGGTTAACTTAGCTCTAAAACAAGAATCACAATGCTTATCCCCTTTGTCTTCATGACCACAAACACTACTAAAGTAATCAGATTTGGAAGAGGCTGCATGACCCAACCTTCGATGCCAAGTGTCGGAGCTAACAATAGTTGTCAATGCTACTCTTCCACCTTTGACCGGCTCTAAGTAGTATAGACCATCACGTCGCCTACCCATTCCAATCAGCTTCCTCGAAGTTAAGTCCTGCATAGCACAAAAATCCGGATAGAAAATTAGTGAACAATTTAAATCTTTCGTTAATTTACTAACAGAAAGTAAATTGCATTTAAAATCTGAATATTTAAAACATGATCGATTTTCAACCCATTTGGTAAAGCCGCACTTCCAACACCCTTTACAGTATGGCATCGCCATTGGGAATTCTCCGATCGGCATGGAGTTCTTGGTGTTATGACAGCTTGTGTAGACGATCGTCATCACAAGTGATGTGTTCGGCGGCACCCGTAATCAATTATCCAGACAAATTTTCAATCTTACCCGCCATATTTGCGGTAGCATGCGTCACATCGCTCTCACCATTATTAAGTTCTTTGAAAAACTTCGGCCCGGCTTGGCGTAATTTCTTTGCGGAAAGGCACAGTAAAGGGCTGTCGTCATTGGTTGTCAAGTTAGCAGATTTGTTCCTTTGTTGCTCGACCACCGGTTCGACCATTTATCCTTCTTGTTGCTTCCTCCTTTCTTCTTGTCGGACGGATAACCAATGAGCTCATAGCACTTATCCACCGTGTGGTAGTATTTGCCACAATGGGTGCACTTCGGTTTGACCTGCGCTCCCTCCTTCTTGTCCTCCTTGTTTGGCCTATTTGCTCCTTGGGCTTGAAAGGCCGCTGCCTCCACTGTAACCCTTCCAGCCATAGTGATTTGTCTCTGCCTTTCATCTTCGGACACCAAGTGATACGCAACACCCAAAGAAACGATTGGCTTTGTTCCCAAAATCTGAGTCTTAATGGTCCCAAAACTCTCATCTAGCCCCATTAGAAACTCATACAACTTCTCCTTTTCCTTCATTTCAGTCAGTTGCTTGGATACATCGCATACGCAACCATCACACTTGCACGATGGGATAGGAGATATTGAATTGATCTCGTCCCAAAGGCCCTTCAGTTTGGTGTAGTATGATGATACTGATAATTTTTCTTGCCTAGTGAGAGTTATTTCTCTTTTCAACTCATAGGCTCTAGGTGCACTTTGTGACCCAAATCGTTCACGTAAATCTGCCCGGTTGCTTGGCGGTCTTGGCGTGTTTCACTGTTGCTACGAATCTCCTTTTCCATGGAGGTGTGCAACCAACCCTTCACCATCGCATTGCATCTCTTCCATAGGCCGAATTCTGCAGTACCTTCTCCTGGATTTGGAATTGAACCATCCACAAATCCAATCTTATTCTTAGCATAGAGGGCATTGCCCATCTCGTCAACCCAATCTGCATAGTTCCCGTCGTTCAGAAGATCACTCACAAACATGGTGTTTGGATTGTCTGAAGACGAGATGAAGTAGGGTGACATCACGTCCACCTTAGCTCCCCCTGCCATGCTACCTTCAACCTTGGTTTCCTCACCAGATTTGGACATGGTTTAGGGTTTCAGTGAGACGAGAAAAAAAATTGCGGAAGCTTTTCTGAATCAAATAACGAGCTCTGATACCATGTAGAATTTGATAAAAGAGAACAGAAAAGAAAGCAATGTATATTGTATATTCCATTGAAAATGAATGAGATATATATACAAGAACTCAAGCCTATTCTAATTCTAAAGGTACATTGAGTTAAGATTAATTCATGAACTGAAGTGGAAGAGACGAAGGCCTGACTGATGATTCCAGTGTGAGGCGGGCGCACGGTGAAGGGGAAGCGGCCGCCTGGGCCACAGCTAAACAGGATGGAGCCTCGGCAGGTGAGGCGGACGCATGAAGAAGGTGAGGCGGGCGCTTCGCGTTGAGGTGAAACAGGCATAAACCTTCTGCTGTGGAGGCGGACGCATGGAGAAGAGGGAGGCGGACGCCTCGCATAGAAGGTGAGAAGATTTGATTCTTAACAAACACTGCATCAAGATCCGCAGTCAAGGAAGATTTTGGTTACAAAGATGGCAATAAAAATAAGGCTAATATTTGGTTTCTTGCTGCAGATACTTGGGGAAAATGTAACACAGCACGTGATTAGGAGAGTGCACTTGCTGTTACACAGAGAATAATTATCAAGTTGTTACGATTAAAAAATTATACTGGGTAGTTTTGTTTTTTATTTTTATTACATACTGTACTAAAGATTTTGAAACAAATACAGCGTGAGACGTGAGTTTCACTATTATTTCACTACTCCACTGCAGGGGATAGAGGCAGGCAGGAGCAGACACAAAGCAAGAGAAGTGGGTGCAAGTGCACCCGATTACTTCTCAGCATCCAATGAAAAAAAAAACACTATTTTCATTTCGATTTAAAGTTTTTATTTTGACTTTGCACTCTTACTAAGGAACCAAAGCAAAAATAAGTCAACAATAGTAGGGAGTCGAGGACATAATTGTCCAACACACTATTCATAAAGCAAGTGGCTGAAAAATAAATAGGTAAGAAAAGTTTTTTTGTTTGTAATTTTATGAGGACAAGAATATCCAAAACACTTTTCATAATTCGTCATTTATGGAATAAAACAACTAAAAAATCTTAAACCGACACAAACCAAAATCAAAAGGGAAAGTAAGAATCTTGAACCGGGAAAAAGACAATAATTATTTACCCTTAATATATAGTATTATATTACTAGAACTGCACCTATTATAAATAATAGGTGTTTTAAGTTTAATGGTTAGAAGCCTTCTTAATTTACCCCGGGCGGCCTTGTGGCTACTGGCTAGGCGAGAAAGGCTGCTAAGGATTTCGGAAAATTTAGTATATTTAGGGTATCAAAATTTTCAGTCTCTATATTAATAATAAATTATAAATTTCAATCCAGATTTCAACCTAACTTCTAACATATCAATATAAAAAATTTACCATCCATAATATACATCCCATCCCAACCCAAAAGCATATTATTTAATTCAATCAAACTGAAATTTTATGTATTGATATTATGGGCGCGAAAGTCAAAAATTCACTTTACTTTAATTGGCAAAATATCCTAAAAAATGAAGAACAAATTTTTAAACATAAGTTATGTTTAAATATCTGCTAATTTTAACCCATCATTTTCTTTTTATTGTAGTAGTTTACTTAAAAATAGTAATGTTAAGTCATAAAATTAATAAAAAAACACTAATATTTATATAATTGATGTTTTAATGATGACATTATTTTAGTGAGCATTTTATAAAATTTGATATTATTTTTTTCAAACAATAAATGATTAAAAAAATAGTGAAACATGTATTGAAGTTATTTATATTAGTTAAAGTGATATTAAAGAAATTCAAGTATAGATTTTTTGGTAAAAAAGTTTTTTAAGCTAAAATCAATGAGGACAATCTGATGGCCATGGGGATTTGAAGTCTGAACATACATTTAGTTACTAAAATACTTCACCAATCAAGCCACCTAAATTTATATCAACTTAGTGCACAGTTAAATATATACATATAAACTAAAAGTTAAAAAATTAGTAAAATATTATAAAATTCAGTGGCTGCCGTCGGATCCAAAATCGTAACAAAGTGGGTCCGTCCCTAATTATACTGTTTTTGGCAATGCTAATATATATTGACATAATATAGATGTACAATGAATCGTTATAGCTGAAATTTTTACGATATGCAAGCCGGTATATGTTAGCTTAAAGTATATTATTCCATTTCATTTGTGACGACATTCTGTGAGTGAGGCGCCCGCCCCATTCTTCTCCAGGCGCCCGCCTCATCTTGATCGATCCGAGGCTGAGTTTCTGCCGCTGAGGCGCCCACCCTATTCTTCTCCCGGCGTCCCCCTCATTCCGTGTGATTCTCCTTCAGCAATTCCTTTCCTTCTGCAACTCTTATTTCCTTATAATTCTCTCCTAAATTTAGTCTTTGATTTGTATTCAATTTTCTTTCTTGAGAGAGTTGTATAAATAGCACCCTCTTTGATTTGTATTCAATTTTCTTTCTTGAGAGTTGTATAAATAGCACCCTATGATTATGTTGATCAATAAAAGCAATGATTACGATGATCAATAAAAGGCAAGTTGAAATTTACCCTAAATCAATTTCCTACACGGTATCACACTACCAGAAAAACGTGTTTTAGCGGCGGTATATTTCGCCGCTAAAGTAGCATTTCCGTCACTAAAGCTTAGCTACCAGCGGAATTATTCCGTCGGCGGTATGCCACTGGTAGCGCGTCGCAGCGGTTCGGCAGACCAATTTTCTCCGATGTACACCGACGGAAATAATATTTCGCCGGTGAACACCGACGAAAATTTTCGTCGCTGAGGTCATTTAATTTAATTAAATTATAATTTTAGCGACGGAATATTCCGCCACTGAGTTATTTTATTTTAAATTAAATTCTAATTTCAGCGACGAAAAATTCCGCCGGAGAAATAAAAATTTAATTAAAATAAATTAACTCAGCGGCAGAAATTTCAGTCGCTGGGTTCATTTAATTTAATTAAAATTATAATTTCAGCGACGAAAATTTCCGCCACTGAGTTAATTTATTTTAATTAAATTTTTATTTCACCTGCGGAATTTTCCGTTGCTGAAATTAGAATTTTATTTATAACAAAATAACTCGCGGAAATTTCCGCCGCTGATAATGCAATAAAAAAATAATCAATAATGTCAATTATAATATTATTTTTTGTACCTGTTTTTGTACCTGATATAACAATTGATATCAACTATAAAACTATAAATCTAAAATCCTTCCTAAACTTTATTACAACAAATTAAATACCAAATGTTATTACAAATTCAAATAGTACAAAATCGAGACATCACAAATTAAAGTACGTTACCAAATCGGGGGTTCACAAAATCACATCGGGGGAGGGGGCGGGGGGGGGGGGAGACTGGAAAAGACTCCTGCAGGCTATAGAGTCAGAAGGGGAACCGGTACTCGAGTGCGTGTGGAAATTCACATGCTGCTGCAGACTCTGCATCTGGTCCATCATTATCGCAAATCGACGATCCGTCTCCTTCCGAAACTGCACAACCTGTGCATGAGCCTCAGCAGCCTGTGCCTGAGCCTCCGTATCTTGTGCCCTAGCCTCCGCAGCCAAGCGTCTCTCCTCAGCCAAGCTTGCCTCCAGAGAGTCGATCCTCAAAGAATACTGAGGATCGGGCCTGAAAACATTCGCGCGACGGCCGGTCGAAGACGATGGGCATTGCAGCCCGCGATCCCCCATTCCTTACACTCGGTCTCCTCTCTTTGGATGTCCATCTGAGGTGACCACTTGCCAAACTTCAGGCACGAATGGAACGGGCTGGCCGGGAGGAGTACCTTTGGGAGCAACGGCGGCTTGATATGTATTCTGTCAAAATAAACAAACAAATATAATCATATACATAGTATACATAAATAAATTTACATATTCAAAATTAAGTCATTTAATGATAGTTTACTTACAAAGGCGAATGTAGATCGATCATCAACCCACTGCGGAGGTTGATCAGCGGATGTAGGAGTTCTAACATGTGTGCTAACGAACACATTCAAAAAATCGACATCGGAGCCATGTTCCCTTTCCTATAATCATTAAAACAAACAAATATAATCATATGTTTAAACTGCTTGGTTTGTTTTACATAGATAATTCATATATATATGAGGATATGTATCCCTTTTATAAGAAGCTACTAGATTCACCTTCGCTATCTATCTTGCCACAATGTGTGCTTACCATATTAATTATCACAAAATCTGGGGAGAAACGCGTTTCTCCGTCGCTTCTGGAGAAACGGGGCTTGTTTTGTCGCGCGACATACTTAGCCACCACAACTGCATATCCTTTCCAAAGCTTCTGGATATCCAGAAGCCTTGGAAAGGATATCCAGAAGCTTTGGAAAGGATATCCAGAAACCAAATATTTTTTCTGGCTATCCTTTCCAAGGCTTCTGGATATCCATATTCAATGTTCTGGATATCCAGAAGCTTTGGAAAGGATATCCAAAAAAAATATTTGGTTTCTGGATATCCTTTCCAAAGCTTCTGGATATCCTTTCCAAAGCTTCTGGATATCCGTAAGCCGAAAGTATATCCGACCGGCTTATTATGTCGCGCGACAAAACAAGCCCCGTTTCTCCAGAAACACGGAGAAACGCGTTTCTCCCCAGACCGACTCATTAATTATAGAGTCGACACTAAGGTTATTCATGTATTTCTTATCATTTACATTAACACCCACCAACAACGTGCATACAACTGTCCTGTTTGGTTTCAAAGTCAATTAAACTAAAACCATGGATTTCATAGCATCAACATGGCTCCCCAGCAAACATACGTACATAAACTGATTTTAAAGCATGCATACACTACATTTACACAAACACCCCCATGTATTTCTTATCATTTACACTAACACCCACCAACAAATTGCATACAACTGTCTTGTTTGGTTTCAAAGTCAATTAAACTAAAATCATGGATTTCATAGCATTAACATTGCTCCCCATCTAACATGCATATATAATCTGATTTTAAAGCATGCATATACTACATTTAAACAAACATACATACCATACGCATATGATGCTCGGCGACGTTGATCGTCCCCATTGTATGCTTTGTCGCCGACCCCGAGGAGCTCGCTCTATATGCCCGAGCCTGTTGGTCTTTCGTTACCGCCTCTTCCGACCCCCAATATTCGTAAAATCTACAAAACACCTCCTCGGTCGTCCAAGTCGGTGTCTCGGGTGCCAATCCCTTCTCCAGCCGCTGAGTATAAAATTTAGACTTCGTGGTACCTATTAAAAATATGAATATCTCGTAAACATATAATGATAACATTATATAATTAAAATAGTATAATCATTTGTAATCAAACTAATTAAGGATAGATAAATATGTTACCAATATGATCCCGAAATAACTTCTGACACTGCTGCATGAAAATATGTTTAACCATCCCCTCGTCGATGTCCTCAGCCCATGTAAATTTCAACTACAACATATAATGATAACATTATAAGATTAAAAGAGTATAATCATTGTTAATTATAACATTTTAATAACAAATTAACATTTAGGTTTTAAATAAAAACTATTAACACATTACCTTAAACGCCTCCCAAGCATACTCCTTCTCCTCTTGTGGCAATGATTTCCAGTAGGGCCAAAACTCGTGCATGACCCGAGACCGCCAATACGCCCCAATCTTTGTCCCGGGGATAGGGTATGCACCTACAAACCTGTCAAGTATATTTATACAATAATATTTTAACTTAAATAATGAATTATATATATCAAAAAAGGAACCAACTTATATCAAATTAATGAAGAGTTACTTACTGTGCATAATGTGGAAATATCTGGAGATACGCCCTCCCCTCGAAATCGACAGGAGTGTAACTCATAGTAGTACCAGCCACAGAGGAGGAGCTGGTACTACTATGTGTAAGGTCGTCATCACCTTCACCGGTAGCACCGGTATCAGATCGGGACGATTGCGTCCCAGTAATAGATGTGTATAACGGGCGTGTCTTCCTGTCCGCTCTACTAGAACTCATATCTAAATACACTAAAAATATTAAAATATAAAACTTTAACAATAGGAAACAATATAGTAATCCTGCATATTTTCTTTTCATAGGACACCTATTCTTTATCTGAAACATCATGGAGACCCTTAAACTGAGTCGAGCTATTTGGATAGGTAGTTCCATGTAAAACATGGTTAGGGTTTAGATGAGAATGTGATAACTTTTTGGAGGTTGGATTGGGAGAGAAGGTCAAGCTCGGAACCCATGATGGAGAAGTAAGCTAGAGTTTGAACATTTATGATAGAGGCATGTTTGGATGATGGAAAGAAATTGGAGACAAAAGTGAAGCTGCCACAAATTTTGTTGAGCAGCAACAAGGTCCGTGGTTGTAGTCTAGTCGGACAAACGGCCTTCTTCTCCGATCGATCTGCACACAAAACAGCCAAAAAACTAAGTCGGGGGCGTCTCCGGCTTAAGCCCCTCCGGCGTGCGAATAAGAACTCTATTTCACAAAATATCGTAAAGAGAAAATGGGGGTGGGATAGAGATGGAGAGATTCATACCAGATGAAAGCTATTGCCGTGGAGATCGCAGTATGGGAACCCATCTTTAGCCCAAAAAACATCTGTTTCATGCTCTCCCATTCTTTTCGTTTCTCTTTCTTTATTGCCCTTTAGCCTTGTTCAGCTCCCCTTTTTCATCAGTAGCATTCTCCTTTATATAACCCCCTCCCCCTCTTGGGCTTTTGGGCCAAAAACACAAATGGGTCATCCTTGTTTCACTTGGGCCAAATCATTTTGTATGGTTACATCACCTCCCATTCCACGTGTCGTCGTTTAATTGGTCCCGTATTACAGATATTTACATGTCGCTTCCTTTATGTCGCATACGTCTAAGATTAATTTCTTGTCATCATTTCCTTTCGGATATCTCGCTTACTATTTATTTCGCCATGCTTGCCATAACATAAATCTTGCGGTTTACTAATTATACAGGCTAAGCGGGATACGCTTGCCGCCGTTTGTCTCCTCTATTCGACTTATCCGCTTAACCGGTAGGATACCCTTGACCATATTTCCCGCGACTTTCTTCTTGGGCCTATCTCGAGTTGGGCCCTTTACAACCATTTATCATTCGAGGGCTCGTAAGCCCAAATTACTATTTTTTAGGCAGCATCAGAAGCCCCCAAGTTTGAGGCGGGATTCATTTATGGTCCCGCCGATAACTTAATTCTCTGCGGCATTCATTTCCTTTTCATATATTGACTCACATAAGCCCATCTTGTAACTCAACAGTTCGGGATGTGAGCCTCTTTTAAGCCGTCAATTCTTTCTTGTAGCGACATCTTTACATGCCCTTCAGGCGAGATGTACTTTCTTTTCTTGTTTATATTCGTATCCTTATATTCCATAAAGGCGAGATAGACTTTCTCTTTTCTCTAGCAATATCTTTACATGCCATTCAGGCGAGATGTGCTTTCTTATTTATAGTTCGGAGACTTTTATGTTTATAGTCTGTAGACTTTCTTTTTTATAGTCCGAAGACTTTCATGTTTATAGTCCTTAGACTTTCTTTTTTATAGTCCTTAGACTCTCATTTTTATAGTCCGTAGACTCTCATTTTTATAGTCCGTAGACTCTCATTTTTATAGTCCGTCCATATACATGCCATTCAGGCGAGTTGGGACTTTCTTTCCTGTTTATAGTCGCATCCATATACATGCCATACAGGCGAGATGGGACTTTCCTTCCTGTTTATAGTCGCATCCATATACATGCCATACAGGCGAGATGGGACTTTCCTTCCTGTTTATAGTCGCATCCATATACATGCCATACAGGCGAGATGGGACTTTCCTTCCTGTTTATAGTCGCATCCATATACATGCCATACAGGCGAGATGGGACTTTCCTTCCTGTTTATAGTCGCATCCATATACATGCCATACAGGCGAGATGGGACTTTCTTTCCTGTTTATAGTCCGTAAACTTTCTTGTGACTTTACAGTTCGGGGTGTGAGCCCCTTCTTCGACAGTTCGGGATGTGAGCCCCCAACAGTTCGGGACTGTGGTACCCCCACCAGTTCGGGACTGTGGTACCCCCAACAGTTCGGGACTGTGGTACCTCCTTTCATATAGCGACATCTTTACATATTACAGAGATTAATTGACGAGACGCTTCTTTGGCTTTTGCTTTTTTATTTCTCTGCACTACTGACTTTTCTCTTTTCCCGTCACTTTGTTTTGATAATTCATCAGGACTGTGGTACCCCCACCAGTTCGGGACTGTGGTACCCCCAACAGTTCGGGACTGTGGTACCTCCTTTCATACAGCGACATCTTTACATATTACAGAGATTAATTGACGAGACGCTTCTTTGGCTTTTGCTTTTTTATTTCTCTGCACTACCGACTTTTCTCTTTTCCCGTCACTTTGTTTTGATAATTCATCAAAAACCCCTTACACTCTTTCTTTATCGCGAGATAGCTCCATACCCTTATACTCCCATCGAAAAGTGAAGTTGTCTTTAGGCAACTTTACTCCTAACGGCTTTCCTTTTCTGATTTTATTTTGTACTCGCCTTGGCCTCCATTTCGCTTTTATCATTCAAATCATTATCTCGCCGTTAAAAGCAAACATAATAAAAGCAAGTCAAACATTGAGCCAGAAAATTTCATACTTTCACGACATATATAAACAAAAGTCCCCATGACTTTCTTTATCTGACATTAGAAATGTATATTACACGACTATCATAACCATTTTTCGATCTTTAGCAATTTTCAACATTTCTCGCATCGGGACACACATAAATACATAGCAGGTTAACGTACTCTTATACTATGATGCTTTCATCTCACATGTTACATTAGCACATCTTTTCATAACTTCAACACAATTTGTGCATATAAACAAAGAGTATCAAGCTTGCGCAATTAACTTCATTAAATATTATTTTTCTTGCGTAACATAATAATTCCTTCCTTCATTTCAAGCGACAAGTAAGCACGCGACATACCATCGTTCTTTTAAAATTATGCAACTTAATCCAAACATAATTATAACATACAAAACATTCTCTCCTTAACATACATGGTATATCACTTCCAACAAATAAATATGTTTCACAATATAACAAGCTAGAATTTTATTCTTGATTTACTTAGACTTGTTCCGTATTCGCATATACTATAACATGTATTTATTAATCATAATCAAGTCGCAGGGCATTTTTTCCACTTCAAGATTCTTAGAGAATTAACTTCACCCAAGCTTACTTCAGTTAAGGGCCACCAAGTTTTGAGCACCCAATTCACCCATATTATCACTATTTTATAGGCACGATTTCATATATAAATATAATTTAACATATAAACAAGAGGATGAAGCTCGCATAACACTTTTAAATTGGATTCTATTTTCCTCGTACCATACTTTCTCCGTCTTCATGTCAACTATCAAGATGTACAATTTACTAATTTATCCATTTTCCAAAGTTCACGCAGTTACGCCAAGGCATAATTAAAAATTGACACGAAGCATACCGCAATAGTTTAATATTTGCAGGTTATTTTAAACATATAAAGAGCATACTGAATGTACTACATATTATACAAGGAAGCATGTAAACTTGATTGCGAGTATACTTATTTCTCATTGATGAGTAACCACATACCAATCAAAATTCACACATTCTGTACACATAATCACATATATGCACTATGTCCCATAATATACACTAGTGTTTACTTGAATTAAGCACACTACAGAGCCATAATCATAATAGTAGCATCATTAACTTGGTTACACTGATTGCCATAACCTTCACCATTTACACAAGTCGTCTTTAACATATTATCAATTTATATTATCACATAATTCTAACACCCATTCTAATTATTCATTATCTTTTTCCTAGTGATGCAGGTAAACGAATTAGCCGGCATGAGTCATTAACTTGCAATCCAGACACTAGCAAGCATATATAATATTACATAATACAATTTCATTATTAAAAAACATACTTTCATTTACCATTTCAAGGTAAATAGTAAACCTATCTTCTAGTTATCATCAATTTATTTCATCAAGGTCCCACAAACACGAGAAACATTTATCTATTTTCACCACGTATTACTTTAAAATTATTGTCCGGCGTACTAATATGTCACACTAACCATATACTTTTAGTACCAATACATTTAAGACTTCCGTATAGATCCTTCATTGTTGTTTGTATAAGATATGTAACTAATGTCATTTTCACTTAGCATGGCATATTTTGAACATACTGGTTGCATGATATAAATAATTCCATGTACAATCAACTGATGTAAGCATAAAATTACTAATTCGGGCATTTTCTTTTCATACACAGTCACATATTATATTACAGCACTTCACAAACATTTAAAACTTTACTTCACGTTTTTAATATCACATAGCACTCCATGACACACATCAACCAATATGTTCAAAAAAAATGCCATGCTAAGTCAATCTAAGCTCGATATCTTTTGTATCATCTATGCTTTAGCAGATAATTAAAATCATAATTGACAGACAAAAATGTACCAAACTTCTATCCCCCAACAAGCTTGTTTTATTCACAATTTACATTCTAAATGACTAGGTATACTTCTAGATAAATGACTCAAGGGACTATTAACTACCTAAAATACTCGTATCACTGGGTGGTCACATCTTCAACTTGCTTATGTTGATTGACTTGGTTCTAATACCCAAACTCATGGGGAATTCGAGTCTCTACAGTTAGGAAATTGTTCCCCATAAACGAAACATATATACAAAATTTGGTTCTAATCCGCAAACTCGTGGGCATTCGAGTCTCTACATGGGAAGAACAAAAACCATAACACCTCATTTGGAAGCGAGAGTAAGCCTTCATGATGATTTCTTGTCCCAAAAAGTGTTAGCCTATTATCCTTCACAACTTAGTTCACCAAAAGACATCACAAATAAATATACACGAAAAATCGTAAGATGGGCAAAAAATAAGTCACTGGTAAGACTATACAAAAGCAGCATACAAAATGCAAATAGCGAAGCACAATATCAAACACAGAGATAGAAACCGAAAGGCAAAGATCAGGTTTGAAGGAGTATGCGGAAACTATGACACAATGTAAATGATCACTGGTCATCAGAATCTACAACTTAAATGTGGCTATGTTTTCTAATACCTTGTTTCTTCGAGTGCCAAGAAACCATGGGAAATGATGACAAACCACACAATGTATAACACATCTTCATATTTACAGATTCATACACTTACATTCAACGGAACAAACAATAATCACTTCTACTTACAAAACACTGAAACTATTAACATACATCAATATTATATACTTGTCACTCACTTCTTTCTCATGTTCACTGTACCAATATATACTTTTCAAAAACATTCGTGATATCCCACGCAATTATTTGCACATCTGTAACACCAAATTTTTTTTATACATTCAACACTTGGTCTAACACATATATATTACATGCTATCCATGTGTAACACAGCATAATGACTTCACATATTTTGCAGTCTCTCATGTTTCATCATGTCAATGTTTACATACATCAGCACACCTAATTTGGCATATACTTACATTATCAAGAATATACAACACATTATACAGTGTTGACATACGTACAAACAGCACATTAACATCACAAACATATAAATCATGTGTTTATTATCCTTGTTATTCATTACAGCTAAATCATATAAACATTACACAATCACACGCTAACTCACTAGTATACTAATACTCATAAATTAACATAATTAATTTTTTATTTTATTTTATTTTATTTTTTTTTTATACCAAACACAACACAACATAAATTTGACACAATTTGCTTGCATATCAGGCACACAATATACATAGTATGGTGTAACAATTCACAGTTCACGCTAAGCAACAAACGTAACAATCTTTATATGTAAACACTAGTAACATACACCTCCTACAAATCATTATTATTACTATAACACTTATTCGATACATTTCACTTTCAACATCAAATCTTTGAACATTCAATTGTATAAAGTACACATAGAAAATCCTGTCAGTTTAACGTTAGGCACATATACCTTCATGCAGCATTAAACACACACATACATTAACATTTCGTAAAACACAGCAAATACGAAGAGCAGTATTTTTTCATCAAGCAATAGTTTAACAATTATCAACTTCTTACACATTGAATTGTGCATACAACCTACATTACAGCTGTTATTCAATCTTCAATAACTTTTCACTAAGCATTTTAATGTTTTTAGTATTATTTTCTTTATGCTATTTTACTAGCATTCACTACTTTTTTTTTTTTGATAAACAATTTTACACGGCACCAAAAGCGATTTTTCCCTTCTTGCCATTCATAAAATGATAAACCACCCTTACCCGTATCACTACGGTTATTTCACTCGATTTTTCCGAATTCTACTAATTAACTAAAATTAATGTAGCTTGTCGTATGTCCCTGTCCATCACACTTAATACTTTTTAAGTAAGAAAACGACCAATAAACTCACTTTCACAAATTCTTAATCACAAATTTATAATAATTTCACGAATAAACACCAAAGATCATAAACTCCGTTTCATTCATTTCTAATTTCAAAAATCACAGCATTTATCAGAATTTATACTCACAAGTTCAATATCCTATATCCTTCGATTATTATTTTTCACAACCCAAACTTAACTATTACACCTTTGTCGGGTCAGATTAACTTAAGTGCCTAACTTTGGTTACAATATATCAATTAACTATAGCAGTCTAGCATATAGTAGTGTTAGAATCCATATAGGACTATGGAAAGGAAAAAATCAGTCCTTACAATTCTATTCAAATTTCACCACCATTACCTCTGTTATCTGCTACTGGTGATCAAACAGGAAGATTTTTTAATGAGCAAACCTTGATGGATAAAAAAGTTACAGTAATTATTCACAAATTATAATTTCCTTGGATGAGCATACAAAAATATATACTATTGTATAATGTGATATAACCATCTCGACAAACATATTTTTCAAATAGTATCCACATGAGGCATAATCATCCATGTTATAATTTCAGCCCCAACTTTCTCTTGTAAAGACACACATAAGCAAGTAACAAGTATAAATCAATCTATAAGAATGATTTATTGCATGAATATTGAATAACCTTGCTACTAAAAGCATCAAACACCTGCAAATTATAGCCATTGTAACAGAGATTATATCCCTCAAATCAGATGATCTACTCAAAGCTTAGTAACAACTATAAGAGCGATTCATAGCATACAACAACAACAACAACAACAACATACGAAAATAGCACGATTTAGATTATTTCAGGTTGCACATATTTGTAAACAATTATACAAAAAGTCATCTGTTCTCATCAAAACCAAGTTGAAACTTATGGATTCTAATTCCAAGCGAATAACATATAAGGAGTACATGTGATGTTGACCAAAGCATCTATCAAACCAATTAGTGTGCCAAAAATTATTTCAGCCTCTTGAGTTTGAAGTTCAACACAATTCTTTACAATATCACAATGTCAGACAGCAGAGAATCAAGAAATAAGAACATTGCATTTACACAAGACTCGTAGATCTGGTTGAAATGAGACATCGAAATCACAACTTCACATAAGGATATAGCAGATTTAGTTTCATTTCCATAATCAGGAGCAAGCTCAAGCAACAACACGAACCGTAAAAGAACAACTACGGATACAGATAAATAGAAATCTGTATACAAACCAAATCGAAGCTGAACTCAAGTAAATTCAATAATTATGCGCGACGAAAACGGTAGAAATTAACAAAGCGAATTGAAGAAAATCACAAATCTATCTTCAACCTAAACGAATTCATGAACGAACAGATAAAGCAACACGAGCATTAAAACAACGCATTCAAATCAACGCTAATTCAGGCAATTTCAATCGATGAAAACCGTAGAACTAAACATGGTGAAATGAAATTCACAAATTAAACTCAAAAAACCTAAACGCATTCATGAACGAGATAGAAAGCAATAATTTCTAGGAGTTACCTGAGAAGCTTCTCTGCTCTGGAGTTCGGAGATTTCGAATTTCCGACTGACGGAAGTAGAGAGAATTCATCGAAAAGTGAATTTCCGACTTCCGAGTTTTCAGATTCGCTCTTATCCCCCACAAAAAATATACGGAAGTTCACTTCCGTCTCTTCCTTGCCTCTGCCCCCCTCCTTCGATCTGGGCTCTCCGGTGTTCATGTCGCCGGATCTACTCTACTCCGGTGCCTGAAGCTTTCCAACCTGCTCTGCCCGCCGACCAAAAATACCCAAAAAATTATCGAAACGGAGAAGAGGTTTCAGTCCCGGCAACAGAACCATCTGAAGCTGCCACAAATTTTGTTGAGCAGCAACAAGGTTCGTGGTTGTAGTCTAGTCGGACAAACGGCCTTCTTCTCCGATCGATCTGCACACAAAACAGCCAAAAAACTAAGCCGGGGGCGTCTCCGGCTTAAGCCCCTCCGGCGTGCGAATAAGAACTCTATTTCACAAAATATCGTAAAGAGAAAATGGGGGTGGGATAGAGATGGAGAGATTCATACCAGATGAAAGCTATTGCCGTGGAGATCGCAGTATGGAAACCCATCCTTAGCCCAAAAAACATCCGTTTCATGCTCTCCCATTCTTTCCGTTTCTCTTTCTTTATTGCGCCTTAGCCTTGTTCAGATCCCCCCTTTTCCTCAGTAGCATTCTCCTTTATATAACCCCCCCCCTCTTGGGCCTTTGGGCCAAAAACACAAATGGGTCATCCTTGATTCACTTGGGCCAAATCATTTTGTATGGTTACATCACCTCCCATTCCACGTGTCGTCGTTTAATTGGTCCCATATTACAGATATTTACATGCCGCTTCCTTTATGTCGCATACGACTAAGATTAATTTCTCGTCATCATTTCCTGCCGGATATCTCGCTTACTATTTATTTCGCCATGCTTGCCATAACATAAATCTTGCGGTTTACTACTTATACAGGCTAAGCGGGATACGCTTGTCGCCGTTGTCTCCTCTATTCGACTTACCCGTTAACCGGCGGGATACCCTTGACCATATTTCCCGCGACTTTCTTCTTGGGCCTATCTCGAGTTGGGCCCTTTACAACCATTTATCATTCGAGGGCTCGTAAGCCCAAATTACTATTTTTTTAGGCAGCATCAAAAAGAAACCCTAGATAGCATCGCCGGGGAAAGATATTGAGAGGGAGGTTGACATTTGACACTATAAGTTGGTTAATATAAAGAAAATGGTTTCTACTTTCGCTTCAAAGCCTAACTATTACTCCTTAAGAATTGTTATGTATCAAAAATATTTGTGTACTATGTGTAATATAAATGGATTTGAAGCTAGTTGAAAGTTTCGTGTAGCTAGGAAACTTGGATCACGCAATAGGCAAAGGATGTGAGTACAGATGTGTCTCACAACTGTCCACACATCCACAGATAATGCAGCGGAATAAAGTAAATAAAAGTAAATAAAATGCAATAACTCAAGAGTTATATACGCTTACTGATCTGTGTGATCAGCAAACTAGGCTTACGCCCAAAAACCTTTTCACTATAAAAACTTATGTTTCTTACAAAAACAAATAAGTGAAAAACTAAAATATGAAAATACTAAACAAGTTCCAATCACCTTCTATGATATGAACAACTCCCCTTTCCCAAGTAGGACTTATTCAATCAGAAGTAAAACAAGAGAACTTTATGAAAACCTAGATGTGAGTTACGGATGTAAGCTCACAACCTAAAACAACAATGTCGAATGCCTATGAAGAATGTGATTTTCTCTCGTAAATTGTGTAACTCCTCTTTGTGCTGAAAGCCTTGTATTTATAGAGCACCTTGGAGAAGATCTTCATGCAATCGACCTCTTCCTTTGTGAGATTCCTATTTCTATATGAAAACATATAACACACTCACAAGGAAATCAAATATTAGTAGGTTAGTCCTAATATAAAACTGTGTACATAAATAAAAGATATTTACATAATTACAATCTCTTAATAAAATTAAGATACTTATAAATCTCCATGAAAGTCCCAAAATCTTCTTACCATATAGAAGTCTTTTGAAATAAGGAAACATAATAATATTCCCACAAAACTCACGTTTTCAATCTCCCCCTATTTTGGACTTTCTGGTCAAAACCACAGATTTATAACAAACATAATATTATGACCACAGAATGTTGAAATACATAACTCCCCCTGAATGGATGTGTGTCCAGATGTGTATACACATCCACACATAAAAACCGCAAAATGTAATTAGAACAGAATACTAGCAGTTCATTAAGAAAACCAAAAAACCATTCGAAACATCCTAATTAAAGCTATTACGTACCATTGTTTTAAAAACTAAAAACTAAAGCGTAAAATTAAAAATTGTCTTTAGCAACCATCACAAAGCAAAATAAACTTTTCTCCCCTAAATCAAAGATCAAACTGTCTCCACCTAAAGCCAAAGAAGAGCTTTAGCTTTAGCAGCATTCACAGCGGCATCCCGGACTTCACTTCCAGAAGAAGCGGCATCAACATTTGAACTAGAATCTCCCCTTTTTGACTAGAAAGTTTAGCATACCATCTAAGGAGATTATCTCTAAGAGCTTTCAAATTATTGGCATGAGCTAAAGAGGCTTGGGCTTGAGCTGCAGCAGCTCCAATTTCAGCATCCAAATCTTTCATCCGAGCAAAGAAAATCTCTTCGGATGTGACATCGATGTGTCCACATCTTCCATACCAAGTTCAGAACAAGGCTAACCGGGAGATCAACATGCCTCTGCTTGGGGTCTAAAAGAGTTTTGGATTCCTTAAACAGGCAAAATTTTCCACCCTTTCTTCTCCTCTTTCAAATTTTTACCCCATTGGCTATGAGAATTTGGGAGATCAATGAAGGGTAAGGTAAAGACCATTTTTTCGAGGGAGACTCTCCATAATCACAAATTTTTCTAAAAATGAAATCCCCAAAATTAATACGCTTATTAAGTCCCAATCAATACCGAAGCAAGGCTTGTATTCTAGTAACAGAGGTTTTGTTATTGGAGGGACACAAATTTGCAAAGAAGGATGGAGTGGAGAAAACAATAAAGGGAAGATAATGAACCACTACCTAAATCCTTAGGCTTTACAGCCAGAAGTGACCTTTCCATGTGTGAGAGCGTAAACCAGTTCATCCTCCTCAATAGAAACTATATCATCAAGATTATCACTCAATCCAAGAAAGTCATTGATAATCAAGGTGTAAAGAGAACAAATATTCCTCTAACATAAACACCAAGGGAATGAGAGTAAGTTCTATCAAAGTTCTTAGGCATTGGCATAAAACTCATAGACCAATTTTGGATAGAAGGGAAGGATGGTCCACAAATAAGAATAATCCTCTTTCCTCAAAAAACTTATCCATTCCAAGTTTAACAAAGGTGTCCCTATCCCTTTTCATCTCAACAACAAAGGCTTTAGAGGAAATTAACTCAAATCTATCAGAAGCCTTTTTGGACAGAAACTTTTTGGAAAAGGGTTTGGGGTTAGAGACAAGAGATAGAGAAGATGACATACCCAATTCAGCCTTCTTTCGAGTAGATGTGCGTCTGGATGTGGGCACATCCTTAGACACATCCTTCACAGGGAATGGCACTTTGATGGGTTCAACATCATTATCATCAGCATCAGAGGAATCTAGCACTTGGTCCTCTTTTTCTTGATCTAGCTCTTCTCTCCCAAGCTTGTAGTTTTCATCCGAAGCAGTATCATCATCATCTGAGCTAGAGTCAGATTCTTCTTCTATTGGCTCCAAATCAGTCTCAGCCACCTTTTTCTTTCCCTTTACATCTTTTAAAATCTTAGCCAGGGGTTCATCATCACTGAATGAAATAAGGTCCTCAACAGGACTAGAGACCAAAGGAACAGAGGGCTCAGCTACAGGACTAGAAACATTATCCCTAGGGGGTGAAGCAGTATTGGGGATAATGGGATCAGAAGATATTATGGGAGAAGCAGGAGCAATAGGATCAACAGATACTGCATGGGGAACAGTCTCAATAGAGATCAAAGGATCAGCATGGGAAGCAACAACAGAATCAACAGGGGAAACAACCTCAGAAGGAGCAACTACAGGGACAGGGTCAATAATAGAAATTGACGATTTAGCCCTAGTCCTAATAAGAGGAGCTATTACCTCTTCTTCTTCTTCTATTTCTTCAAGAACAATGGCAGTTGAAGGTTTCCCGCCAGGTTTTGTTAGATTCTTAGCTTTGTCAGACTCTGACAGTTTGCGTACCCTACCAGATCGACGAAGATTGCGACGAGGTACCGGCGGTGCAACAGACTTTGGGGCTTTAGCTTGAGACAGCTTTCTCTTCTTAGATGATGATGGTTCAGCAGCAATGGCGACATCCGATGGTGGAATCACCGGAGAGGATGGAGCCTTAGGGTTTTCCTCGGCAGAAACAGTCACGGCTTCCAATGAAGAGGATTTGGGAGAAGGAGCATCCATTGTTGGTTCAGACGAAGGAGAAGGAGAAGAAAAATCAGCAAGAAATTTAGAGATTACGGGATTTAGGAGAATGGAGTCCTCTCTTCTTGCTATTGAAATAGGCACAATGTCAAGAACATCTTCTTCTCTTATATTCGAATGCTCGGCCATTTAACAGAAGAAATTGGGTTGGTTGAACAGAGTAAAGAGGAATTAATGCAAGGGTGTGTGTGATTGAGAGCAAAGAGGAGGAAGAACAAAGGGTTTTGTCAAGGTTTATGGGGGATGGGACGGATGTGAGGTATATTAAATACTCACAGCTCCCCCTTTCCTACTAAAATTAGGAATCCTTTTTCAAAGAGGTTTAACATACCTCAAAATCCTTAAGAGTCCTCCAACGGCTAGAAATCCTTTGAGGTTGTAACACACAAGCACCTTCCAAGAAAATAAGGGATTAAAATAAATCAAGATTTTGTAAGATTTTTATGAGAACACAAATTGCTTCGGCATATCTTTATTTTTAAAATAGAATCCCAAAAGAATTTTTCAACCTTTTCAATCAAGGATTGATACACATCTTTTCTTTTCATGAAAGATATTGGAGATCAAAAGCCTATATAATCAAAGAGTAAATTAAGAGAGAAAATTAATTAACTAGCATATTTACAAAGCTCCTATATGTCCTAAAATGCAATATGCCTAGCATGATGCAAACACACAAGTGAAGGAAATATTCTCAGCTTATGGATGTGGCATAGGATGTGAGTCACATATTGGGACACATTTAGATCACAAAAAGTCAATGAGCAATAATCCAATCTGCACAGCCTCTAGGATGCATCCACCAATTTTTTGTTGTGGATTTTTGCAATGTGAGTAGCTTTCACTTTACTTGATCCCAAAGATAGCCCTTTTTCCCAATGATCTTATCAAGTTTGACTTCAAGTTTTCTTATGAAAATCACTTGATCACAATGGTATGGCTTCATACTAAGGGTGAAGCATTTTCTCACATATATATATATTTTTTTTTTTTCTTTTAGCACCCACTGTGAGATACCTAGGAAGGTTATACCAAGTAATCAAAAGATTACATGGACAGGAAATACTCACAATTAAGTGATCAAAAATAATGTCAAAGATGAAGACTCACAAGTGACCACACTGAGAAATTTCGTGCTAATGCATGATATTTTTGGCTTTTTCTTTTTATGATTTTTTTTTTTTTTTTTTTTTTTCGCTTAAACTAATCTACAGATGTGTTAGAGGATGTGAGACACATCCGGGTCTCACAACCTTAGATATCACACAAGCCAAGAGACTTCCTCAAGGAGGAAAATCTCTCCAAATCTAATGCCTTTGTAAATATATCGCCCAATTGATTTTCAGTCCCAACAAATTCCAGACACACAGTTTTTTGTTCTACAAGATCTCTAATGAAATGATGTCTAATATCAATGTGTTTTGTTCTAGAATGTTGAACAGGATTTTTAGATATGTCCAAGGCACTTTTGTTATCACAAAAAGCAGTCAAAACTTTGCTATTTAATCCATAATCTTTTAGCATTTGATTCATCCAAAGTAATTGTGTGCAGCAACTCCCAAGGGCAACATATTCAGCCTCAGCAGTGGACAAGGACACACAATTTTGCTTCCTACTATACCAAGACACAAGATTATTACCTAGGTAGAAACATCCACCAGTGGTACTTTTTCTGTCATCACTATTTCCAGCCCAATCAGAATCAGTGTACCCAACCAAATTTGTGTTTGTTTCTTTAGAGTAATGTAGACCTAGGTTCACAGTCCCACTCACATACCTAATGATTCTTTTCAAGGCTTTAAGATGGGACACTTTAGGGTTGGCTTGGTATCTAGCACATAGACACACACTGAACATAATGTCAGGTCTACTTGCAGTGAGGTAAAGCAGGCTTCCTATCATGCTTCTATAGAGGGTTTGATCAACACTCTCACCATCTGAATCATGGCTTAACTTTTGGGAAGATCCCATTGGGGTTCTTTGATGTGAAGAGTGTTCAAGCTCAAACTTTTTCACAAGATTCTTGGCATACTTAGACTGAGAAATGAACATGCCATCTTTGAATTGCTTAATTTGTAAGCCTAAGAAAAAGTTCAACTCTCCTACCATGCTCATCTCAAATGTGGAAGTCATGCTATCCACAAAGTTAGCTAACATAGGGTCATAGTTTGACCCAAACACAATATCATCTACATAGATTTGTGCCACAAGAATCTCCTTTTTGTTTCTTCTCACAAACAAGGTTTTGTCAACCTCACCTCTCTTGAATCCTAGTTGAAGCAAATGGTCAGATCAACCTACCATACCAAGCTCTAGGGGCTTGCTTTAGCCCATACAGAGCTTTCTTCGGTTATACACATGATTAGGATATTTGGAGTCCACAAAGCCTTTAGGTTGTTCAACATAGGCTTCTTCATTTAATATCCCATTTAAAAAGGCACTCTTGACATCCATTTGATGAAGAGTAATCTTGAGGTAACAAGCAATAGCTAACAAAAGCCTAATGGACTCAATTCTTGCAACAGGAGCAAATGTCTCCTCAAAGTCAATTCCCTCAATTTGAGTATAACCTTGAGCAACTAACCTAGCTTTATTTCTAGTTATCACACCTTGCTCATCAGTTTTGTTCTTAAAAATCCATTTGGTTCCTATTACATTACCATGTGAGGGTCTAGGAACAAGAGTCCATACCTCATTCTTTTCAAATTGAATTAATTCATCTTGCATAGCCATAATCCAGTCAGAATCTTTCAAAGCTTCAGTAACATTCTTAGGTTCAATTTTAGAAACAAAACAACAGAAGCTTACCTGGGAGTATGCTGAGGAGCAACTCCATAAACCAGCCATCTTTCTATAATCAACTTTGTCCTTTTGTCTAGTTCTCACTTGAGCATGCACATCTCCCACAACTTGTGAAGTGGGGTGGTTTTTCTGGATTTTTGAAGGGATATCCTTTGACCTATCCACACACCCATTCACATTACCTTCTGGAGCATCATCCTGATCAATCCGAGGAACCGTCCTCGCCACAGGAGTTTGAGTGGATGTGGGAGCAGATGTGGGTTCAGATGTGGAGGCGTATGTGTCCGCATCCTTGGTTACATCCTTGTCAGGTTCATCATTTTTACCAAGACTGGAAGTTTCTTTTGCTTTTTCAAAGACTGTTTCTTCATCCTTCCAAATCCGGCAAGCAACCCGAAACATCATCCTCGCAGTCTTGAGGTTAAGATCAAGTGAGTCATCAAATTTAACATTAGCAGATTCCATAATGGTCTTAGTTTTGAGATTGAAAACTCTGTAAGCTCTACTGTTTGTGGAATAGCCCATGAAAATTGCTTTGTCACTTTTTGAATCAAACTTGGACAAGTATTCTCTATCATTGAGAATATAACAAACACAACCAAACACATGAAAATATTTTACAGTTGGTTTCTTTCCAAGGAGGATTTGATATGGAGTGACAAGTGCTACCAATCCTTAGGAACACCCTATTGCCAATGTGGCAAGCGGTGTTTTAAAGCTTCTGCCCAAAACTTTTTGGACAAGTTCTTTGAACTTAGCATGACTCTTGCCATTTCTTGCAAGGTTCTATTCTTTCTTTCAGCAATTCCATTTTGTGTGGGGTGATTGGTGCGTAAAACTCATGAGTGATTCCTTTAGAATTGCAAAAATTGGTGAACATTTGATTCTCATATTCAGTGCCATGGTCAGATCTAATCCTCACAGTCTTCAGACCATAAAGATTTCTAACTCTTTTGTACCAATTCTTGAATTCTCCAATTGTTTCTGACTTTTCTCTTAAGAACATTACCCAAGTGTACCTAGAATAATCATCAACACACACAAAGGCATACTTTTTCCTACCAAAGCTTTCTACTTCAATAGGTCCCATTAAATCAGTGTGAATCATTTCCAAACATCTAGTTGTGGAGCATTGTTGGACCTTTTTATGTGATGCTTTTGTTTGATTTCCCTTTTGACATGAACCACAGTACATCGGGGTTCTTGAAGTTCAGTTTGGGGAGGTCTTTAATGGCTTCAAACCTTTGAAGTTCTTCCAGAGTTCTACAGCTAGCATGCCCTAATTTTTGGTGCCACAGATTGACATCATTAGCTTTTGAGCTTAGGCAAGAAAGATTGTCACCAAATTGGTAACAATTATCAGCAGATCTAGGACCAGTAAACACACATTTATTATCCTTATCAAACACTTCACACAAGTGCTTATCAAACTTCACAAATAGGTCATCATCACACAGGTTGGTCGATGCTTATTAGGTTGGCTTTCAAGCCTTCCACATGGTACACATTGTGCAATTTTGGGAGACCCTTGACATCTAGGGTTCCTTTCCCAACAATCTTTCCTTGAGCACCTCCACCAAAATTTACTTTCCCTCCATTAATTATTTCATAGTCAAGTAGGACTGCTTGGTTCCCAGTCATGTGCCTAGAGCACCCACTATCAAAATACCAAGAGCCAGAGACAGTACTCTTGAGGGAAGAGTAGACAACATTACAGGTGGTAATTGGTTTGGCTACCCACTGTTTAACAGTTTTCTTTTTGGGTTGCAGAGGTCTCAGATTGACTGGATGTGTGTTAGGATGTGCATACATCTTCTCACACATCTGAGGCTGTTTGAAATTACCAGATTTTTTATCAGCCTTGAGTTTGTAACAGAAGGGCCTAATGTGACCAGGAGCTAGGCAATAATGACAAATGTAATGCCTCTTCCTTGGTCTCTTCTCACTCAGAATGACTTTTTCTTTAAAAGCTTGTTTTTTCACAATTTTAGAGGTAGAACCTTCATATCCCTCCTTTACAAAATTATTTTCAAAACCTATACCAATTTTGTCACGTTGACCCATAGAAAAAGCTTCTTCCATTTTCATTTTACTTTTGTTTAACTTAGTGAAAGTATTATCAGCTTTTTCACATTCATTCTTGAATTTTTCAAGGTCAACTTCTCTTTTGGTCACAAGGACTTCAAGTCTTGCAATGGTATCCTTTTGAGCATCATTTTCTTTTGAAAGTACAGCTTTTTCATCTTCACAAGCAGCTAATTTATCAGACAGAGATTTGTTTACCTTAACAAGTACCTCAATTTTGTCCAATCTTTTCATCCAATCTGTATGCAGCTCCTTGTATGTGGCAAAGAGTTCCTCATAAGGGATATCTCTTTCTTCATCTTCATCATCTGAATCTCCTTTAATGGAGAAACAGTTTAGCTCCAGTTCAGATGTGACACCGAGATGTGTACACAACCGAGCCCACATCCAAGGGATTTTCAAGAGTATTTTCTTCTATATCTCAGAAAAGGCATTAAAAACGTAATGGCAATTTAAGACAGACATGTTAGCCACTTCTTCTTCCTCATCCTCACCGTCACTAAGGGTAGCGCTTAAGCTCATCCCCTTCTTTTTAAGTGTGTTAGCACACTCATTGGCATAATGACCAAAGCCACGACATGCCCTACATTGGACAGATTCGGATGATTTATTTTCAAAACTTGGTTTCTTGAATCCGAGTGTCGGTGCTAGGTTTTGGCTTTTCAGACGATCGAAGTAGGTCTATTGGGAAATTTGCTCATCCTTCTATTTTTCAAGATAGAACCGAATTTCTTTGAAATAAAAGCAACATCCTCATCTTCAAGATTAGACTTGTCAATTTCAGAGGATAATTCCACAAGCTCTTTTGGTAGAGCAAAGACTTTTAAGGGCAAGACTGTGTGTTTTGTTTTTCTTCCGAGCCTCAAGGTTAAGCTCAAACACGGTCAAGATTCCTATGATGGTGTCAAGACCTACGGTATTTGTGTCTTTTGTTTCTTCAATCACAAGCTACTTTAATATTGAACCTCTCGGGCGAGGTCCTTAGAATTTTACTAACAAGTCTTGCATTGGAGATAGATTCTCCTAGACTTGTGCATTCATTTGAAATCTCATGAATCTTAGCAGATATGACACAACATCCTCGCTTTCTTCCATTCAAGTAACTCAAACCTATCCATTAAAATCCTAAGCCTGGTAGCCTTTACACTTGGTGCTCCCTCACATTGAGTTTGCAAAATATCCCAAGCGATTTGGCTATACTTTCATTTGTTATAAGCTTGTACATATTCCCGAAACATGGCTGGAAATAGCACCCATGGCTTTTGAATTGTAATTTGCAGCTTGTATTTCATCAAGAGTCCATTGTTCTTCGGGTTTTCTTTCAAAGAAGGACTCACCAACACCAGAAGATGGCTTTTTCTCCACGGTAGGAGGTTGCCATGCAACAAGAATGCACATCCAAGCTCTTTCATCAATACTTTTGATGTAATTTCGCATCTTAGACTTCCAAAGAGAATAATTTGTGCCATCCAAGACAGGAGGCCTATTTTGGTGATTTTGGCATTCCATAATGACTACACTTTCTGGATCAACACTCAGTAATATATCGAGAGTTGGCTCTGATACCAATTGAAAGTTTCGTGTAGCTAGGAAACTTGGATCACGCAATAGGCAAAGGATGTGAGTACAGATGTGTCTCACAACTGTCCACACATCCACAGATAATGCAGCGGAATAAAGTAAATAAAAGTAAATAAAATGCAATAACTCAAGAGTTATATACGCTTACTGATCTGTGTGATCAGCAAACTAGGCTTACGCCCAAAAACCTTTTCACTATAAAAACTTATGTTTCTTACAAAAACAAATAAGTGAAAAACTAAAATATGAAAATACTAAACAAGTTCCAATCACCTTCTATGATATGAACAACTCCCCTTTCCCAAGTAGGACTTATTCAATCAGAAGTAAAACAAGAGAACTTTATGAAAACCTAGATGTGAGTTACGGATGTAAGCTCACAACCTAAAACAACAATGTCGAATGCCTATGAAGAATGTGATTTTCTCTCGTAAATTGTGTAACTCCTCTTTGTGCTGAAAGCCTTGTATTTATAGAGCACCTTGGAGAAGATCTTCATGCAATCGACCTCTTCCTTTGTGAGATTCCTATTTCTATATGAAAACATATAACACACTCACAAGGAAATCAAATATTAGTAGGTTAGTCCTAATATAAAACTGTGTACATAAATAAAAGATATTTACATAATTACAATCTCTTAATAAAATTAAGATACTTATAAATCTCCATGAAAGTCCCAAAATCTTCTTACCATATAGAAGTCTTTTGAAATAAGGAAACATAATAATATTCCCACAAAACTCACGTTTTCACTAGTACAAAAGGATTTGAAGCTAGTGCAGTCTTATTATTATAAGTAGGATGATATAAATGGTCGAGATTCGAAGCAATCTAAAAAAAGGGACAAGATGCGCGAAACCGAATAAAATATCTAAAACATACTTAAATAACTCCTTATGTGAACGAGATCGGACTAAACAAACGAGATAGGTGTGAGTCGGACTGATGTGCAATCCTACTACAAAAACCAAATTCTACTACTAGTAACCCAACAGTTAATTATTAGTTATTAGGAATGACATTATCAATAATAAATAATTGTTAAATTATTCATTAGTGGTACATCATTTGTTTGTTACAAAAAAATATTGCAGAAGATTTCGTCTCGTTTATAATCACAGCTGACGAAATCTTATTTTAATTCCTTCAAGCTTGGAATTGTTACTTTAATGAGAAACCCAAGCTGTATTAAGAAAGTACTGATTTTAGGACAAATGAGTTTGTGATCGTAAAGCGAGTCCTATTCTTAATTAGCTATTGTTACTTGCACAACGTAAATTGGACATTATTGAGATCTACTTCTTTCCTACAAGAATTGAATTTGAACAAATCAATCTGGATAGGTAGGCCTTTGTACTAATCAATTTCTTGAAAAATCAGATATTTCATGACTTGAATTTGATGTGAAAATCCCATGACTTGCAAAAACGAGTTCATTCTCCCACAAAAACACGCAAACAAATACGGACAAAAACTCGCAAAAAACAAGATTTGGAAAGGGAGTGGAGTAGTTGATGGCGGTTGCGAGGTGGGGACGGCAAGGAGGGATGTGAGAGAGAGATTACTAACCCAGTTGAGGCGATTAACCGAAGGAGGAGCTGTGATTTTTTCGGCCGGTGTGTGAGTGAGGATGGCGGCGGCAGCTCGTGATGGTGGAGAGGGTGGACGGCGGCAGCTTCGCGGCGGCAGCTCGTAGCCGTGTGGAGAGGGTGGACGGCGGCAGCTCGGTGTGTGTCTGACCGTGAGCGAAGAGAGATAGAGATGAGAGATCGTATAAGGAAGAGAGAGAGATTTAGATCGTAAATGATTTGGGTTAGAGTTTATCAGTATTTATATTTAACCCCAGCGACGAAAATATTTCGTCGGTAGAAATAAATTTCAGTGGCGGAATTATTCCATCGGTAGTATTAAGTATCACCGACGGAATAATTCCGACGCTGGTTATTCAGGTTTCACGGGGATTGATGACTTGGCATTTCTGTGCACCGACGGAAATGTTTTATTTATCCAAAAAAAATTAAAAAAAATTAAAAAAGTAAATGCTATTGTTCTTTCCTCTTTTTTCTAATATATACTTTCATTTCTTTAAAAATTCTTAACTTTTTTTATATAACTTATTGTAGAAAATTTCACTGCTAACTAACATCTCAAATAGTTTTATTTATCAATTTTTTTTAAAAAAAAATTTAAAAAGTAAATGCTATTGTTCTTCCCTCTTTTTTTCTATTATATACTTCCATTTCTTTAAAAATTCTTAACTTTTTTTATATAACTTATTGTAAAAAATTTCACTACTAACTAACATCTCAAATAGTTTTATTTATCCAAAAAAAATTATATTACCACCAACAGAATAATTCCACCGCTGATAAAGTAAAAAAATTACCACCGACGAAATAATTTCGCCGCTGAATAATTAAAAAAAAATTAAATTAACACCGACGGAATTATTTCGCCGCTGATAAATTAAAAAAATTAAATTACCACCGACGGATTCATTCCGCCGCTGATAAATTAAAAAAAAAATAAATTAACACCGACGGAATTATTCCGCCGCTGATAAATTAAAAAATATTAAATTAACACCAACGGATTAATTTTGCCGCTGATAAAAGAAATAGCGACGAAAAATTCCGTCAGTAAATTCGAAGACCAGTCAAACACACATTAGTGGCGGTATTGAAACGAATATTCGAAGAATAATCATTTTTAGTGACGGAATATACCGGCGAAATTAAACTTCGTCGGTAATTTCGTCACCTGATCTATTTCGTCGCTATAGCTTCCTTTCCGTCGCTATATAGTGACGGAATAATTCCGCCGCTGATAATTCCATTGCTAAAGACCCGATTTCTAGTAGTGTCAGAGCCACCATACACAAACCCTAAAATATGACCGGCGGCAGTGGAGATGCACCACCGCCACCACCGCCTCCTGCTCTAAAAATCGAGTACAACTCTCCTTTCTACCTTGGTCCTCAAGATTGGCCTGGTGATTTCATAACCCCTACTCGCTTTCGTGGTGATAATTATGACGATTGGGCCGGTGATATTCAGATTGCCCTCGAAGCGCGACGCAAATTTGGTTTCTTGGATGGCTCCATTCCTTGCGTCGTTCCCCCTTGCACGGAATCGGACTGGAAGACTATTCATGCCATGTTGGTTTCATGGCTCATGAATACTATTGATCCCGAGGTTAAAAGCACTCTCTCCAAATATAGAGATGCTAGACGTTTGTGCGATTCTCTTAAATCTCAGTATGCGTTGGTGGACGGACCTTGTATCCAACAGCTGAAGATGTCAATTGCTCGTTGTGAGCAAACCAAAACCATGCCTGTGGATGCATATTTCGGTAAATTGACTGGTTTATGGGAAGCACTACACAATTATGAGCCTCTCATCGACTGCTCTTGCTGCGACAATTGCACAGCCGGTCAACAACAAGCGGCACGTAGAGCAACTAGTAAACTTCATGAATTTCTCATTGGTTTAAATTCTGAATACTATGCTTCTCTCCATACCAACCTCCTGTCTCAAGATCCTTTGCCCACTCTAGATCGGGCTTATCAGTTGGTGGCCCAAGCTGAACGTGTTCGTCTTGCTAAACCTATTCTTGACAATCCTCCAGATGTGGTCAGTTTTTCCCTTGAAGTTGGTAGTTCTCGAGGTCATGACAAACCTGACAGGTCTCATCTTACGTGTACTCATTGTCAGAACAAGGTTCATATGTTACTTCATGTTCGACTCGCCCGTTTTGTTGAGGCGCTGCCGACCGTAGTTCTGTCCAAGTTGGTTCCGTTGCTACTGGAGCACTCTCCTCCGCCTCCTCCACTCTATTTACTACAGAACAGTGGAATGCTTTAGCCGATCTTGTTGGTAATACTCGTGTTTCGGATAATCGTCTCCATGTACGTTTGACACATCTTCGTGGATCATAGATACAAGAGCTTCCAATCATGTGACTGGAGACGCTTCCTGTCTCTTTGATTCTCGCTCAATACAAACATGTCCTGTCAAGCTTCCTAATGGCGCTTCTGTGTTTGCTCATATTGAGGGCTCTGTTCGTTTGACGGACACACTTACTCTTCATCATGTTCTTTATATACCGAATTTAAGTTGCAATCTTCTTTCTGTTTCTCAACTCTCTGACGATATACATTGCACTGTCAAAGTTAATTCTTCTGTGTGTGCTATACATGACCTGACGAGGAATCTGATTGGAACGGGTGTTAGACGGGATGGACTCTACTACTTTGGGGGCTCTCCTTATACATATCACGTGTCAGTTAATGGAGCATCTTCTTCGCTTGAGTTGTGGCATAACCGTATGGGGCATCCTTCTGAAAGAGTACTAAAGCTTCTCCCTCTAGTTCGTCATTTGTCTGGTAACCTTAGTCAGTTGTGTGATGTTTGTTTTCGTGCAAAACATTCTAGAGATAGTTTTTCTATTAGTGAGTATATGTCCACTAGAATCTTTGAGAAGGTACACTGTGACTTGTGGGGTCCTTACACCCATGTTTCTTCTTGTGGTGCTCGTTATTTTTTAACCTTGGTGGATGATTACTCGCGTGCTGTTTGGATTTTTTTTATTTGATAAAACGTAGGTTTTTTCGTAAGTATATGGCTTTTGTTGGAATGGTGGAACGACAGTTTTCTCAACAGATCAAAATTGTCCAGTCTGACAATAGTACTGAGTTTAACTGTTTACTTGATTATTTTCTTTCCTCTGGTATTTTGTTTCAAACTTCTTGTGTTGGCACGCCTCAACAAAACGGGCGAGTCGAACAAAAACATCGCCACATTCTGAATATAGCTAGAGCCTAACGGTTTCAAGCCCATCTTTCCATCTATTTTTGGGGCAAAGCGGTCCTTACAGCTGTTCATTTGATTAATAGAACCCCTTCCCCCTTGTTGGATAATAAAACTCCCTATGAGATTTTGTTCGGAAAAGTGCCCTTTTATGATTCCCTTCGGGTTTTTGGTTCAATGTGCTATGCTCATAATCAACGAGCAAAGGGTGATAAATTTGCTAGTCGAAGTCGTAAGTGTATCTTTGTGGGCTATCCTCTTGGTAAAGAGGGGTGGAAACTATTTGATCTTGAGACCAAGAAATTCTTTGTCTCCCAGGATGTGAAATTCTTTGAGACTGTGTTTCCTTACAGTGATCCCAACACGGTCCCTCATGTCCCAAATTCGGTTGATATTCTTACTAATGAGGCTGCCTTTGGGAGTATTGATTTTTCTGATCAGCATACTATTCCTCCCGTCCCCTCCTCAGTTTCACCTACTGCTGAATCTACTGTTCTCCCAGCCGAGTCTACTACTCTGCCCGAAACACATGAAGATGTAGTTTCATATGTACCTACATCATCACCCACACGGACCAGTACTGCAGCTCCATCTGCTTCGACCTCTGTTTCGTTCGAAGTTTCTGAACCCAGCACTCTAGGGAGGGGTATGAGACAGAAAACCCCCTCTGTTCTTCTTCGTGATTATGTTGCTCTTACAACTTCTTCTTCGAGTCCATCCTCCGTCTCTCCTCTTCCAATCGGTTCCTCAGGTACCCTCTATCCTATAGCTCAATATATAAATTGTGATAGTTTTTTTTGCAAAATATCGTAACTTTCATGCAGCCATTACTTTGGCTAAAGAGTCGAATTCCTTTCGCGAGACCATGGCTCATGATGGCTGGAAACAGTCCATGCTTGAAAAAATCCGCGCCTTGGAAGATAATGGCACATGGACTATGGTGTCTTTACCTCCTGGCAAACGGGCTTTGGGTTGCCGATGGGTTTATAAAATTAAATATAATTCTGATGGAGTCGTTGAACGACTCAAGTCCCAGTTAGTGGTACGTCGCAATCATCAGAAACAAGGTGTTGATTATACAGAAACTTTTGCTCATGTGGCAAAAATGGTCACGGTTCGGGCTTTTCTTGCTATCGCTGCTTCCAAAAACTGGGAGCTACATCAGATGGATGTTCACAATGCTTTCCTGCATGGTAATCTTGCAGAAGAGGTGTACATGATGTTGGGTTTTGGGGTTATAAACGCAGCGGAAGACTTAGAAATAACAATCAAAACCCTAGCCCTTAGATCCGTCTAGCATGGAGAGATTAGAAAAACATGAAATAGAATTACATACCTTGAATGCGATTTAGTTTGTCAAGATAGATCTCAAAATTCAAGCCTGGAATTTTGATGTCGAATCATCTATCTTCCTTGTTCAACCTTGGTGATGAATCAATCAACGGAGATCTTCAAGCCTTAGGAGATAAATCAACCTCCCTCTAATGGTGATCCACACGTGAACGAACCAAGAACGCTTCTTGTTGGATTGCTAGATGATCCTTCCGATTATTGAAACGTTTTCAATAATCAATGGCAAAAACAATGGAATTGATTTTGGAAATTTTGATTCTTAATCAATAATCAAAGCCTAGAATTTCATAAACCTAGAAGAATGATGTGTGTGAGAGAGGTTTAATGGCTGCACAAGGCTTATATTTATATCACATATAAATCCCTAATCATATTAGGGTAGGAGTCCTTGTTTAAACCAAAACCTTACCAGCCAAGGAAAACGCGTACGGACAGGCTAAGTATGTCGCACTACGAGTCATGCCAATGGCTAAGTCTGTCGCACCACGAGTCGAGCCAGGAAACTTACCTGTGCTGATCAAGGGCACGAGTCGTGCCCGAGGGCACGAATCGTGACCAAGCCAAAAGCACTCGTTCCACGAGTCGTGACCAAAAATGCAGTCGTGCTGATTTATGGTACGAGTCGTGATTCCTGGCACGAGTCGTGCCTCCCTCATGGCCAAGTGTGTCGCACCACATGCCATGCCAGAATTCCAATTTTCAGCCAGAATCAAATTCGCTCATTGTGTGTGACCCATAAGAATTATATTATGTTGGTAGTGAGTCGAAACATCGACATCACAAGACATTAGTGGTTTCTAGCAAACCATTATATCCACCCAATTAATATAACATCAAAGCTTGATTCCTCGATAGATCAAATGTCACAACCCCTTTTTCCACGATGTCCAATTGAACATGAGTCATGGTCTACGTCAACTCATATTGTTCAATGCTTTCTCGATTCCAAATATGTTGATAATCCAAGTGCATTTGATCTCTATCAAATCTCTTGAGTGTGGCCACACTTTTCATCAACACTATTCATTGAGGGGCCCAAGCAAACATCTCTTTCAAACAAAGAGGGACAAATCCCATCTTGACTTATCATTCTTCCCTACAAGAATCCAATCGTGCTAGCATAGCCCTTATTGCTTTCCGATTAAAGATAGTGTTAGACTATATTAAACACAACGTTCATCATGTGGATGATGATGATAATCTCAGGTACGAAGGATTCCAATGACATGGCTATCATGAGATTTAATCATGACAATAGACCATGTTATAAATCTCATAAGTAGGTCAAGTCCAGTACTCATTCTCTAGCAAGTACCCATAAGTATAATGTGCATCTCCATGCATATAATCATCTCCATGATTATCCATTAACAACTTATACTAGTTGTTCACAACAACTAGGGACGCAGTTCTATATAATAAACATACAAACATATAATGAACCAAATAAACTTTCTCTATAATAAATGATAAAGATGATACATAACTGTTTAAATTAAACATAACTATAGCCTAGGGAATTACACCAACAATCTCCCACTTGCACTAGGCTCCATCTATGTATCGAATACATATGGACCTCACATGACCATCATGCTTTGCTTGTGCGAGGGGCTTTGTAAGCAGATCCCCAATGTTATCATCGGTTGACACTTTGCATATCTTAACGTCTCTCCGATCAATGAACTCTCGAATGAGATGGAAACGTCTAAGTATATGTTTGGATCGCTGATGTGACCTTGGTTCCTTTGCTTGCGCAATGGCACCATTATTGTCACAATAAAGTTACACCGGATTAGTGATACTTGGAACAACTTCCAAGTCACTAATGAACTTCTTGATCCAAACTGCCTCCTTAGCTGCATCGGATGCTGCTATATATTCGGCCTCGGTTGTAGAATCCGCTATGGTACTCTGCTTGGAACTCTTCCAACAAATTGCACCTCCGTTAAGCATAAACACAAATCCCGAACTGCGATCGGAAATCATCTTTGTCGGTTTGGAGGCTAGCATCTGTGTAACCTCTTACAGCAAGATCTTCTTCCATCCCTCGAAAAACTAAGAACGCATAGTACTTAAGGATCGTCTTGACTGCCATCCAATGGTTCTCACCAGGATTAGATTGGTATCGACTCGTCATGCTCAAAGCATACGAGACGTCGGGTCTAGTACAAATCATGGCGTACATGATAGATCCAATAGCCGAAGCGTATGGAACTTCATTCATCCTCTTTCACTCATCAGTTGTCTTAGGATACTGCATCTTGCTAAGAGTAACACCATGACCCATTGGCAAGTTGCCTCTCTTAGAATTTTCCATCTTGAATCTTCTAAGAACCTTGTCAATGTAGGTACTTTGACTCAAACCAATTATCCTTTTAGATCTATCTCTATAGATCTTGATGCCAAGGATGTAAGCGGCTTCGCCCATATCTTTCATTGAAAAACATTTCCCTAACCAAGACTTGACAGTCTGAAGTGCAGGAATGTCGTTTCCAATGAGTAAGATATTGTCGACATACAATAAGAGAAATAACACTACGCTCCCACTGAATTTCATGTATACACAAGGTTCATCTCCGTTCTTGACAAAACCAAACTCTTTGATTTTTTCTTCAAAACGAATATTCCAACTCCTAGAAGCTTGCTTCAACCCATAAATGGATCTTTGCAACTTGCATACCTTGTTAGAATTTCTTGGATCGACAAAACCCTCAGGTTGTGTCATATACACATCCTCGAGTAACTTTCCATTAAGGAAAGCCGTTTTGACATCCATTTGCCATATCTCATAGTCATAATATGCAGCTATGGCAATCAAAATTCTAACAGACTTAAGCATGGCAACAGGCGAGAAGGTTTCATCATAGTCTACACAATGAGTTTGCCTATATCCCTTTGCTACAAGCCTAGCCTTGTAAGTATGAACCTTTCCATCCATGTCAGTCTTCTTCTTGAAGACCCATTTGCACCCTATGGTTTTTACACCTTCGAGGGGCTCAATCAAGTTTCAAACTTGATTATCCGACATGGATTACAATTCGGATTCCTTGGCTTCTAACCATTTATCCGAATCGGGATTGGACATCGCCTCTTGATAGGAAGTAGGTTCGTTATTCTCAATTACTTCCACTTCATTACTTTTCGACACGAGAAACCCATATCTCTCGGGTGCGGATCGTAACCTATCCGATCTACGATGGACTTGTGGATCTTAAACCGGTTCCACAACTCCTTGTGGATTTGGTTCAATCTCTACTATCGGTTCCATGTTATTTTCGGGTTCTTGAATTTCTTCAAGATCAACTTTACTCCCACTAGTTCCTTTATTGAGAAAATGTTTCTCAAGAAAGGTACCATATTTAGAAACAAACACTTTGTTCTCATTGCGGTTGTAAAAGTAATACCCTTTGGTTTTCTTTGGATAACCAACGAAAATAACCTTATCAGATTTAGGTACTAACTTATCGGAGACAAGTCTCTTCACATAAGCTTCGCAACCCCAAATCTTCATGAAAGAAAAACTAGGTTTTCCTTCATGCCACATCTCATGTGGGGTCTTAGGAACCGATTTAGTAGGGACTCTGTTCAGTGCGAACACAACAGTCTCTAATGCATGTCCCCAAAAGGATATAGGAAGGTCTACTTGACTCATCATCGAACGAACCATATATAATAGGGTTCTATTCCTCCTCTCGGAAACACCATTCCATTGTGGCATTCCGGGTGGAATCAACTCTGAAACAATTCCACAGTTTTTGAGATGATTGTCAAACTCTTGGCTCAAATATTCTCCACCACGATCGGATCGAAGTGCTTTAATAGTTTTTCCAAGTTGATTTTGTACTTCATTTTGAAATGTTCTAAACATCTCAAACGATTCACTTTTGGACTTCATCAGATAGACATAGCTATATCTTGATAAGTCATCGGTGAATGTAATGAAATATCGAAATCCTCCCCTTGCAGTGCTGCTCATTGGTCCACATACATCGGTATGTATTAGGCCCAATAAGTTACTAGTCCTTTCACTACTATTAGTGTAGGGTGGTTTGGTCATTTTGCCCAATAAACAAGATTCGCATATCTCATATGATTCATAATCATGTGATTCTAACATTCCATCCTTGTGGAGTTTATAGAAGCGTTTCTCGTTTATATGACCAAGCCGGCAATGCCACATGAACGAGTTGTTCACGTCATTCGGTTTAGACTTCTTGTCCACATGATAAACATTTTCAACACTATTTTGTTTCTCGTCAACATCAAGAACATAAAGGCCATTAAATGAATTTGCAATACCATAAAGCATATCATTTAAATAAGTATAAAACTTCTTATTCTTAATAAGAAAATTATACCCTTCATTATCCAACTAAGAAACTGAAATAATATTCCTACTCAAATCCGGAACATAGTAACAATTGTTCAAAACAAGTACTAAGCCACTAGGTAAAGTTACATCATATGTCCCTACGACTAATGCAGCAACTCTTGCTCCAATCCCCACACGTAGGTCAACTTTACCTAGTTTGAGTAGCTTCCTATTCCTTAGTCCCTGCACATTTAAACAAATGTGAGATCCACATCCGGTATATAATACCCATGAACTAGAAATAGAAAGAAAAATATCTATCATATAGATACCTGAATCAGAAGCAATCGTATTGCCCTTCTTCGCCTTTAGGCCTTCGTTGTAAGCTTTGCAGTTGCGCTTCCAATGACCAACCTCTTGTCAATGGTAGCAAACTGCATCCTTTTGAGACACTTTGGGAGCCTCTCCGGCAACGACAACTTTTTCCTTAGGTTTAGCAACACTTGCTTTACCTTTGCCATCTTTCTTGAACCCTTTTCCTTTATTAACCATTAACACGTTTGTCGTTTCGAGCTTCTTGATATTCTTCTCTGTGGTCTTAAGCATCGCATGCAATTCCGAGAGATTCTTATCCATGCCACTCATGTGATAATGCATTATAATATGACCATAACTTTAATGCAATGAATTCAATATCGTATCTGTGGCGAGTTCCAAACTCATCGGATTACCAAGCCTTTCGAGACGCTTAATGTGACCCTTCATCTTAAGGATATGAGCACCAACTGACTGCCCCTCTTGCATCTTGCATGCATTTTGGGCTTTAACCACATCATACCTCTCTTGTATTGCTTGCACTTGAAACATTTCCTTTAAGCGCTCCGCAAGATCTAAAGCCGCTTCCATGTACTCAAGGTCCTTCTGAAGGGCCTTAGACATGGTGGCAAGCATAAGGCATGTTACATCATTAGAATCATCAACTTGTTTCTTGTGAGCATCCTTATCTGCCCTTGAAGAATTGGCAACAGGTGGAGGTGGAACAGGTTCGTCAAGAACGTACAATTTCTTCTCTTGCCTTAGAACAATTCTTAGGCTTCTGATCCAATCAGAATAGTTTGTACCGTTCTCTTCGAGATTGTCCTTCTCAAGGATGGATCGCAGTGATAGGGGCTGATTATTGTGATTTGCCATTACTACAATAAAATATGCAAACAATGAAACACATAAGTATCAACACATTTATCATCTAAGAGCAAATAATGTATTTCATAAATACTCCCACTAAATTATACACCTTCAAATACAAACATGTATCATATAATCATAGTAGGCTAAGATCTATATTTCACTTGATTTTGGTTTAACTGAGTCAATGCCCGAAATCAAGCTATTTAGGTAGAAACATCAATCATATCACTATATGACTCTTAGATATTTTATGAGATTTCCATAGACATCATATGTTAAAAACATGTTTTAAATCTCATCTATGCCTTGGGTCAAATCTCATTTGAAAGCTCCAATTAAGTCAAAACCCTTTTCAAACGTATGAGACATGAAACGATGCACCTAACTGAGTCAAAACTACATCAACCATTATCTCATCTTGATCACAAATTAAGATATAAGATGCACCCAACTGAGTCAAAACTACATCAAATACCCTAAAATTTCACAAGTGTTCTAATCAAGGAATGACATAAGACTTAAATATTTAGAAGGTTTTCACATTGTAACAAACATCGCATGGTTGTAACATAAATCTCATGTGTACATAATTATGAACATAGGGCTTCACAAAATTTCATACAAACAATTTGATTCAATTTTGAGAAATTACAAATTTAATTTAATCATATTAAACAAATCATCAACCTATGCGATAAACTAATCATATTAATCCATCATAAATCATAACCATGGCATATCACATATACTTGTTTTTCATAAAAACGAAACACATAAAATCTAGATTTATTTCATATAGCATGGATAGCAAATAATCAAATTAAATCTAGCATGCCAATTTCAATCCTAATCATGGGAAGACAGGGCTCTGATACCACTGTTGGGTTTTGGGGTTACAAACACAGCGGAAGACTTAGAAATAACAATCAAAACCCTAGCCCTTAGATCCATCTAGCATGAAGAGATTAGAAAAACATGAAATAGAATTACATACCTTGAATGCGATTTAGTTTGTCAAGATAGATCTCAAAATTCAAGCCTAGAATTTTGATGTCGAATCTTCTATCTTCCTTGTTCAACATTGGTGATGAATCAATCAACGAAGATCTTCAAGTCTTAGGAGATAAAGCAACCTCCCTCTAATGGTGATCCACACGCGAACGAACCAAGAACGCTTCTTGTTGGATTGCTAGATGATCCTTCCGATTATTGAAACGTTTTCAATAATCAATGGCAAAAACAATGGAATTGATTTTGGGACTTTTGATTCTTAATCAATAATCAAAGCCTAGAATTTCATAAACCTAGAACAATGATGTGTGTGAGAGAGTTTTAATGGCTGCACAAGGCTTATATTTATATCACATATAAATCCCTAATCATATTAGGGTAGGAGTCCTTGTTTAAACCAAAACCTTACCAACCAAGGAAAACGCGTACGGACAGGCTAAGTATGTCGCACTACGAGTCAAGCCAATGGCTAAGTTTGTCGCACCACGAGTCGAGCCAGAAAACTTACTTGTGCTGATCAAGGGCACGAGTCGTGCCTGAGGGCACGAGTTGTGACTAATCCAAAAGCACTCGTTCCATGAGTCGTGACCAAAAATGTAGTCGTGCTGATTTATGGTACGAGTCGTGATTCCTGGCACGAGTCGTGCCTCCCTCATGGCCAAGTGTGTCGCACCACATGCCATGCCAGAATTCCAATTTTCAGCCAGAATCAAATTTGCTCTTTGTGTGTGACCCAATAGGAATTATATTATGTTGGTAGTGAGTCGAAACATCGACATCACAAGACATAAGTGGTTTCTAGCAAACCATTATATCCACCCAATTAATATAACATCAAAGCTTGATTCCTCGATAGATCAAATGTCACAACCCCTTTGTCCACGATGTCTAATTGAACATGAGTCATGGTCTACGTCAACTCATATTGTTCAATGCTTTCTAGATTCCGAATATGTTGATAATCCAAGTGCATTTGATCTCTATCAAATCTCTTGAATGTGGCCACACATTTCATCAACACTATTCATCGAGGGGCCCAAGCAAACATCTCTCTCAAATAGAGAGAGACAAATCCCGTCTTGACTTATCCTTCTTCCCTACAAGAATTCAATCATGCTAACATAGCCCTTATTGCTTTTCGATTAAAGATAGTGTTAGACTATATTAAAAACAACGTTCATCATGTGGAAGACGATGATAATCTCAGGTACAAGGATTCCAATTACATGACTATCATGAGATTTAATCATGACAATAGACCATGTAATAAATCTCATAAGTAGGTCAAGTCTAGTACTCGTTCTCTAGCAAGTACCCATAAGTGTAATGTGCATCTCCATGCAAATAATCATCTCCATGATTATCCATTACCAACTTATACTAGTTGTTCACAATAACTAGGGACGCAGTTCAATATAATAAACATGCAAAGTACTAGCCTCTTTGAAGACCTACGATTCCTTACACCAACACAACTATAGCCTAGGGCATTACACCAACACATGAAACTCCCTCCGAGTTTTGAAGCCCCGAATCCCAACACCATGTGTCATCTTCATAAGTCTCTTTATGGCCTTAAACAGACTCCTCACTGTTGGTTTGCCAAGTTACTAGCCTCTTTCAAGACCTACGGTTTCTTACAGTCTTAGTCTGACTATTCTCTATTTACATTCACAAAGGGAACAGTTCAGATGAATGTGCTTGTGTATGTTGACGATCTTATTATTGTCGGGACCAATTCCGCTGCTTTATAGACCATCAAACAGTACTTGTGTGATTGTTTCAAAATGAAAGATCTTGGTTCTCTCAAATATTTTCTTGGCATTGAGGTTGCCCGCAGCTCTTCTGGTTTGTTCTTATGCCAACGTAAGTACGCGTTGGATATTACCTATGAGGCAGGCTTGTTAGGTGAAAAGCCCTCTGGCTTCCCTATTGAACCAAACCATATGCTTGGTGTGGCTACCGACGCTCTCTTGGATGATCCAGAACGTTATCGACGCCTCATGGGTTGTCTCATCTACTTGGTAGTTACTCGGCCGGACCTGGCTTATTCTGTCCACATTCTGGCTCAGTTCATGAAGGAACCACGTTCAGAACATTGGGAGGCAGCCTTACGGGTTGTTCGGTATCTCAAAGGCACTCCCGGTCAAGGTATTCTTCTTCGCGCTGACAGCGAGCATACACTCCAAGGATGGTGTGATTCGGACTGGGCTGCGTTTCCTATCACCCGTCGTTCTCTACTGGGTGGCTTGTGTTTCTCGGTCACTCCCCCATCTCTTGGAAAACTAAGAAACAACCAACTATGTCTCGATCTTCTGCTGAGGCTGAATACCGCGCCATGGCAGCTCTTACTTGTGAACTTAAATGGTTAAAGGGTTTGTTGTTAAGCTTGGGTGTTCATCATCCCAAAGCAATTAATATCTTTTGTGACAGTCAATCGGCTCTCCACATTGCCAAGAATCCTATTTATCATGAGCGGATGATGCACATTGAGGTGGATTGCCATTTCGTCCGTAACACTATTTCTGACGGTCTTATTGTAAAGACCGAAAAAATTTATTTTTTTATTTTAATAGTATTATTTTAAATTAGAAAATAAAATAATACATGATTATTTAATTGGTTTGGACTTGGATGTAATTAGGTGGGCCAAGTTAAGAAAGGGTTAAGTGGGCCTTGTAGGACTCCAAAACCCAATAGAATAAGAAAGCCTTTTTCTAAATGATTAGTAAAAAAATTAAACCTACCCTATTTATACATCAAAACCCTCCTCATTTTCTCCATAATTCCATAATTCCAAAGAAAGATTTTTTTTTTTTTTTAAAAACCCTAGCTTAGAGGAGGCGGCGGCCGAGCAGAGGGAGAGGGGAGAATAGCCGATTTTTGATATTTTTGGTCAATCTTTCTTAACCACAATCAAGGTAATGTAAAACCCTAAATTCTAGTTTTTGTTTCATTCAATTCGGAGTAATATTGAATTAGTTATGAATTTTTGAAGATTTAAAATTATGTTTGTTCTAGGATGATCATTCTTAGGATTTTAAATGTTCAATATTGGAGTTAATAGATAACTTGGGGATTAGAATGATGGGGAATTAAAGGTTATATCAATATAATCATAACCCAAAATTCTTCTTGAATTTAGAATAAGAAGAATGAAGATTTAAACAATTAATGTATTTAAAAATTGTTTTGATTAAGGAGTAAATGAATTAAATTATTGGGTTAATGTTAGAAAGTAAAAAGAAAAAAATCAAATCAATGATTTGAACCTGTGTAGGTTCGGCTGAATGGCTCTAGGCGTGTTTGGATATGTTTTTGTTTAATTCGTTAAGCTTTTGGTTTATCTTGAAAAGTCCCGGTTAGTTTTCAAACTGAAAAGGACCAAACGGAATGTTTTAAAAGCTGAAACAGTTAAAATTCTGACTTTCCAGTCAGTAAATTGCTGGACAGTTAACTGAAAGACTAAACTGCAAAGTCCAAAGCTTCTGAGGGACCAAACTGCAAATAATTGAAAGGTGAGGGACTGTTTTGCAATTTCTCATAAGTTGAGGGACTTTTTTGTAATTACCTAAAAGTTGAGGGACTATTTTGCAAATACTCAAAATTTGAGGGATTGTTTTGCAAATACCTAAAAGTTGAGGGATTATTTTGCAAATATTCGAAGTTGAGGGACCACTTTGTAATTTATTGAAAATTAAAGGGTCTTTTCGTAAATACTCAAGGTAGAGGTTTTTAAAAGTAACTTCTAAGGAAAGAAAGACTTTTAAAAGGTAAAGAAGAAGAATCAAAATAAGAAAGAGACTATTTAAGAAAGATCCTTAAATAGAAGGTAATCATTTTAGAAAGTTACCTAAAATAGAAGGATAGTTAACCAATTTAAGTGAGTCAAAGAGCAACTCATAGGTTAACTAAAGTAAATAAGAATAGGTACATAAGAAGTAATAAACGATTACTTGTGCCTGAGTTATGTTATTACGTGATTGTAGATTTCGCGTAAAGGCATTGCTTAGCGAAGGGAAGCAAGCTAAGGTAAGGAATTACGTTCCTAAACACTTTGTGTATCAATTTCGTTGGAAACTCCATCGAGTCTTTTCAAAACATGAATGCTAACTGTGGCTGATAGTACTTTTCTAAAATACTCCTGCAAAATGTATCGTCATTGGTAATTCCTTATTCTATGATATGATCTTGTTCATGGAATATCTTTAAGTATTGAAAATTGCTATGTGTGTTCACGTACCTATGAATGCACTATATGTTATGACTTGTATGAAATGATGCATGCTAGTCAGGTATTATTATAAAACATGAAATGATGCATGTTACCTGTGAATGTATTATGACTTGTATGAAATGATGCATGCCAGTCAAGTTTTACACTATGCTTAATGTAAAGTAAGTGTAAGGAAAATGCGACATCAATATAGGTGATCGATATTGGGAGTACTCAATGTAGGGTATATCCTATGGAATTGACGGAAGTGATGAGAGTATAACTAAATGTGTAGTTGCCACACTTTCCTTGCTTACCATATATATATATATGTTTGATTTTAACCTATCCTTGAATATATTTCTTTGGATCCGTTCATTCCGGTCGTCTCTTCATTGAATCGAAGGGACCACGTATGAACTTACTGGGCATTGTTCGCTCATTCCTTCATTTCTTAACCCCCCAGGATCGGAATAGAGAAGAAGGAGAACTGTCACCAGGAAGAGATGGGGCACTTAAGTAGAAGTAATTAGTTATTTAATGATTCCGAGTTTCAGAATTTTATTAGTACTAGTAGTTGTACTTAGCCGTTACATTTGATTATTCCGCACTGATGTAATGGTTTTGAATTAAGTTACCGTTATGGATTCGTTTTTGGGATATTTATTCATGTTTATGAATTTATTTAATTTATGGAGATTCGGGGTCGTTACAGTTGGTATCAGAGCTCCGATTTTAGGTCTTATGAGAGGTGTTAGATCTAAGTACCTTGGAGTGATAGAATTGACTTTGAGGAATGGACCCCAGAGTTAAGAATTTGTTCTAAGCTTACAATTAATAAAGTTAGGTGGACTAAGTGGAAAGGTTAAAGGAATATCTTACTTGTTACTAAAAAAATTGAGCCATATCTACTTTAAATATATAAATATTATGTATTGAGGATATACTAATGATGGTCTGTCTTGTGTGTAGGAAATGGCTAGGAGACCAATGAAGTCGGTGAGGAGTAGAGCTATTAAGATGGAAACCATACTGGCTCAAGAATCAAGAATCAAATCACTTGTGAAAGAAATTGAAGATCTTAAGAAGAAAGCCAGTAGAGCAGAGGAAAAATGGCATATGACCACCGCACAATTGTTGAAAGTAGAAGGTGATGCTATGTCACTTGAGGATAAGCTAAAGGAAGAGGTTCATTCGGTGAAAATCGTAGAAGAGGATTGCAAACTTCTTATGAAGTGGAGGAAACAAGAAACGAAGCACTTCAGAAAAAGATGATAGAACTCACTGATAACATACAGAAGGAAACCCAGAAGGCCAAAGACATGGAGGCCAGTGCTAGAGTGGCTCACAGAGAGTGGACAAGGTTAAGTACACAATTAGCTGAGGAAAGCATGTTGGTCTATAGGCTACAACGAGAGATAGATGAGCAAAACCAACGTGAGGCAAGGATGGGGGCCGATATTTATGAATGGTATGGCAAATATCTCGAAGAAAATGTTGAATATAAGAAGCTTATTGTGGAATTCGTGGAAGTTACGAAAGCAAATTGGAAGACAGCTGCTCAACCCAACTGAAGAAAAGGAATTCTTTATTTAATTAGTTGTTTTATGAAGCAAATACTTTGTTTAGTATGTTAGTTTGTTTCTTTTGTGGTTAATGAACCAGTAGTTAGCATTTTGAACCAATAGTTTTAGTAACACTTCGATGGAAGAAATAAAGTTGCTTAGTTATTCAATAATCCTTAAGTGTGGGAACGTGTGAATGACTATGTTATTATAATACCTACAGGAAATTAAAAGGGTCAAGTAAAACGATCCAAAAGAAGAGTAAAATACTAGTCAAATGATGGGCCAGTAAGAAAGTTATAACCGTTTGATGAAACGGAAAATCCTCCAAAATTAAAAATCTAATCTGTGGGAACAGAAATATGAAACCAAATTCAGTCTGTGGAGACGAAACCATAAAACATTAACTAGCCAGACGACTACGTGTACATATGTAGCGAGCTAGGTAAACTAGTCATGATAGTTCTTACTACTTACTGTTGAGTGAGTAATTGATTATACCATAAATCGTAGTGATAATAAAAGTATTATGCAGATGTCGCAAACTGGAAATCGTAGGGGAAACCGTAACGCTCGGAATGGAAATGGCCAAGGACATGACCCCATGGCAGCAGTGTTACAAACCTTGAATCAGACATTGGCAGAAATTGGCCAAGTGGTAACCGGTTTAGCTCAAGAAAGACCGGCGGCTCAAGTGCCACTACGTGATCCCCTAGAGTTATTTCAAAGGAGGAACCCAGAGTCCTTTTCTGGGAGTGCGAAAGAGAATCCGCAAGAGTGGATTAAGAGTATGGAGACCATATTTGGGACCTTGACATGTACGCCAGAACAAAAAGTGATATTTACTACGTTCATGCTAAAAGGAAAAGCTAGATCGTGGTGGGAAGCTAAGAAGCGGGCTGGAGCTGCTCGGGAAATTACGGAATATACTTGGGAAGCATTCAAGACAGTATTTAATGACAAGTACTATCCCGAGAGTGTTAGAAATGCCAAGGTAGCGGAATTTATGATGATGATTCAAGGAAGTATGACTGTAGACGAGTATTGTGAAAAGTTCACAAACTTAATGGAATTTGCCCCGACATTTTTCGACAATGAAGAACAAAAGGCAAGAAAATTTGAAGCAGGATTGAGTGATCGAATTAAGTACCGGATCACTCCGTTGATGTTGAAAACTTATGCTGATGTGCTGGAAAGGGCTAAGGTAGTTGAAAGGGAAGCTAACAATTACCGCAGCAAGAAAAAAGAAAAAGGCAAGGCTATGAACAAGGAAGCTAGTGGGCAGAAAGGCTCCACGGGTAATTGGAACAAGGAGGGGCAGAACAACAAGAGGAAGGCCGTTGAAGATGGTCGTGATAAGAATAACTATGCAGCAAAGTATCCAAACAATAATTTTGGGAACCGAAAAGAAGGCAATAGGAATGAGGCCCAAGGACAAGGGGCAACTGATAAGTGCTCCATTTGTGATAGAACCCACAAGGCTGAGAACTGCTGGTACAAGAGCAAGAAATGTTATATATGTGTCAAGGTGGGACATCCTAAGTGGAAGTGTCCCGAGGCAAAGAAAGATGAGCCTGCTCAGGGAGCGAAGAATACCAATGGAGGTGTGAATGGAGGCGGTCGTGGAAGAGTATTCACCATGACGGCAAAGGCGGCAAGTACTACAAATGATTTGGTGGCAGGTACACTCCAACTCTCTTTTCGTAACGTCTATGCCTTGATTGATACGGGCGCTACGCATTCTGTGATAAGTAGTTCTGTAGCAAAGAAACTGAATTTGAAACCTGAATCGCTAGAGATACCTTTAGTGATAGATACTCCAACTAAAGAAGCGATACCTATCACAACCTGCTATAGACATTGTCCTTTAAAGATAGGAGGCACCGAAATACCAGTAGAATTCATTGAACTAGAATTGAACGAATTTGATATTATTTTGGGTATGGATTGGCTAGCTACCAACCACGCTAATGTGGATTGCCATAAGAAGGAAGTTACTTTTCGAGGACAAGATGGGAAGGAATATAGGTTCGTAGGTGCGAAACCTAGAAGTTCGATGAATATGATCACTGTAATGAAGGCGCGAAAACTACTAAAGAAAGGATGTGAAGGATTTTTGGCCTATATCGGTAAGACCGATACCAAGGAAGTAAGTATTGAATCGTTGGAAGTAATAAGGGAATTCAAAGATGTGTTTCCTGAAGACTTGCCAGGGATACCGCCAGAAAGAGAAGTCGAATTCTCGGTAGAATTGGTACCGGATACGACACCAATATCGAGAGCACCGCATAGAATGGCTCCAACGGAATTGAAGGAATTGAAGGAGCAACTGCAAGAGTTACTAGACAAAGGTCTGATCCGACCGAGTGTTTCACCATGGGGAGCACCGGTACTGTTCGTGAAGAAGAAGGATGGAACGATGAGATTATACATCGACTATCGTGAGTTGAATAAGGTGACAGTAAGAAATCAGTACCCGTTGCTAAGGATCGACGACTTGTTTGATCAACTAAAAGGAGCGTGTTACTTCTCAAAGATAGACCTTCGCTCTGGGTATCATCAATTGAGGGTAAAAAGCGAGGACGTTGCTAAGACTGCCTTTAGAACAAGGTATGGGCATTATGAGTTCGTTGTGATGCCATTCGGACTAACTAATGCACCAGCGGTATTTATGGAATTGATGAATAGAGTTTTCAAGAGTATCTCGACAAGTGCATTATTGTATTCATTGACGACATACTGGTGTATTCGAGAACAAAGGAGGAACATGCAGAACACTTAAGATTGGTGCTGGAAATTTTGAGGAAGCAGAAGATGTATACTAAATTTAAAAAGTGCGAATTTTGGTTGGAGAAAGTAGCGTTCTTAGGACACGTGGTGTCTAGGGAAGGAATCGCGGTAGATTCGTGGGTTTAGCTGGATACTATCGAAGATTCGTGGAAGGATTCTCGAAATTGGCTGGACCGTTGACAAGGCTGACTCAGAAGGCGGCAAAGTTTATTTGGTCTGAAAAATGTGAAAGGAGCTTTCAAGAACTGAAGAAGAGGTTGGTAACCACACCAGTTTTGACATTACCCACAGGATCAGAAGGTTTTGTAATCTATAGCGATGTGTCATTGAAAGGGTTAGGTTATGTACTAATGCAGAACGAGAAGGTCATAGCGTATGCCTCAAGACAGTTAAAGAACCATGAAAAGAATTACCCAACTCATGATCTGGAATTAGCTGCAGTGGTATTTGCATTGAAGATATGGAGTCACTATTTATATGGTGCGACGTGTCAGATATACACTGATCACAAGAGCCTTAAGTATATTTTTACTCAGAAGGAGTTGAACATGAGGTAAAGGAGATGGCTCGAGTTGTTGAAGGACTATGATTGTACAATTTTGTATCACCCTGGAAAGGCAAACAAGGTGGCTGATGCATTGAGTAGGAAGAATCATGGAAACCTAGCGATGCTGGTTTCTAAGGGGATCAGTTCATGGGAAAACATGGAAATTTCATGTTTAGAAGTGCGAGATAGGGGTATCTAGCTCAGTTAATTGTTCAACCTACACTTTTGGAGAGAATCAAGGAGGCTCAAGGTGTAGATGATGAGAGAGATGCTCTTGTAGGGAAAGGATAAGGAAAGGATCTTCGTATGGGCAAAGATGGGATTTTGAGGTATTAAAAGAGAATATGGGTACCAAGCAACGAAGAGATAAAAAGGGAAATCTTGAAGGAGGCACATTGTTCAAGATTCTCAGTTCACCCTGGAAGTACCAAGATGTATAGAAATCTGCGAGAATCGTTTTGGTGGAACAACATGAAAGGAGATGTGGCTGAGTTTGTGGCAAGATGTTTGGTGTGTCAGCAAGTGAAGAGTGAACACCAAAAGCCTGCGGGATTACTACAATCGTTACCTATTCCGGAATGGAAGTGGGATCACATAGCGATGGATTTAGTGGTTGGACTACCAAGGACACTGAAAGGTCAAAATGCCATTTGGGTGATAGTGGACAGATTGACAAAGTCAGCTCACTTCTTAGCAATCAAGGTGACAGATTCATTAGAGAAGTTGGCTAAATTGTATATTGAAGAGATTGTACGACAACATGGGATTCCAGTTTCGATAGTGTCAGACAGGGATGCAAGGTTTACGTCGAAGTTCTGGAAGAGTTTACAACAAGCATTGGGGACGGAGTTGACAATGAGTACAACTTTTCACCCACAAACGGATGGACAGTCAGAAAGGACAATTCAAATGTTGGAAGATATGCTGAGGGCTACGTCGTTGGATTGGCAAGGCACTTGGGACGAACACTTATCTCTAGTGGAGTTCGCATACAACAATAGTTTTCATGCGAGTATTGGAATGGCTCCATATGAGGCACTTTATGGGCGAAAGTGTAGATCGCCTACTTGTTGGGATGAAGTAGGTGAACGGAAATTGACTGGACCAGAACTAGTCCAAGTAACTGCAGACAAGGTACAACAGATTCGCAAATGGTTGTTAACGGCGCAAAGTAAGCAGAAATCGTACGTAGACAACCGACGACGCGACTTAGAATTTCAAGTGGGAGATCATGTATTTTTGAAGATCTAACCAACCAAGGGTGTCATGAGATTTGGTATAAAAGGAAAGTTGAGTCCAAGGTACGTAGGACCGTTTGATATCTTGGATAAGGTTGGAAAGGTGGCGTATCGATTAGCTTTACCACCTGTACTCGCTGGAGTGCACAATGTATTTCACGTATCAATGTTAAGAAAGTATATGGCAGATTCAAGTCACGTAATTGAATACAAGCAACTAAGGCTTCGAATGGACTTGAGTTATGACGAGAAACCGATTAAGATTGTGGATCGAAAGGACCAGAACCTGCGAAGGCGAGTTATCCCGTACGTGAAGGTGCAATGGAGCAACCACACGGAACGTGAAGCGACCTGGGAACTCAAAAGCGAGATGCGCGAAATGTATCTCGATCTCTTCAAAAATTGAGGTACGTTTAGTTTGGAGGACCAAACTCTTTTAAGGGGGTAAGAATGTAAAGACCCGAAAAATTTATTTTTTATTTTAATAGTATTATTTTAAATTAGAAAATAAAATAATACATGATTATTTAATTGGTTTGGACTTGGATGTAATTAGGTGGGCCAAGTTAAGAAAGGGTTAAGTGGGCCTTGTAGGACTCCAAAACCCAATAAAATAAGAAAGTCATTTTCTAAATGATTAGTAAAAAAATTAAACCTACCCTATTTATACATCAAAACCCTCCTCATTTTCTCCATAATTCCATAATTCCAAAGAAAGAAAAAAAAAATTTAAACCCTAGCTTAGAGGAGGCGGCGGCCGAGCAGAGGGAGAGGGGAGAACAGACAATTTTTGATCTTTTTGGTCAATCTTTCTTAACCACAATCAAGGTAATGTAAAATCCTAAATTCTAGTTTTCGTTTCATTCAATTCGGAGTAATATTGAATTAGTTATGAATTTTTGAAGATTTAAAATTATGTTTGTTCTAGGATGATCATTCTTAGGATTTTAAATGTTCAATCTTGGAGTTAATAGATAACTTGGGGATTAGAATGATGGGGAATTAAAAGTTATATCAATATAATCATAACCCAAAATTCTTCTTGAATTTAGAATAAGAAGAATGAAGATTTAAACAATTAATGTATTTAAAAATTGTTTTGATTAAGGAGTAAATGAATTAAATTATTGGGTTAATGTTAGAAAGTAAAAAGAAAAAAAACAAATCAATGATTTGAACTTGTGTAGGTTCGGCCGAATGGCCCTAGGCATGTTTGGATATGTTTTTGTTTAATTCGTTAAGCTTTTAGTTTATCTTGAAAAGTCCCGGTTAGTTTTCAAACTGAAAAGGACCAAACGAAATGTTTTAAAAGCTGAAACAGTTAAAATTCTGACTTTCCGATCGGTAAATTCTTCAGACGATTAACTGAAGGACTAAACTGCAAAGTCCAAACCTTCTGAGGGACCAAACTGCAAATAATTGAAAGGTGAGGGACTGTTTTGCAATTTCTCATAAGTTGAGGGACTTTTTTGTAATTACCTAAAAGTTGAGAGACTATTTTGCAAATACTCAAAATTTGAGGGACTGTTTTGCAAATACCTAAAAGTTGAGGGACTATTTTGCAAATATTCAAAAGTTGAGGGACCACTTTGTAATTTATTGAAAGATAAAGGGTCTTTTCATAAATACTCAAGGTAGAGGTTTTTAAAAGTAACTTCTAAGGAAAGAAAGACTTTTAAAAGGTAAAGAAGAAGAATCAAAATAAGAAATAGACTATTGAAGAAAGATTCTTAAATAGAAGGTAATCATTTTAGGAAGTTAGCTAAAATAGAAGTTGTCATTTTAGGAAAGTTACCTAAAATAGAAGGATAGTTAACCAATTTAAGTGAGTCAAAGAGCAACTCATAAGTTAACCAAAGTAAGTAAGAATAGGTACATAAGAAGTAATAAACGATTACTTGTGCCTGAGTTATGTTATTACGTGATTGTAGATTTCGCGTAAAGGCGTTACTTAGCGAAGGGAAGCAAGCTAAGGTAAGGAATTACGTTCCTAAACACTTTGTGTATCAATTTCGTTGGAAACTCCATCGAGTCTTTTCAAAACATGTATGCTATCTGTGGCTGATAGTACTTTTCTAAATTACTCCTGGGAAATGTATCGTCATTGGAAATTCCTTATTCTATGATATGATCTTGTTCATGGAATATCTTTAAGTATTGAAAATAGCTATGTGTGTTCACGTACCTATGAATGCACTATATGTTATGACTTGTATGAAATGATGCATGCTAGTCAAGTATTATTATATAACATGAAATGATGCGTGTTACCTGTGAATGTATTATGACTTGTATGAAATGATGCATGCCAGTCAAGTTTTACACTATGCTTAATGTAAAGTAAGTGTAAGGAAAATGCGACATCAATGTAGGTGATCGATATTGGGAGTACTCAATGTAGGGTATATCCTATGGAATTGACGGAAGTGATGAGAGTATAACTGTTGTGGGCATTTTTCAACATGGCAACATCTTCAATTGATCCTGCATATCGAGATGTCATTACACTGTAAGTATTGTTTTAATATTTACTTGTTCAAATATTTCCTAATATTCTTATTATTATTTTTCAGTAATTAAGAGAGGAATGCGGAACAATCTTCAAGCACGTTCAACAGACCTTCAAACGGCTAGGGCGACTTGGTCTCACGATGGTTGAAGTGATAAACCAAAATGCCGAGATTATAGGAACCATATTGACTCTTTCATATCTACTTGTATTTAAGGGGAAATGGAGACGGAAAAACACACTAACGCTCATACGCACACACTCAACACACAAAGCTCTTGTAATCCTCTCCATTGTCTTCCAAAGTTGTATACTTGATCATTATAGTGAAACTTTTAAGGTTGGAGACCTAACTCCCGGGGTTTTTTCCAAAGAGGTTATCACCTCCAAGGTTTTCCTCGTTAACAAATCGTGGTTTCATTATCTCTTTTTCATGCTTTTGTTCCATATAATCGAATTCCACAGTTCCACTCCTTATTATTCAATCCACACACTAAACTTAGTTAAGATTCTACTTTATTGTTTTTTCTACCAAAACAATTTGGCGCCCACCGAGAGGCCTCGTGGTTTATCGGTTATTTGAAACATTTCCTAACCAAATTCACTATGTACGCACCCTCCAATGTGTCCACCGCCGGGAAAGGTCCCGCCGTTGTTCCCACATCGGGAGGTAGAACCGGCTTGTTACCACCGCCTCCTCGAGCCCGGGTCTCGGCCAACTCAACCTACGAAGACTCCACAAAAGCGGGCAACCTCTTCCAATGCGAGATGCCGACATACGAGGAGTATCCTAACCGAGGTTGAATCAAAGGTTGGACCAGCAAGACAACAATTCGAAGGTGTTGACCAATTCCATGATTAAGATGCAAAGACCAACGGCTCATCGCATCTCGGCTTGAGAACATATCACCATGCGTGCAAGGGTTCTCAACTTTGACAACACCGGAGGATCTACATTTCGAGTGAATTCATTCCAATGGGCGGTCCTCCTCAAACTCATCCGTGACATCTTTAATGATGTCGACATCTTTACACAGGGACACCCCATTGACGCCATCTTCCGCAGATTCACCCCATTCATTCCATTTATAGACAACAGCTACATCACGACTACTACGGACGATTACGGTTTGCTAAATAATCTTTTCAATAATAATAATTTCAATCGTCTTCCTATGGTGACCCTTTTGCGGGAAACCCGCTAGCTAAACGGATGCGGGATCTCGTAGAGGCGATAATGAACGTGCAGGTGTAACTCCTCCAATTCAACCAGTGACCCAAAGCTGTTACAATCAATCCCGGTTTGTCCCGGCAATTGCAAATGTCGACATCCCGAAGCGTTTCGCCGTACCATCTATGAAGTTGTACGATGGCACCACGGACCCGAGAGGAGCATGTTGCACACTATCAAGAAAAGATGGACATAATCCATATCCCGCTTGATGCGGGAGGCACTTATGCGGGGATTTGGATCCACCTTGTCTGGACCGGCTCTCAAATGGCCGATTAGGCAACCCCTAGGTTCAATTGGTTCATACGCCCGGCTCATCAACATGTTCTATAACCAATTCTCATGCGATCGACAATTTGAAAAGTTGACAAGTGATCTCTACAATGTGACCCAGCGGCCTAATGAGACTCAAGGATTATGTCCATCGGTTCAATAAGGAGGTGTTAGAAATTCCCAATCTTGACATGTCGACGGACCACGAAGCATTCAAAATGGGGTTGAAGAAAGATTCACAGTATTATCAAGATTTGGTAATGACTCCTTGTAAGCGGCTAGAAGAAGTCGGGAGCAGAGCATTAAGGTTCATAAGGCGGAGGAAGATGAGCTGCGAAGATCGAAGTGCGTCATCCAAGACGTCGACATATGACCATCCCGACGTAAAAGACCGAGATCGTCCCATCGCAGAACAACCGTCCCAATCCTTATCCGAGAATTGACACTAGCAAAATTAATTCGGTAGACGGTGAGGATGAAGATAGTGATAATGTGCCTAACATTTCGATTATTGTTTTTACGTTGACATTTCGGTGTACTTTGTGCAATGGGCAACCTAGGAGACAAAGCCGGATGGCCAAAGAAAACGGACAAAACCACGAGGATGGCGTGACAAATCAAAATGGTGCGCTTACCATGAAGACTTTGGACACGTTACGAAGACTGCATCGCATTAAGAAAGGAGATCGATTACTTACTCTCGAAAGGACATCTTAAGGAGTTATTGGGGTCCGAGAAGAAGAAGGTGAAAATGCGAAGCTCCTCATGAAGGTGAAAGGCCGGTTTCTCCCCGGCGTCAACGAAGGTGATCAACTTCATCGTGGAGGCTCGAAATATGTGGAACATCCTATTACGCCGCAAAACGACACGCTAAGGAGTCAAAAGAGGAAAAGCCGGAGAGACATCCCAAGATGTCGACACCTTATCCGGATCAATTACCTTTGATGAAAGTGATCGTGACAACTTGCTGGAACCCCATCATGACGGTGCAGTTATTTCCTTGCGGATCGCCAAACTGTACAATACGACGTATTACGGTAGATGGGGGCGACTCAGTCAATCTTATTATGTTGGGTACCCTTAAGGAAATGAACATCCCGAGAATCGGAGATTGTCAAAAAGTCTTGATCTTTGGTAGGCTTCGGTGGTGAAGTCAAAGAAACGGTAGGGGAGATAAAGCTTCCAATATACTCAAAGGGCCTCGGCTTACCATGGAGCGGTTCTGCGTAATTGATTGCGCAACATCTTACAATGTCATTCTTGGAAGACCGTGGATTCACGGAATGAAGGCCGTACCCTCCACTTACCATCAGTGTGTGAAGTTTCCAACACCTTGGGGTGTCGCTAAGATTTACAGTGATCAGTAGGTGGCCAAGGAATGTTACAAAACTTCAATGAAGGCGTCTACATCTCCAAAACAAGCATAGCAATTACCGAGGAAAGTACGCGAAGTCCTGGAAGCTAGGGAGGATGATGTGAAAGAAGTATTGTTAGATCCTTCCAACTCGGACATCAGAGTACTTATTGGCACTGACATCCCGTCAGATATAGAAGAGAAACTTATGAACCTATTAAGAAGCAGAATAAAGAGTTTCGCTTGGAAACATGATGACATGACAGGCATTAGCAAAGATGTCATCACTCACAAACTTAACATAGATCCTAGCTTTAAACCAGTGCACCAGAAACGTAGAAAGTTTGCAGAAACCAGAAATCAGATCATCAAGGAGGAGGTAGAGCACTTACTCAAAGCCAACATGATACGGGAGGTCGATTATCCAAGATGGTTGGCGAATGTGGTTGTGGTAGAGAAGAGAAATGGGAAATGGCGAGTTTGCATCGACTTCACCGACTTAAATAAAGCATGCCCAAAAGATCCTTTCCCTTTGCCGCACATAGATTCATTAGTTGATGCTACTTCGGGTCACGAACTCCTCACTTTCATGGACGCGTCCTCAGGATTTCAACAAATTCAGATGGAACCATCGACCAAGAGACACTTGCCTTCATAACCCCCACAGGTATTTATTGTTATATTGCCATGCCTTTTGGACTAAAAAATGCAGGTGCAACGTATCAAAGGCTCGTCAACAAGATGTTTAAGGATCAGATTGGGGACACAATGGAGGTATACATCGACGACATGGTAGTAAAATCCAAGAAGGCCGAGGATCACATAAGCAACCTCTCTCAAGCTTTTGACATCTTGGATTGTTTCAACATGAAACTTAATCCAGCTAAATGCAACTTCGGAATGAAGGCCGGCAAGTTTCTGGGTTATATGGTTACTAAAAGAGGCATTGAAGCCGCCCCAGAACAAATACGCGCTATTCTCGACCTGTCATCACCTCAATCTGTCAAGGACGTCCAAAGATTGACAGGAAAAATTGCCGCACTCACTAGATTCATTTCCAAATCCTCATGCAAACCTTTCTACGACATCTTAAGAAAGAACAAGAAGTTCCAATGGGAGGAACAACATGAAGAAGCTTTTCAGGAGCTCAAAACTTACCTGTTGACACCTCCCTTATTGGCCAAACCTCAGATGGAAGAACATCTTTACATCTACCTAGCAGTGTCCGAAGGCGCTGTAAGCGCGATCTTGGTGACGAACGAGATGGTAATCGGCAACCCATCTACTATATAAGTAAGACACTCTTAGATGCTTTGAGACCGGTATTCTCATTTACAAAAATTAATTTTAGCTTTGATAAGCTTGCTTCTATTAAGTTAAGGCACTATTTTGAAACACATACTATTATTGTACGCACTAACTATCCTATTAAGAATGTCATGAGAAAACCGGAGATGTCGGGACGAATGGCGAAATGGTCGGTACAATTAAGCACATACGACATCAAGTACGAGCCCCGGAAGCGCAATAAAATCCCAAGCCACTGGCGATTTTGTGGGCGATTTCGATCAACGCTACAACAAGAGGTGGAATTGGAAGTACAACAACTTCAAGATGATGACATCCTAAAAACTTGGACTCTCTACACGGACGGTGCTTCTAACATGAGAGGTACGGGTCTTGGAGTTGTACTAAAATCGCCACAAGGGGACATAATACCACAATCTATCGGTTGCGGTTTCAAGGCTACCAACAATGAAGCGAGTATGAGGCTCTAATTGCGGGCTTAAGCGCAGCCCAAGACTTAGATGTCAAGCATATCCGGGTGTTCATGGATTCATTACTAATTGTTAATACGTACAACGGGTCCTACGTCGCGAAAAATGCTAAGATGACAACATATTTGGAAATTGTAAAAATTATTTCGGCCAAATTCAAAACATTTTCCTTGGAACAAATCCCACGGGAAGAAAATTCTCAAGCGGATGCTCTGGCAAACTTGGGTTCGGCCTTCAAAAGCTTCTCACAAACCGGTATCCCAATCATACATGTTGACATCCCGGCAATTGACCATCTTGAGATGTTCGCCACGGATGCTTAGACATACTTGCCTCTCCTGCGGCAACCTCTTGGACAGCTCCTATTATCAAATATCTCTTAGATGATACGATCCCGGTCGAGGAGAAAAATGCAAGAGCCTTCGGGGTAAGAGTATCTAAATATGTACTTATTGATAATCTCTTGTTTAGAAAATCTGTTTGAGTCACTACTTAAGATGTCTAGAGGCGAGATAGAGCCCATCGGGTTCTCAAGGAGCTGCACGAAGGAGATTGTGGAAATCATACCGGGGGCAGAAGTTTACATACTAAAGCTCTTAGAATGGGCTATTTCTGGCTCTACAATGAGAAAAGATGCCGTTTACTACGCAAAGAAATGTGATTCTGTCAACGGCATGGGGACATCCTACACCCGGCCAGTGGCGCTACATCCTATCCTGTCACCATGGTCTTTTATGGTTTGGGGAATGGACATAGTAGGAAAACTTCCCATAGCACCGGGGACGAGTATTTCTTTTGGCCATGACAAACTACTTTTCTAAATGGGTAGAGGTGAGGCATATGTGCAAGTTCGTGACAAAGAAGTGATATCTTTTATCAAAAGGAACATATTCGGCCCGATTCGGAATTCCATCGGAGATAATTTGTGACAACGGCTCTCGATTCATCGGCAAAGAGGACCCAAGATTTCGACATCTTGGGGTGTTAAGATGGTGACATCTTCGCTGTTCACCCTCAAGCCAATGGACGGGCGAGTCTAGCAACAAAATAATAATCGGTAACTTAAAAAAGAGACTAAACCGAAAGAAAGGACGTTGGGCGGAAGAGTTACCAATGGTCCTACGGGCCGACAGGACGACATCTAAGAATGCTACCGGTCAAACCCCCTACTCACTTGTATTCGGGCCCGAATCTGTTATTCCAGTGAAGTCCTTGTACCAACGGCAAGATACGGCTCACGACATCCGAACATAATAAAGACATCTTGATACATGACACAGATACTGTGGGACGAGCTAAGGGACATGGCCAAAGTTCGCATGGCGGCGTATCGGCAAAGAGTAGCCCGATCTTACAATAAAAACGTAAGGGTTAGAAGGTTTCAAGTAGGAGACTTAGTCCTACGAAAGGCATTCCAAAATACCAAGGAGCCCAATGCAGGCAAGCTCGCCCCAAAATGGGAGGGACCCTACTTAATAGATGCACAAGCCGGAAAAGGAGCCTATCGCCTTGCAACCTTGGATGGCCAAATGATACCGCGAAGTTGGAACGCCATTCATCTCAAAAGGTATTATATTTAAGTATGATTTCCCATGAACTCATCTTTCCAGGTATGAATCGTCTTTCAACTCTTTACAACCTTTCTTTTCTCCTATGCATCTTTTTTATTATTTACAAGTTAAGATGTCGCTAATACACTTTGTGGAGAGACGTCAACTTTAGTTGGCGTCCGTTTTTAACGTGCTTCTATCTTATGAGGTATTGACACATTTACATGGGGACATATCGAATGCACGGAACAACGATTTCTCCTCCGTTAGAGGCGGCCATCTCTTCTCAAGTAAAGGTACACAATCCCTTCTAAGGTTTAAAGAGTTAATTACCTCTTTCTTAAGAAGTTAGGTTACCACACCTTCGCTTTGGAGCGCAAGTTATCTCACTAATTGAGGTGTGGGGTGGGCCTATATGGGTAAACTCATATAGCTTACCCATTCCCACTCAGTTAGATGATTGATCTTAAGTATTATTCTTATGGTTATGGCATATTCGTGTCATCTAAGTATCTACGGTTTATGGCATATACGTGTCATCTAAGTATCTACGATTTATGACGTATACATGTCATCCTAAGTATCCTATCATTTCGACATACTATCATGTCGCCATACAAAAAAATTATCCAAAAGAAACAAGCCTTGACGTGCTTGAAAACTATTAAAACATAACTAAACTAAAGAAACCATAAAGTATCCGAACTACCAACAAGAACGTGCACAAATGTTGGACCAACCCAACACATAAAGGAAATTGTCTTTGGTCCTTATGGACCCATTACATAACCAAACGAAAATAAAAATTGTTTTAAGGGATTCCACCGCAGTAACATCATCAAAATACCAAGAACAAAGTTGTTTTACCTTTTTTTTTTTAGGTGGCTTACGCCGCAGTGTTGCATTTGGGTTAACTTCTCCATCTACTGGTGCATCCTTAACGACCGCTTCATACGGGCTTGACGACACCTCGCCCTCATCCATCACTTCACCGGTCAACTTAAACAAATAGGCACACTCCCTGTTGATATCCCAAGTGTCAGCCTTCCCTTCTTGATACTCCTTCATCATTTTTATCTTGCATTGAGAAAGCTTGATTTTTGCCGCGACCGGTTTGCGAGGAACTCTTCACGTCTGTGATCTCTTTCTGATGATCCTCCTCACTCTTAGCCAAACTATTCAGTAAGTCCTTCACTGTTTGTTCTTGCTCTCCCAACGACTTGCTTTGTTGCTCTAGGGTCTTCTCATGTACCTTCACCTTGTTTTCTAACGCTATCTTCTCCTTCCTAACCAAAGCGATGTCAGCTTTGGACTTCTTCTTTAGCATTTCAATTTCTTTTGCCAATTCCTCCACATACCCTACAGTCTGAGAAATAATAACTCAACATCAATAGATGTTTATAAAAACTTTTGCGTTAGTAAATATCCAATTAATAGTATCTTACCCCAGTCGCAAAGCTCATGCATTTTTTCTTAAAATCTCCTACTGGCATTCCATCAAAGGAATCTTCAACTTCGACTACCTCCTCTTGACTAGCCTTTCGCTTCTTTACTCTGGAACCAATACCTGCACTATCATCCAAAGTTGGGGTCTTCTTAGGGGCGGGCGGAGGCTTCATCTCTATCTTCACAGTAGAGCCTGTAAACATGGCTTCAATTTCATCGAGGTCAAAGTCCGATCCTGAGATGACTGGTTTGGAAACTACATTGACATATGAAGGACTGTCAATAAGTATAGTGCATCAGTTTGACAAACTAAACTGAGAGGATAACACACTTACCTGTGGACATAATAACGGAGGTGGAGGCCTTTAGTTCTTCCGGGACAGTCAAAGATGCCTCCAATAAGCCCTTAGGAGATCTTTTGTCTGGAGAGAGCCTGAAAAATTCTTCAACCTTGGTTAGAGTGTCTTCAACAGGCGGGAACAGTTCTCCCCAGTCAATATCTGCATAAAAGCAAGAACAATTACAATTCTGTTTGTCTCAAGAAAAGGAAGTCACAAAAGTGAGAATTTAAGTACCTCCCTTGTTCCACTCGCTTGAAATCCCATTTCCTTCTCCAATAGATGCCCTATCAACAAAGAAAAATCTATTTTTCCATCCCCTATCACTAGATGATGTGGTGCTCATTAGGGAACTCCTACCTGATCTCTTCCTAAAAAGATATCTTTTGGAACCAAAGAGTTGAAGATCGTACGAATATGCAATTTCATGGAGCCCTAGGTTTAATCCGTTCTCTCGGTTCACTTTAATGACAAAGGCAAAGACTCGCCAAGCCATCGGCATCAATTGAGCATAAGCGAGTTGGGTCTTTGGAAGAACTCGAAACCAATAAAGGAAAAGGGTAGCTAAACCCTAGAAGAAAGGGATACTCGAAGAAACAGATCCATTTGCGAGAAACATAATCAGACCTAAGCTTTACGGAAAAAGGATGAAAAATTGTACCATTTGGGAAGTAGCATTGTCGTTTAATGGACTCTATTTGGGAATCACTGAACAAGCAGGTCTCTTCGTCTGGTTTTGCAAGAAGGTTTTCGCAAACGAAATCATCGAGACTAATTTCTTTGGAGCTTTGTGGGGTTGGGACATTCTTAGATTTGGTCGAGGACCACCTGGTCCTACCCATGATTGACAAAGAAAAGAAAAAAGATAAACAATGGAGGAAGATGAAAAGTGGAGAAATGTTACCTTGAAAGATGAACGGCGCCGTAACAGGGGTGAAAGAGAAGCCTGGAGAAGTTTATTTATCTAAGCAGTTATTAAAAAGAAAAAGGATTCTTTTTTCAAAAAAAGTTACTTTTCCAAACGCTTCTCCCCAACCGTCCATTTCAACGCCACGTCTTCCAAAAACGTCCCATCAAACAGAGCGACAGTTGGACCATTAATTCAAAAGAGAAAAACATTTTGCCTCTTCAGTTGCCAACATAGTCAAATATTTTTGGGGACAAACTGTTGTGGGCATTTTTCAACATGGCAACATCTTCAATTGATCCTGCATATCGAGATGTCATTACACTGTAAGTATTGTTTTAATATTTACTTGTTCAAATATTTCCTAATATTCTTATTATTATTTTTCAGTAATTAAGAGAGGAATGCGGAACAATCTTCAAGCACGTTCAACAGACCTTCAAACGGCTAGGGCGACTTGGTCTCACGATGGTTGAAGTGATAAACCAAAATGCCGAGATTATAGGAACCATATTGACTCTTTCATATCTACTTGTATTTAAGGGGAAATGGAGACGGAAAAACACACTAACGCTCATACGCACACACTCAACACACAAAGCTCTTGTAATCCTCTCCATTGTCTTCCAAAGTTGTATACTTGATCATTATAGTGAAACTTTTAAGGTTGGAGACCTAACTCCCGGGGTTTTTTCCAAAGAGGTTATCACCTCCAAGGTTTTCCTCGTTAACAAATCGTGGTGTCATTATCTCTTTTTCATGCTTTTGTTCCATATAATCGAATTCCACAGTTCCCTCCTTATTATTCAATCCACACACTAAACTTAGTTAAGATTCTACTTTATTGTTTTTTCTACCAAAACAATAACTAAATGTGTAGTTGCCACACTTTCCTTGCTTACCATATATATATATATATATATATATATATATATATATATATATACATACATACATATATATATATATATATATATATATATATATATATGTATATATATATATATATATATATATATATATATATGTTTGATTTTAACCTATCCTTGAATATATTTCTTTGGATCCGTTCATTCCGGTCGTCTCTTCATTGAATCGAAGGGACCACGTATGAACTTACTGGGCATTGTTCGCTCATTCCTTCATTTCTTAACCCCCCAGGATCGGAATAGAGAAGAAGGAGAACCGTCACCAGGAAGAGACGGGGCACTTAAGTAGAAGTAATTAGTTATTTAATGATTCCGAGTTTCAGAATTTTATTAGTACTAGTAGTTGTACTTGGCCGTTACATTTGATTATTCCGCACTAATGTAATAATTTTGAATTAAGTTACCGTTATGGATTCGTTTTTGGGATATTTATTCATGTTTATGGATTTATTTAATTATCTACTGTATACAAGTGTATAACCACACATATACACTTGTATACAATAGCTAAGTATCTACTGTATATGTATACAGTCTATTGTATATGTATACAGTAGCTAAATATCTACTGTATACAAGTGTATACAAGTGGTTCTCATTTTAAACGGTTCTCATTGAAGCGTGACCATATATATATATATATATATATATATATATATATATATATATATTGAACGGTATAAAACAAGTACGACCATGGGCCATAAAACGGGCAAGGCCCAATGGATTGAGCCCAAAGGAAAATATGCACAAGTCTTAAATACGACATAGGGAATGGGCTTCTTTACCTACGCTCGTCATATTCTCCTCGACATAGTCACTATGTCGACCTGGACATGAGGAACTAGTCTTAAGACTAGGACGACCATGGAACCATACTAGGTCGACGAGGATCTAAATCTAGGTCAACCACGACAGCGTCAATCACAATCAAGATACACAAAAGATGACAGAGAAAATGGGCTTCCCTACCTTGGCCATCTCCCATGCCCGACAAACGAACTATGACGACCAGCACAAAAACAATGACTATGACGAGGAGCACCTCTCCTCGTCATACGTACAAAGGACAATTCTACTCCTAATCCAACAAGGACTTCATGGAATTAGGATCTGAGTAGGATTTAACTCTTTATCTCTCATAACTTCCTATCCAAAGCAGGGCACTATCTCCTACACCTATAAAAATATGCCATAAATCACAATTTTCTGGTAACACATTCTTTGACTCTGAACTATTGTAAATTGATTTGCTCTCATAAAATACCAATATTTACTATGACGCGGAAGGGCCTTCGCCGGTGAAGCCCCGACTTAGTTTACATGTTTTTTTTTATCTTTTTAATGCTATTCAAGCATCTAGGATTTATCTGAACCACTGGATTTGGGCTGATCTGATGTTTTGGCATCATCAGTTTGGTTCTATTGCCGGGAAACGATCGTGATATCCCTTGAATAGCCGAAAAATTTGCTCCGAAAGATCTGATGGAAGACGAACATACTGCTAGTTTTAACACTAGATCCGGATAATCAGCCTATGGAGGAAATTCATGGTAATGTCGGAACAGCAGTTCCACATATTAATGGTGACCATTTTCCACCTCCTTCGCCTCTTAATGTTGGACTGCCACCACCGCCACCCCTGGGTTTGAATCTGCAGTCCAGTGGGCAGCCTGTGGTGGAGATCCCCCCAAGCAAGGTGGAACACAACCCAAGGGGGTGCAGGCTCATCTCTCTCACTTACTGATCGCAGAACACTTCTACACCGCCAGATGGACACTCTGTAACGCATTGATGAAACACAGAATGCTTTACGGGAGTTGGATCAAGACCATTATTTGGTGGAATTTATTAGACCTACCAGGACTGGAATTTTACACGGAGGGGAAAATCGCGCTGGTAGGCGAGGTAGCCACGGGAATAGGGAAAACCATCCCCTGGCCAAAATCCTCCACATCGCGAAGCTGCTGGTAGATCCATGCAAATGCCCGTCCAAGACATTCGTCCACGTGATAGGACTTCTGGACATGGGAGTGCCCGTCATGGAGGAGACCTAAGGAACCATTTAAATAATCAAAGAGAACAAGAGGTCAATTCGGCTGATCTAAGAGCCACACTTAACCATGCAAGGGAAAAGACTCCTCCCCGTTGGGATCCCTCTCCTCGACATAGGATCCCTCCTTGTCATAGGAGCCCTCTTCGTTGTGGGAGCCCTCCCCAGCTAGATATAGTTCCCAAGGGGAACATAACTCCTCCTCGCCATTCCAGGCCATTAAATGGCAGGGCGCCAACAGGGCATGGAGATAACTATGTCAACCACCAACAACGAAAGGAACAAAGTCAAGTGAATGGTCACAGAGAAGAGATAACCAATCGCAGTTCCAACTGCAGTATGGGAGTTGATGCGAGGGAGCTTCTCCTCCTAAAAAAGAGAATGGATGAAATGGAGATGGGAAAAAGGGAAGTCGAGGATGAGGACACAAGTGCAACACATCCCTTATCCTAGTGGATTATTGATTAACCTCCCAATCCGGCTCTTAAAATTCCCAACTTTGAGAAGTATGGAGGAACCACAGATGTACGGGATTGTGTGTAAGGCTTTAAATCAACCGTGTCACTCCTCTCTAGGCGAGATGACATACTTTGCAAGGCTTTCACCAACACTTTTTCCGAAATAGCCCTATTATGTTTCCGTGAACATAATAAGTGGAGCATAGATTGCTGGAAATTGATGAGGATGAGATTCCTCGATCATTTTGTGACTGCTGAAAAGGGAAAAAAGAGATTGATAGACTTGGCTAAAATCGAGCAAGGCAAAAATGAGGCAACTCTAATTTATTATAACCGGTTCAGAGCTATGGCTGGCCAGGTAGAAGAGAGTCTGACTAACCCGGGAGGTGATTGTCTGTTTCAACTCCGGACAGCTATCTGGGCAGTTAATATATGAACTCTCCGCCAGAGAGCCGAAAACAAAATATGATCTATACAACCGGGCCTATGCTATAGCCATGGCAGAAGAAAGGAGTAAGAAAATATCTAAGAGAACTGAAATGGCTCCGACTGGCACAAATCAGGTATCCAACGGAAGTAACTATAAGGGGAAGAATAGAATTCGTGCTACAGAAAAAGCCGAAGTCTTCACCCCACTCACTAAACCTATCACGGAGATCATGCAACTGGTAAACCTACCAGAACCCGGCCATTAAGTAATAAGTCAAAACATGTCTAAGATAATTCTAAGTATTATGCCTTCCACAAGAATTACGGGCACGACATGGAAAATTGCATCTCCCTTAAAAGGACGATACAAAGGTGGGTAGATGAAGGGAAATTCGACCGCTATGTTATGAGAAAAGATAACAAGCGAGGAAGAGATGACGATGATAAAGGAGAGGGAGGATCGACCTCCCAGGGCAAAGTTCTACATCATAAGGAAGGATGCCATCTCCAACAAAAAGTTGAAGGATCAGATACATGAGCTATAAGTAAAGTCTACCACATCCCTGCATGGGTCCAAAAGGAGGAGGAAGTAATTAGCTTCTCTCCTAATGAGCTAGCTGGAAGTCGGGCAGCTGTGAACAACCTTTGGTGATCAAGGGGAGAATCGATAACTGTGAATCTGAGAGACTCCTCATTGACTCGAGGGCCTCCAGGAATATTTTGAACTACTCGATGTTCCAGAAGATGAACTTGAAAGATAGCAAGTTGGAACCATACTCTGGTAGGTTGGAGGACTTTACCAACCACAAGGTTGATGCCATGGGGACAGTTGACTTATTACTTGAAATTGGTGAGTACCCCTTCCGGGCAGAGGTCATAGTAACATTCGTGGTCATGGACTTAACCAGTGACTACCATGACATACTAGGCACTCCAAGTCAAGGCAAACTTAGGATGGTTGCTTCTCTTCCTCACCAACGGGTTAAATTTCCATCTCTGGCGGAATTGAATGTGTGAGGAAACTCCCAAAGAATTCTTGGAACATGTGATGAAAATAAGGAAAACGGCTAGAAAGATGGAAATTGACACACCAAAAGAAAATCTGAAAATTTCTAAGTATGTAAAGACAACCATCACCAGCTCTAGGCTCCATCTGATATTTAAAGTTGAGAATGAGGAGCTTATGGTGCTGGACATTCACGAAAGGGAAGAAGATGTAGAACCCACGTCAGATAAGGGAACGACAAAGTGGTTCAATGGCACCAATGGGTTTGGTCCCATCACTCCTGATGATGGCGGTGAGTTGCAATCAGATCACCCTGTGCCTACCAGGAGAGAAACTCTTGATAACTCTGAGGCCAAAATTATTCCCATCCTCGACATAGCTCTTGTTAATGTTAGAACTTGTGTTGCCATGTATGTTGTCCCTAGTGTTGCAGACCAGTATTGCCACTGGTGTTGCCACAGGTGTTGCCATTTGGATTTGGCAACACCAGAATAGTTACTGTATTTTTCACTAATAATAATGTGTAAATTAATGTTTATATATCAGTTGTTAGTCTGCTAGTTGTGAGCTTGAATAGGTCAACAGAAAGTGCCCAGGCGTGAACTTCAAATTGAGATGAAGAAAATTAAATATAAACATGTTTTTATATGATTAATTAGTGACCAAGTAAAAGAGCTATTATTTAGCTATTCAAGGGGAGATTAGGATAGAGTACAAGGTATCTACAGCAGAGGTGTACAAGTTTGAGAAGCCATGAAGACCTAGTCTTCTACAAATGAGGCGAGAAGAGCTAAAAAGGAGGAAACAACTTCAAAGGTACATTGGGTGATCATTTTGAGTAGGCTCCAAGTTTTGGAGGCCTATAAATAGTGCAGTCAATCTACATTTGAGATCATCCAATTCAGAAGACACAAATCTGCACAAGAAAGAATTCTGTTCTTCAAGTGTCGCCATTCAGTGTTGGCAACACTTGATCTAACACTCGAGAGTTTCACATATAAATTTGTATTTTCGTGAGGTTTTGAGTGTTAGTATTCAGAGAGAGTTCTTTATTTATTGTTCCTTGAGTTAATGATTATTTATTATTAAGGAAACTTCTTTGACCTTGTATTGAATTTATTATATATAGAAAGGTCTTGCCCTCCTGACACCCATCAAGTTATATATTTATATAACTTGATAAAAATATATTTCTTGTGTATTGTTATTTACTTCCGCTGCAAATTAGATTTATTTCTATTTATTTGTTGTTTTTGAATTGGTGTGTGTTGTTGTTAGTATTGCCAACACTAAGGACAACACTTGTGAGTTTCGTCTCACTTTGCTAAGACATAGACAATTTCAATTGGTATCAGAGCTTGGCGATCTGTTTTAAATGGTTATTCTCTTCCATTACTCCTTCTTGATGAAGATGGTGACGTTCAAGTCAAACCTAAATCTGAATGGACAATTGAAGAAAATAATCTTGCTAGTTTCAATGAAAAGACACTAAATGCTATCTATGAATGGGTTGACATGTACATGTTCAAACTCATTCAAAATAGTCCCACTGCAAAAGATGCTTGGGATACTTTACAAAGATTTTGTGAAGGAGATGGTAGTGTCCGAGAAATAAAGCTTATAGGTCTTACTAGTAAATTTGAAAGATTAAGAATGGGTGAAAATGAAGATATTACTTCTTAGTTTGAAAAGTTGATTGATATTTCAAATGCTTGTCAAGTATTAGGAGAACCTTTTACAAATAAACAACTTGTTTCAAAAGCCATTCATACTCTTCCCAAACGTTTTCGGCCATTGAAGAGGCCCATAATTTTTCAACAATGGATATTAACTCCTTGATGAGCATTTTGAAAATTTTTGAAATGAATCTCAATGAGCAAACCGAGGCTTCTAAAGGCAAAAATATTGCCTTAAAAGTCAAATCTTCGGACATATGTGTGGATGATGAAGATGAAGCCTTCGAGGAGTTAGATGAGAATACTAGTGTAGCTTTACTTGCAAAGAAATATAACTCCATGCTTCGGAAATTTAACAATATGCAGGTAAAAGCTAAGAACCAACCGTCCAAAACGTCTAGTTTTGTACCAAGAAGAACTCCTCATCCGAACCAAAAAGACACCTTATCTAGACGAGCCTTCTCAGAAAAGTCTCGATCTGACCCCAAACACATTGAATCTATTCAATGTTACGCTTGTTCCGGTTGGGGTCATTATGCCAATGAATGTGCTAATACCTTGAGAAAGGCGGGCAAAAATTTGTGGGTGTCTCTTAGTGATGGAGAGGAGGAAGGAACAGAGAAAGATGAAAAGGTCGAGCAAGTGGTTATGTTGGCCATGGTAGAGGAGTTGCATTCGACAGAAGGTGTTGCCTCAAGTGTTGTCCCAGATATGACAACACCTGACAGAACACTTGTGACTCCTTCAGAAAGTGTTGCTTCAAGTGTCGTCCAGGAAATGGTAACACTTGACACAACACTCAGCAGGTATGATTCGTTAAATGATATTTGCTTGCATGGTTCTATTGATCTAAATTCAGAGGAGTCTATAGAGGATGAACTTGATAAAGATGAGCTCATTCATGAATTAAAAAACCTCTATAAGTCTCTCCTCGTAGAATGGAAAAAGGAGAACAAGATGGTGGCATTCTTGAAAAAGGAAAATAATGATCTTAAAAACTCCTTGACTCGGCTAGAGGTTCAACTCAGTAGGGGCATTTACTGACCTTATTGTTCTAGTATGTGTATATACTTTAGGTTAACATTTGTGATAAAACACCCCTTTGTGCTTAAAGTGACAAAGTCACTCATGTTGTTATTGATATTTGAAAAGGCAAAGCTTGTTAAAATACTCCCAAAGTAACTCGGGGCACGGCGTTCGCTGCGACGATGCTTCCTTGCCAAAACGGAAGTATAATGTAGTTGTTTTATACTAAGTATTAGGGACTTGGAGCTCGCTACTACACTGTACCCTACATGAAAGGTATGAAACTTACTACATATAGCTTTACACTTTAATAAAAAACTTGGGGCACGGAGCTCGCTACTACGATGCTTCCTTGTAAATAAAGAAAGTGTAAAGTTTTCTTAAAAATTGCATAAGGAGTGATAAGTTATATATGTTGAAAAAATATCAAGGGGATTTTATTCAATGTTGTCTTTTTTGTGTTACACAACATTGCTAGCAACACATTAGTAGATGCTACATTATTTTTTTTATTTTTTATTTTTTATTTTTGTTAATTAAATTTTGAATTTCCAAAAGTCTATTTTCTTATATTTAGAATTTGTGAAATTTAAAAGGTTTTTAGCAAAAATATTTAATTTTTGTCTAACTAAATGTAATTTCGAAATGTCTATTTTTTAAAATTCATTTTCTTTTGAATTTTGAATTTTTTAATGGATATTTCTAAATTTATTTTTAGTTACTATATATTAAAAATGAAAAAAAAAATTACATTTTTTAAATGGCGGATAACAATGTTACGTTTGTTAGGGATAAGGTTGTTTAAATTTGAGTTGAATTTGTCAAATCAACTAAAATCACTCACTATTCACTCATTTAATTTCCCCTTTGCCTAAACCCTCTCCCTCACCGTCTCTCTCACCTCGTCTCTCTCTCTCTAAACGTAATTCCCATTCCCCTGTTCCCTTCGTCTTCTTCCCTCAAAAATCCATGGCGAGCCCAAGCAAATCACCCCAAATTTCGTCCCCCATGGAAATTTCTCCTCTAGCTCCCTCGAGTGTTGCCTCAAATGTCGCCATTTCAATGGAGACATTACCGGCGACATTCTCAGCAACACCGTCCACCTCTCCAAGTTTAGACATTATTGTCTACAACCCTCTTCAAATTCCAAATCTTGTAAGTCTTCCTGAAGCTACCCCTTCCGTAGAGCTCACCTTTGCACCCCAAAAGAAAACCAAGAAAAGAAAAGTGGTTGATGCTACTTCGTCATTTAGGGGTGGAGTTCGTCGACAATCCGAGATGATTAAGACCTTGTTCAGGTCTAAAATACCATCAAACACAGCTGATGATCCAGTCAATGTGGAAGATAGCTCAAGCGACTCGCTCAACATTTCGTCCGAGGAAGGTTCGGACCCAATGTTCAAAGAAACCAAGGAGCCTTCATCTACTTTAGATGAGGATGAGGAAGCATGGCTTGAGGATGAATAAACCCTAGCACAAGCCCAGTTTCGGGTGGCAAAGAGACAGAAAGTTCAAAAGAGTGTTGCTCCAAGTGTTGCCAATCCAATGGCAACACCTGAGACAACATCAGCAGCCAAGTCCAAACCCCAGTCAAGCTCTCCATCTTATTCTCCCATCTCCTGGCCTGAGGTAACAACCCCTACTCACTCTCAAGAGTCAAAATCATATTATGAATCATTTGGTTATTATGAACGTCCATTCCTATCCGATGAGTTTTATTGTGATTCCAACTTAGATAAGTGGGTTCAAGACTCGGATAAGAGGATTTTGAATGAAAGGAACATCAATGTGATTCAGTTCAGAAGTCTAGGGGTGTACCAATTTCTGGAGGATAGAAATTTTTTACCTACTGTTACTAGGGTTTCAGTTTATGTCGAAAGTGTGGTTAGGATCTTTTTTGCTCATCTTAGGGAGGACATAGATGATAGAAACACTCCTCATTATGGAAATATTTTCGTTAGGGGTAAAGTTTATGATTTTAATCCCTCTATCATCAACAAATCTTTTGGTCTCCCTAGTATCGAAGATGAATGTTTGGATGTCGAACCTAATACCCTAGCTAGCTTTCTGACTGGTGGGAGAGTTTCTGTGTGGAGTGATCATTTCAAAGCAACCCATCTTTCATCTTTGTTTAGTGTTCTTCATAAAATTTGCATCACAAATTGGTTACTAACTGCAAATGAGAACACAGTTACTTTAGAGCAAGCTACTTTGTTATATAAATTGGGTAACAAACAGAGAATTAATTTTGGGAGATTGGTATTTTCTCACCTTGCTGCTTGGGCCAAAAAGAAGAAAACCTCCTTCTATATTTTCCCTTCCCTCATATATAATGTCCTTCTATTCCAAAAATTTGAACCATGGAATGCGGACAACATCTCTGAGAAGCCTGTTTTCTATAAGATTAGTAGACATTTTACTGAAGGAGATAGGCACAGAGATTTGCCATGGGTTTTGGTTATAACAGCTCCTCCAACGGTTGCCCCTGCTACCAGTGTCGCCCCAAGTGTTGCCCCTGAGATTCGCAACACTCGCGGCAGCATTTACTTCTCCGATTATGATAGATCTTTGCTATGTAGATGCTTTGTTTTTTCAATGGCGGGTGAAGCACATCGACTCGGTTATGCGGGGGTGGTTGGATATCTTTGTGACGAGCATGATGAACATGGTGGAATTGATTTCTTCCAAAATAGGGGAGATCAATCAAGGCCAAGGCATGATCGTGATGGAGTGATTGAGCCGGACCTAGTGGTACGAATGAAGTGAGGGAGGTGAAGAAGGAGCCGGTAATGCAAAAGGTTGAATGGTTATGGTTGATTTGGTGGTTGGTTTCAAAAACAATTTTATTTGTTTTAATTTGGTTTGTGATGTTTAAACAATTTAATTATGTTTTTTTCTTTGTTTCGGCTGGAATTTTCTTCAAACATAGTTGGTTGGTTTGCTAAACATTTGGGTGGTTGTTTGGAGATAATAATAATTATTTTTGTTAATTATTAATTTCGTGATTAAGGGGGAGATATATTCAAAATTATGACTATGTTTGCCTGAAGGTTGATGTTGCCACTCGTGTGAGTGTGATACTTTGGTTGAATAATATTTTAACATTGCCTGAAGGTTTATGTTGTCACTAATGAGGATGTGGCATTTTTTGATTTTTTGGTTAAGTATGACTAACTGTTTTTAAAGAACATCACGTTGTATTTTGTGAAGAAATCAGTAACTAAGGGGGAGGTTGTTAACGTTAGAACATGTGTTGCCATGTATGTTGTCCCTAGTGTTGCAGACCAGTGTTGCTACTAGTGTTGCCACAGGTGTTTCCATTTGGATTTGACAACACCAGAATAGTTACTGTATTTTTCACTAATAATAATGTATAAATTGATGTTTAAATATCAGTTGTTAGTCTGCTATTTGTGAGCTTGAATAGGTCAACAGAAAGTTCCCAGGCGTAAACTTCAAAGGAGATGAAGAAAATTAAATATAAACATGTTGTTTATATGATTAATAAGTGACCAAGTAAAAGAGTTATTATTTAGCTATTCAGGAGGAGATTAGGATATAGTACAAGGTATCTACAGCAGAAGTGTACAAGTTTGAGAAGCCATGAAGACCTAGTCTTCTACAAATGAGGCGAGAAGAGCTAAAAAGGAGGAAACAACTTCAAGGCATTGGGCGATCATTTTGAGTAGGCTCCAAGTTTTGGAGGCCTATAAATAGTGCGATCGATCTACATTTGAGATCATCCAATTCGAGAAGACACAAATGCACAAGAAAGAATTCTGTTCTTCAAGTGTCGCCATTCAGTGTTGGCAACACTTGATTCAACACTCGAGAGTTTCACATATAAAATTGTATTTTCGTGAGGTTTTGAGTGTTAGTATTCAGAGAGAGTTCTTTATTTATTGTTCCTTGAGTTAATGATTATTTATCATTAAGGGAACTTCTTTGACCTTATATTGAATTCATTATATATAAAAAGGTTTTGCCCTCCTGGCACCCATCAAGTTATATATTTATATAACTTGATAAAAATATATTTCTTGTGTATTGTTATTTACTTCCGCTGCAAATTAGATTTATTTGTTGTTTTCGAATTGGTGTGTGTTGTTGTTAGTGTTGCCAACACTAAGGACAACGCTTATGAGTTTCGTCTCACTTTGTGAGTTTCGTCTCACTTTGCTAAGCCATAGACAATTTCAGCTCTTCTTCTCGTCGTCGGCCAGAACTCGGGGGTCGACAAGAACATAAGACCAGGAGACGAAGTCATGGACGAATTGAAATAAATTGAAGGCCTGGACTTAAATGGAGATGAGGGAAGGAGACTTAGAGAAATTATCATTGAAACATTACAATTCAGGGAAGGACAAGAAATGGAGCCCGTAGACCAATTGGAAGAAATAATACTCAATCTTGACTACCCGGAGCAAAGAATAAAATCGGAGGGCATCTCTTCCCGAAAGAAAGGGAGGAGATCATAGCACTACTCTAAGACAACCTAGATATCTTTGCCTGGATACGAGGGGAATAAAAGAAGAGGTGGCCGTCCATAGGTTAGAGGTCGACCCGTCTATTAAGCCTATCAAGTAGACATGGAGAATCTTTACTAATGACAAGGAGGACGCGATCAAAGAAGAAGTACAGATGTTGCTAAGGGCTGGAATAATTAGAGAGGAGAGGCAACCTACCCCTTCTGGTTGGCCAATGTTGTGATGGTCAAAAAAGGAAATGGGAAGTAGCGTATGTGTGTAGATTTCACTGAGAAGACATCCTTCCAAGGAGCCGGAGGAATTTATTGTTATACCATGATGCCCTTCGGGCTAAAAAAATTGGTGCAACCTTCCAATGCATTGTCAACAAAGTATTTGGGGAGAAGGGTCGGAACATGGAGGCATATATTGACAGCATGGTCATTAAGGCTAGGATTAGCAGTCATGCCACTGGACATAAAATAAACCTTCGACAACCTAAGGGCAAAATGACATGAAATTGAATCCGAGCAAGTGTGTGTTCGGAGTAACTTCTGGAAAGTTCCTAGGCTTTATTGTGTCAAAAAGAGGGATCGAGGCAAACCAGGATAAAATCAAAGCCCTGGTCGACATGCAAGAATCCACCAGTATCAAGGAAGTTCAAAGGCTGAATGGGAGAGTAGCAGCCCTTGGTAGGTTTTATCGCGAAGTAAACGAGAGGTCACAACAATTTTTCAAAATCCTTAAGGGGACCAAGAACTTCTCCTAGACTCAGGAATGCTCAGAATCATTCAAACAGTTGAAGGAGTACTTAGGCTCCCCCCACTACTAAGCAGCCCACTTATGGGAGAGATGTTGTATGTCTTCCTAGGCATCTTGCCCAGCAAATGTTGTAGTTCTTTGTACTAGTACGAAATGAAGGGATCACTTATAAAATTATACGCTACGTAAGCAAGCACTTTCGATGTTAAGAGCGGATACTTCAACGCAAAAAAGATAGCATATGCCTTGTTCATAGCTGCAAGGAAATTACGAGCATATTTTTACGCACACCCCATAGCGTGTACACTAATGCAACCCACAAGAAAATCTTGCATAACTTAGACTGCTCAGGTCATCTTTTTAATTGGTGTATTGAACTCACAGAGTTTAACATCAGATACCAGCCTAGGAAGACACTCCTAGCACATCCTTTGATCAAATTTATGAGTCGTGATTGCCCGCGGGCGAGCACAAACCCCAGATGGCGTAAAAAGTATTCGAGGGAAGAACCGACCATCGAGCTACCACCTAACTGTTGGGTCTTGTACACAGATGGATCAACCACTAAGGAAAGAAGCGGAGCTGGAGTAGTATTGGCAAGTCCCGATTGCGAGCACACCATCCAGGACATAATCAGCTTCAAGTTTCTGCATCAAACAATCGAGCGGAGTATGAGGCCCTAATATTTGACATAGAGTTGGTCTCCTTCTATGGGGCAACAAAGTTTAATGCCTTCGGTGACTTCCAACTCATAGTCGAAGCAAATAAAAGGGGATTAAAACACTCGACACCCCATCTGACAATGTCTGATGATCTTCCCGAGACATGGTGAAAAAACTTCGATTTTTTTAGATAAAGTGATGGCCGAGAAGACAACCAAGTGGCGAGATGTCTTGTCCAAACTTGCAACCATTGACATGGCCGACCCGAACACTATCCCCCTCATAGTCTTTACCGAGGAGCCATCTTACAAAAGACTACGAGTAATGCTCTGGACGGGGAGGAGAAATGTTGGTTATATGAGTATGTGGACTTCATCGAAAAGGATTAAGCGCCGAGACGACGAGATACGAGCAAGGGTCATCAAAAAGAAGTCGGTAAGGTTCACATTTTGGAATGGTACAGAAAGATCATTCACACAAAACCTTACCTCTCCCTCAGATGTGTTCACCCAAAAGGAAAAAGAGAACCTATTGGCGGCGAAGTCCACGACGGCATATGTGGTGGTCACCCGGGTGTAAGAACCTTAGGCGATAAAATTACTACTCTAGGATTACTGCGAGATTCGACCCTAAAATATGATGCCCCGAAGCCTACTTCCAAAAAAAGTGTGACAGAAGTGCTAGAGGTATGCCGAAATCCCCAAAATTTCATCCAAGCTCAAGCAAACTCCACGATAATTCCTACCCAGAGCTATTTGGCCCAGCTGTGGGGGGATAGACATCATCGAACCCTTCTCCCCACTTTCCCTGCTCGGGGGTAAGCGCATGCACACATAATTGTGGTGATGTCGACTACTTCTCCCAAATGGATAGAAGAAAAAGCGTTAAGCCAAAATAACAGAGATGATAACGCAAATCATAGCTTGTGTCCATGACATCATCTCGGTGTCAGCTTTATTGGAGGGTCCCACACACTATCATTTCGGATCCATGGTCTCCATTTCATCCGTGGCTTTCCTGACAGCCCGAGAATTGAATAGACTGGGAGTCGGATACATCGAAGTCATATGTATGTCGAGCCTCGATGTAATCAAATGGGGCTGGGTGTTTGCCGCAAACTTGAAGCGAGTTAGTGCTAACAGACCCATCACCAAAAACCTAGAAAGGAAGTGATGGTAGATAATTGGACTAACTTCCGCCTTGTCAATGGGCGGTTCGCAACGCAACTACCAGGGCCGTCAGATCGAGGTAAACACCATTTGTACTAGAATTTTGGATTAGAGGCTATGGCATGGCGCGAAATGGCCATCCTGTACATTAGAAAGCGCTAACTTAATGACATGAAAGTAAATAAAATCAATATTGGCTTTGCTGCGACTGGACTAAGTGGACGAGAAGAAGGTTGACGCCAGCCCGTATAGATAATGGTGAATTACAAGTAAATGACTAAAGCATATTACGACAAGAGGGAAAAGGGCATTCCAAGTCGGGGCTGGGTACTTAGAAAAAATTGAAGCTCACACAGGGCGAGAGAAAAGCCGAGCGAACGAAGCTACTCCCCAATTGGGAAGTTCCTTACGTCATCATTCAAGTCATTAGAGAAGGGACCTACGGGATAAAGACCCGGATGAACAAGATACTAAAGCATCCATTGGCACTCAGGTGCCATCTTCGGAGATACTATCAATAAGTTTATAGCAGTCTTTTTTATCCATTGTTAAAGTCATTTGGATTTAAATTCCTAGCATTTTCTTGTTTTCGAGTTAGAATAGGATTGCAATTCGATGTAATCGGTTTCAATAAATAAATTTAGTATCTCGTCAGAAGAACAACTAAAGTAAAGTACCACAACAAGCACGAAAAAGATTAAGAGATGAAGCAACCCGTTGCTCGCACCTTAGGTGAAACACCTAAGTCTAAAGGAAACGAGAAACATTGCTCGCACCTTAGGTGAAATGCCTA
>JAFEMH010003928.1:0-237642 GCA_022495995.1 Adenophora triphylla var. japonica
AAGGACATCAGAGTCACTCGGCATCAAAGCAGGCCCGGCTCATGTACGCTTCCAAGCCCGGGGGCTTGTCTTCGCCCTCACGCGCTTCAAAAAAAAAAAAAAAAGAGAGCTCGAGCAAGGGCTCACAAAAAAAAAAAATAAAAAAAAACAAAGAAGCTCAGCGAAGGCTGCGAAATTGAGGTCAAGAGCCCGACGCCAACAAGAGGCAAGGAAGCTACGAAAAGACCGTCAAAACGACTTGTCAAGGGAGCATTCAACCTCTCGGCCAAGCACAAAGCCTCGGCAAAGGGATTGCCGTCGGGGCCCGGGCTGCTTCGGTCCGCGGATGCAACGAGAAAAGTCAGATGGACGCCGACAAAGTGCACAACGAAGCAAAGGCAAACAAAAGATCTTGCGTCTCGACAAAGCTTTAAAAGTAAATCACAAATCACTAACGGTTACAACATTTCTTGATGAGTTCAAGCACGGTCTACTCTCAAGTTCACAACATGCTAAAAGACGGCTTAATACATTTAACTAATAATGTGTTTGCAATGCAATGAATGGATACCTAGGAGGTCATTCCGCGCCATCTGCGCTTGTCCCTCGCCATTCTTTCCTTTCTTCCCTCGTCCCGGCGAGTCTTCTTTCGCTCCACGTGAACCAACTCTGCGTCTCTCGGTCAGAGATGCGGGGTCCTCCCGTAGAGTCAAATAATCCGGTAGCTCTCGGGGCTTCATTCGCCCGTGCTTCGGCTCGGATCTCCTCCTGCGAGTGCAGCAAAGAGGACCTCTCCTGTCGGTCGGTCAACTCTAGTCTCGTAGTCAAACAAAGTGTCTCCCGTCACATCGAAAGGGTCGGACCAGGCTTCGGAACTCCTAAGGCAATAGCTACTACGGCAAGCGGGTCCCAGAATCGCTACACGCACTTTGCTCTCCCAAGACCACTTGGGACGCCCAACATCTGCTCATACCGGGCCGGATGCGAGTCGTCAATACAACGCTCCCAGACGTCTAAGGAGTACCACGGGAGGGAAGCGGAATACTTCAATTACCCTGAGACAATACGAGAAGGCACACAGGCACGCCATACAAAGAGGAAGCTACCTCATGATGGCAAGGTCATCCCGGCCCAACAAAGGCTCTGCTTCAAATCCCAATGCCGGGAAACAAGCGACGGAATATAGAAGGAGGACCAAGACAAACCTGGGAACTCGACAACGTAGGACCCTTCTGCCAAGATCCTCACAGGTCTCAAATCCTCCCGGTGCTGGGAACCCTTGCGTGGATACGATGCGTACCCAGTTTGTGCCATCCATCTCTCCCGGGCGGGTGATCCATATCCTTGACACAAGAGGTCGGCAGGCAAATGACCACGGGCTAAACGACGTCGGAGCCTCGGGCATGGCACGAAGTCTCTCGCGGCCACAAGGTGAGCAAGCGGGGCTTCCCCACCTGCGTAAAACGCGATCCCGGTCGCCCGAGACGAGTCGATACCATGAAGAGTCTCCCCCGGCACCGGCGGAGACAATATCTTCTCCGGCTCTGCGGTGAGTGCCCTACCACATCTTAGCAAGCGCCATCACAAATGCGAGGCCGACCGAGGAAAAAGCGTCGCGTCATCGCATGAGCAAATACATCCCAGAGACGATCACTCGTCATCAACCATGAACCGCTCCGGCGGCTCGGAAATGTCGATACTTGGCCGAATCAAGGATCGTGCCACACTTCTTCGACGAAGTACGAAGAAAGTCACATAAGCAAGCTTCACGCTCGACGGCGGCACGCTGACCAACCAAAGAAGACGAGATGGCCTCCACCTCCCAGGTCCTCCCAAATCCAAAGCCGAAAATCCTCAAAAGGGTAAGGCACCATTTCATTGTGGGAGAAAGCATTAGTACACATGCCTCGCTAACATCCCAGAACTTGCGACGACCAGCAACAAATCGATCGAGGAACCAACGGCTCAGCAAAGACCAAGCCCAGAAGCAAAGAGGCGAAACCTTACCTCGAAAGCCGTCTACGATGCCTCATACGAGCGCGCGTCCACGTTTTCAGCGCTCGAGGAAGTGTGCTTGCCTCTCTGCACGAAAGCCTTCGGCAAAATTCTAGGGACGTACTGAAGAGAATCCGTAGCAAAAATAGGAGGTTCCTAGAGAAAATGGGGAAGAAAGCTCGAAAATGGGCGCAAATGGGGAAATGAGGAAGAGCCGGACAACTGGAAAGCATTTATGTCCTTCCCCAAAAGCTTAAGGTAATGGTAAAATACGGACCTCTTTGCATGCTAGAAGTATGTCGTGCGGGACCTCCTCACTGCAAGCAGAACCCATTTCCTCGACAAAGCGATTGCAACTGACCCTTGGCTGTCACTCGGCAAAACCTTGCTCAAGCTTGACTTAAAGCGGCCCAAACAACTGGCCCAAAAGCCATTCCCGGCAAACCAACACTACCCACAAACACACTCTCAGCTCACGTGGCATGTACAAAAATAAAAAATAATAATAGCAACAATTTCTAGGACAATTCCCGGGAATCACAAAAATGACATTACATCTTAAAATAAAATACCGTTTTGCCATGCAAATACATGTGTTTTATTACGGAGTACCAAAAATGTCCGCTGCTAAACAAAAAAAAAAAGAGAGGGATATGAAAAGAGGGAAAGCAAATGAATACTACTCTGGAATCCTCGGCATCATCATCCTGCCAAGATCCTCCAAAGAAAAGTCGGGCATCCCGCAGCCAACTCGCCCAGTCACATCCTCATCGTCTAATCACCGAGCACCCGCTGAGGCTCCCACGAGAAGTACTCGGAAGGATCAAATCCGCGAAAGGATCGAAAGAAAGAAGGCTCTGAGGGAACCCTCACTCCTTTGTGCGCCGTGCGGAGAGCATGAGCGATAAAAGGAGGCTGCTCCCTCGAAGGCCCTGCGGCTCCGAAGACGTCCGGCATCCATGCTATGCGCCCCCTCGAGGCCCCTCCTGCGGCTCAGGCTCGGCTACGAGGCGGAGGAACGTCCACTGAGAATGCCTCGAAGGCATAGGCTCGTCTGTTGGCACACGACGCGGCAAGACGGCTGGGGACACCTTCGACGCCATCTTCTTAGCGAAGGAGCGCATCGCCACGTAACGGCGAGTCGGCATATCGTAGGCTCTCCCGGGACTCGCACGACAAGAAGCGAGGAAACGCTCATCAAATGCGGTTATACTCAACAACAAAAAAAAAAAAATACGTAAAAGATGCCAAGACGGAAAAGAGTCGGCACGGCATCACCGATGCGTTTCGGGATTCACTCGGTATGCGCGGGGGAGCCTGCTCCGAGCAGTACAGACACACCCTCCTCTCTCGTCCGCTCCCCGCGGACGTACGTGAAATCCGGCCCCGGCATCGGAACCTGCAGGGGAGCTCGGGCGGCCTCTCTCTCCCGCGCACGGCCAAAGACTGGGCGTCCTCGGCCTTCCTCCTCACGAAGGCCCCGTACTCCTCTCAGAGTATAAAATGAACTCCTCGGCACCCGACACCGCGAGTACCTCTCGAAGTCAAGCACATCCATTATCCCGGGAGTCAAGCATCCCAAAGGGAGGGTCCCTCGGAGCCACGGGAAGCACACTGCAGAGACACGTCTTTGCAGACTCGCTCCCAGTGCACATGGCGTCACAAGTCGAAGCCTCGCGGCATCTTCCGCCTTGGCGTCACCTCGGGAGCCCCCTCGAACTCATCCCCCTCATACCGGCCCACGGGAGGCAGCAGACCCCTCACGGCTATCTCTCCCAAGCGCTCCACTGCACATCCCCGTAGGCGATGGTGAGCTTCCCGAGGCAGTCCCTCCTCTTCCTCGCCGTGCGAGCCCGTCCCGGCATAGCGGGTGCGCAGCCAACGACCCGGATCCCTATCCCATCCGGGAAGCACTGGAAAACCTCATAAAACCACACACCTGTGACAAAAACGAGCTCGGTGCAAAAGACAACGGAGAAAGACAAGTTGCTAAATCAAAAAGCAGCGACAATAAACTTCATACCTCGAAGCAAAGTCAAGCGGACGCCCAGTAGGCGCTGGCCCCCAGGCTAAACCGGTCCAAGGAGAAGTAGAGCTCGGCCAAGCCTGCCTCGCCCCAAGCAATATCGCGGACTCTCTCCCGAGATCAATCAAGCTCTCCAATAGCCAAGCAAATGGAGCCAGCGATCGCGTGGTTCGAGAACAAAGTCTCGGACGGTGCATACCACAAGAAGGAGCGCGCCCGGCTTCCGTCACTGGCCGGTACCGGATGTAGGCCCCAATGCGCCGTGATCCTCATCTCCCACGTCAGTCTGTGCGGCATCCCCGAGCCTGCGAGGACGGGCTCAAAGCCAGCGGCTCGGTCGGCACATCATCGAGATCATGTCTCTCTCCACCTCCACAGCTCCCCTTTGAAGGAGAGGCTAGGTAATAACGGCAAGAAAATCGGTGGGCGTCCTTTGTCACCTCGCCCGGCTCGGGTGGAAGGTGTGGGTGGTATCCCACCGTACTCGAGATAAACCCAGGAAGACACTCTTGTTCTTCCTCGTGTCGAACACTCCGGCCCGGGTTCTCAACGAACACACCTAGGCCGGAAGCATAAACCGGCCTCAGGGGACTCGGCCTACCGCCCACGGAAATATCGGGCATCAGCATTGCCGTAGCACAACAACGGCCTCGGCGATCCCGAGTCTTCATCCTCTTGGCCTTCCGGCCATAAGCTCCCGCATCTGCGGGTAAACACGGCAAAGGTACGTCAATCACGTTACTTAATATAAAAGGCACATATAACCCGTCACAAAACACGGCACATATTGCACATAATTTTCACATACATTATACATATAATTTTTCCATGTAACCCGTCACAAAACACGGCACACAATGCACATAATTTTCACATATATCATGCATATAATTTTTCCCATGCAGTCCGTCACAAAAACACGGCACACACTGTACACATTTTCTCAAAAGAAAAAAAAGGGGGATTAAACCTTACACGACACATTTTCAAAAAGAAAATCCGTCCCAACACGGCACATGTGCACATATTTTCCCACGAGTCCGTCACCCAAAAACACGGCACGACACATATGCATAACAAAAAAAAAAAAATCCGTCCCTACACGGCACACACTTTCACATATAACCCGTCACAAAACACGGCACGTGTCACAAAAATTATCACTACACGATAATTTTTCTCACAATGTACATACATAAATAGCATTAGGTACAAAACACCAAAGCATGCAATTCACTAGATAGGCACTTTATTTTCACAAATAAGAGCTAATCTACACATTTCTGCACAAAATACACATACCCACAATTTTCACATGTCCATTTTCAACAATTCATCAAGAATTTCACAAAAAAGGCATAAAAAATAACAAAAAATTCAAAAATGCGAAAAACTAAAACCTAGTTCTAGCATTCAAAAAATTCGAGCAGGGAATCAAAACGGAACAGATTTCTTACCTCCCCGACGTTCATGGAGCGACGATTATGCACCTCCGGATTCGGATACAAAACATCCGGGTTCTTCGAAGATGGAACGAACGAAGTCCAATTCCTTTGAAGCTCCATCCGTTGCTCGACCACCTCTTGACTGCGTTGACGACGACTCCTTCGAGATCCCTCCGCCATTGCAAGCGATTCAAGCGAAAAATGGAAGAATTTGGTGTAAAAATGGAGGATTTTCTCTCTCTCTCTCTCTCGCCTGGTTCACGAACTGGAAATGAGGAAGAAGAAGTGGGGGAGCCTCGGCATTTAAGCCTGGTCAAAACCTGGGAACTGTAAAAAACAAAGGTGGTCCGTACGGACCTCTTTGCAACCAGGTTGGTCCGTACGGACCTCTTTGCAAGAGGGGGCCAAATTACTTTCCTGCCCTTATAATCTTTGCCCCTGGCTGTCCTAAGGCCTTTTCCAGCAAATCCAAGTGCAGAATGGTCCCTAACCCTTCAATTCAATCCCCGGCCGTCAAGCGTAAGACCGGACCTCGCCCACTTCAACGGCAAATCAATCCCCGGCCGTCAAGCGTAAGACCGGACCTCGCCCACTTCAACGGCAATTCAACCACCGGCCGTCAAGCGTAAGACCGGACCTCGCCCACTTCAACGGCAATTCAATCCCCGGCCGTCAAGCGTAAGACCGGACCTCGCCCACTTCAACGGCAATTCAACCACCGGCCGTCAAGCGTAAGACCGGACCTCGCCCACTTCAACGGCAATTCAACCACCGGCCGTCAAGCGTAAGACCGGACCTCGCCCACTCCAACGGCAATTCAACCACCGGCCATCAACGTAAGACCGGTCCTCGCCCACTCCAACGGCAATTCAACCACCGCCCGCTCAACGGCAATTCAAGAAGGAGCCAACACCTCCCAGCACGAATCCCAAGGCACGAGATGCCTCCAAGACGCCCGACGGCAATTCAAGAAGGAGCCAACACCTCCCAGCACGAATATCAAGGCACAAGACGCCTCCAAACGCTCAACGACAACTCAACCACTGGCCCTCAAAAGAGGTCCGAAGTTATCTTCCCAATAGAAAAGGGCCCCTACAAGGTCACGCATCCCCAGCAATTCAAGCACCGGCAGTCAGATGTAAGCCCGAACTTCGCCCACTTCAACGGCAGCGCAAGCACCGGCCATCAAAGTAAGCCTGAGCTCCTCCCCAACAAGTCAAAGGGAAGTCATACAAGACTGCATATCCCCAGCACCGGCCATCATCCTTGCCCACTCAACGGCAAAACGAGCACACGAAGGAGCCAACACCTCCGAGTACAAGTCCCAAGGCACGAAGCGCCTCCAAAAACGCCAAATGGTGAAGCAATCACCGACCGTCATCCTTGCCCACTTCAACGGCAGCTCAAGCACCGGCAGTCATCGTAAGTCCAACCTTCTACATCAACATGCAAAAACACAAATGGCATCTACGCCTCTCGAAGCACAAGGCAGCCACGCCTCCACACCTGCGGCTAGAGGACGATTCAAAGTCCTCGCGCATCCACACCTGCGGCTAGAAGACGATTCAAAGTCCTCGCGCATTACATCCACAATCGCGGCTAGAAGACGATTCAAAGTCTCGCGCATTACATCCATACAATCATGCTAGAAGACGATTCAAAGTCCTCGCGCATTACATCAAACTGCGGCTAGAAGACGATTCAAAGTCCTCGCGCATAAACACCAACCGGCCGCCGAGATGACGATTCAAAGTCCTCCCGGCGTGGCACCCAACCGCCGCGAGATGACGATTCAAAGTCCTCCCGCGTGGCACCAACCGCCGCCGTAAGACGATTCAAAGTCTCTCCCGGCGTGGCACCAACCGCCGCCGGATGACGATTCAAAGTCCTCCGGGCCGTGGCACCAACCGCCGCCGGATGACGATTCAAAGTCCTCCGGCGTGGCACTAACCGCCGCCGGATGACGATTCAAAGTCCTCGGCTGTGGCACCAACCGCAATCAGAAGACGATTTAAGCTATCTCCGGCCCGGAAGGCCTTAAACCACCCGATTAGGAAAATCGTAAAATTTCCATCCCAGGACACCACCACGTCCTTCCCATCGACCTATACGGTCACCTAGGACACCACCACGTCCTTACCACTGACCTCGGCGGTCACACAACACTTCAGGGCACCACCACGCCCACCGCACCTCACAAATTCACGACCTCTCAACTACGACCACTGTGCTTGATTCCCGCCAGGATACGTAGAAATCCTATCACAGGGTCCAGCCATCGACCTATACGGTCACCTAGGACACCACCACGTCCTTCCCCTCGACCTATACGGTCACCCAGGACACCACCACGTCCTCACCACTGACCTCGGCGGTCACACAACAGGGCACCACCACGCCCGCATTCACAAAACACTCACCCCACATCCGAACTACGACCAGGCTTGATTCCCGCCAGGGATACGTAGGAATCCTATCACAAGGGTCCAGCCTATTGACCTAAACGGTCACCCAAAAGGACACCACCACGTCCTCACTTTGACCCTCACGGTCACTTCCTCTCCCGGCACGCGATCAGTTAGGACCCTTATCTTATCGGCGACCCCACTTCTTTCATAAGTGACGTCGTCGAGGGGCTTCGTAAGTACCCCAATCTGGATCACTCCCTTTCAAACACACGGAAGCACCGTAGACTCATCCACGCAGCCTCGGAGACCTCTCTCACTCAAAACCCACTCAAAACCCTCTCAAACCCCCAACCAAACCAAGGGAGGAGCCTTTTCTGGGATAAAAGGGACAAAAAGGACCTTTTGGGAATTTTCAGAAATCGGAAAAGCAATTAAGGTCCGTACGGACCTCTTTGTTTCAATGATTACTAAATCCCCTTAAAGTCCACAATATTCCCTCAAATCCCGGAAGAAATGATGACTTCCTCTGCAGAGTTGGTCCGTACGGACCTCTTTGCATGCAAGATGGTCCGTACGGACCTTCTGCATGGGGACATCATCATTCCGTAATATTCTCCATCATTGCGATTCCTCAAATCGAGGAAATCCAAAATTCGGATAACCAAGAAGGTCCGTACGGACCTCTTTGCTCCGAAATTTTTACTATAAATAGAGGGCTCCCCCTCCTCATTTTCACACACTTCCCACTTCTCTCTTCCTCCCTAAGCCTTCGGCTCCCTTCTAAGACCTTTCGAGGCATTCCCGGCCCCTTCTGATCCTTCCGAGGCCTTCCCGAGCCCCCTCGAGGTGCTCCGGGCCTCTCCGAGCGCTCCCGAGACGCTCCCGCGCCGCCCGAGGCACTCTCGAGGTACTCTGAGGCCCCTCGTGGTACTCCGAGGCCTTGCTCGGTCTTTCCCACGGTGTCCCGGCTCTTTCCGAGTCAAACCGGCGATCCCAAACCTTGCCGAACCTCTCGCCCGAATCCAACCAACGATTCCAACGCACGCCGAACCTCTGCCCGACTGATCCCGACGATCCCCACGCACGCCGAACCTCTGCCCAAACGCAGCCTACGGTTTCAACTCACGCCGAAACTCTGTCCGCGGACAACCGGCATCCCTGAAGACGCCTCCAAACGCTACTCCGACCTCAAACACTATTCCCCTGCGGAAGACAGACACGAACCAACATTGGTAAGGCTTCCTTCCTATTCTATTTCAATACATTTCAATACAATGTAGACATCCGATACAGCATGCATTTTTAAAAGCACACACACACACACAACTTTTTAAAGGATATTAGGGTATCCGAAAGACTCGTTTTACGAGGCTACTCGGAGTGAGCTCTAATATTCTAATATTCTTCTTCCGGGAGTCATCTGACCTCCGAACTCAAAATCTCATCACACAAAAACAGTTTAAAATTATCTTTAAACTGATGCCCTTTTTCAATGTTTTGGGCTTAATAAAAACGGCGTGGCGACTCTACAAAATGCGAAAGCAAAACGGCGAGACACCTCCAACACGCACGCGCCAAAAACGGAATAAGCCGTGATCTTAGGGCGCGATTGTGCTGCCTCTCGGATCCGGGCGACTTCCCGAACAGCGACGAATGCGAGATGCCGGGGCTCCGCGCGCGAGCCGGATCCCGGGTAATTTCACTAGGACTCTGAGAAAACACGTTTTAAGTAAATTAAAACAACAAAAAAAAACAAAACAAAAAGCGGAAACTGCATGTCACGTGAGCTTTCCCCCTTATCCCGAAAGGCCTTCCCGTGTCTAAACCTTACCCATCACCCCCTCTAGCGAACCGAGAGTGATCGAGAATACCCGGGACCTACTCTCCCTGTGTCAAATCCGCAAGGTCCAACATCCTTCCCAGCATAGTTACTAGGGCAGTCCGTCAAATCCCCATGCTTAGCCGGGACATGCATTCCAAGCGGATATCCCGACATCTCAAGCCTGCCACCCGCTAGTCTGCCACTTGGGGCTAATGAAACATTTCCCCAATTCCCAAACACAACCCTTAGTGGACCTGGCAATCACGCCCTTAACTTCAACACTCCAGGGTATGGGTTGGTATACACTCAACTACCTCCCCAAGACTCCCGAATGGCGATCCCATCAGCCAATCCACCTCCATCTTCGGTTTACATCCCCGAAAATGGCAACCCGCCTCAACCAGCCGATCCCCACATGGCTTGGTTGATCGAGCAAATGAAGGACATGCAAGGCAAGTGTTAGTCAAATATATGTTTATGTTTAGAATTGCTTAATCACAATCACAACAAGCATTAATGTGGACCCCTAATTTTAATTAGACCAAATAGAATTTTTCTATGTATGATAGGTCCCCTTAGTGCTCGTGCCAGTGTTTTAAATTATGTAATTTTCTCAAGACTTTGAAGACTTGAAGACCTAAAGATTTGCCCCTTTGATTTATCTGTGAGTTACTTGGTATAGTTACCTAACCAGTTGATCTCTCAACCGGTGAGCCTACCTAACCGGTCGCCCTACCTAGCTGATATAACCTTCACAGGTTATATCTCCTCTCTACTGGTTAAAGCTTTCTCAACAAGCTTCCATCAGCTAAGCCTAATCGAAGCATTTATTGCCTCCAACTACCCAGCAGTTTACTTTAGCTAAAGTTGGTAAAGCAAACATGCTGAATGGACGCTGAAGTGACATTCTGCCGGCCATCGAAGCTCAAAATGGATTGTCAAAGTAACCAGTACTCACATCCATCCAACCACTCAAGGAAAATCTTCTCTCTCCTATCTCAGGCATTAAATGCAAAGATCCTCCCATTCAAAGGCATGCCTGATCAAGTCATCATTGTAACCTCTTCAAAGACAACGGCCCCTTCATTTGAAGTTCACTATAAATAGCTTCCCTGGAGCATTGAAGAAGGTTGGTGCATTTATGATTCTTGAGAGTGAGCTGCTTTGAACTACCAACCTGCAAACTTCATAGTTCAAGGCATTCAATTCAAGTCCCCTTTTTACTAGACATCTCTGTAGGACTTATACACTGAGCACCTCAATCAATGCAGTAGTGTTCCTCCATTAGATTACTTATGGAACACATTGATTGATTCACACACAACACCCTAGAGAAATCAGCTCAACTTGTGAGCACATCTCTAGAAAACACCTGGTCTTTATTGTAGCACGATCCGTTAGTGGTCATCTTTAGTTTAGCAGCCTTCAATCATTGGCTTACAACTTGTAATAGGTAAGAACCATTAATAGCAGTGCACTTTCACAAATCCAAGTTTTGACCAAACTTGGTAGAGGATGTAGCAGTTATTTAACACTGTGAACCTCTTCAAACAACGTGTCATTCTTCTGTGTGTTTGTTTATTTATTATGTAGTTGTAACTGGTTGACATTCTCTCAACCGGTCACAACCTGTTGATTCTACTTACTGTACATCTTGTTTGTCCTACTTGGAGATGAATTTGGCCAGGTTGCATGAGATTTTAATTTAAGTTTGATATGTCCTTCTAACCGACATTCCGCTGCCTAAACTTTTCTTAACCGGTTAGCAAGTTCAACTTAACATGATCAAATGAGTCTTTAGCAAAAAGTTTTTAAACAGGCTATTCACCCCCCCTCTAGCCTGATTCCTACCATTTGGGACCTATCAATTGGTATCACAGCTAGCAATTTTCAAAAATCATTTTTCCATGCTTAACCGCTTGAATTGCCAATTCCAAAATGGTAGGAAAAATCATGCAAACATACAACTTGGCAACTGTTTCCATGTTGAACGAAAACGAATTTCCAGTATGGAAAAACAAAATCATGCGGTACTTGGATTCAATAGATGATAGGTTAACCACTGTAGTCAGAGATGGTCCAATGACACCCCTAAAAATCAATCTTGCAACTAGAGCACCCAAAACTCCTCTCATGGATCATGCAGATAGAATGTCTGAACAAGATTTTGAGGTTTATGAAACTTATGTGCCAAAACCACGTGAAGAATGGACTGAGGATGACAAACTTTGTGATTCCTTGGACAGAAAAGCTTTGCACATCATAACCTCCGAACTTGATGACAGACTATACAAACAAGTACAATGCTATGAGACTGCTCAACAAGTATGGCAGAGTCTATTCAGATTCTTTGAAGGAGATCAAGTGGCCAAGGACAACAGACTCTACAAAAGTGTTGTTGAGTTTGAGTCCTTCAAGAAGAATCCAAATGTTAAAGGAAACGTACGACCGTTTCTGCGAGGTGAGTAATTCTTGTGCATCTTTAGGTAGAGTTTACACTATGAAAGACCTAAACATGAGATTCCTCAATTCTCTTGGAGACTTGTGGCATGTAAAGGTTGCTATTTTGAAAGAATGCCGTGATTTGAACGTTACTCATATCCAGAACATTGTGTCTACTTTGTTTTTATATGAGGAAGAGCTCAACCGACTGAGTGGAGTTCAAAAACAATTTAAAAATCTATCTCTGCCAGCTCAGACCGAGATCTTCCCTGGTTCTTCTATACTTACCAGCCAAACTACTACCAATGACTCTCCCTCAATCTCTCAGCCTCAACCAACTCAAGTCAATCCCTCATCTAGTATCCCCTTTGAGGAAGAAGATGAGTTTGCTGCCTTCGCAAGAAACTATAGAAAGTTCAAGGATTTTAAAAGATCCCAACAGTCCCATAGCAAAACCTTTCAACCCAAATCCTCTTCATTTCAAAGATCTAGAAACTTCCAAAGAAAAGGCCAAACCTCAACCTCAACTGATGGTAAGAATGCCCGAGGTGAGCTTGTGTGTTACAACTGTAGAAAACCCGGCCATTTTGCTTCCAAATGTCCTAAACCTAAATATGAATTTCTAAGGAAGAAACCATTCAAGAAAAATCCCAGATCCAAGAGCTTAGTTGCCGAGGATGGAACTGAAATGGCTATGCCAGTCTGGTTCGAGACTGACTCTGAGAATGAGGATGCTGACATAGATGAAGAAGCTGATGTCAGTTTTGTTGCTATTAATGGAACCGATGATAAACCCATCTCCTTGCAGTCACCTATCTATAGACACCCCAACTCCAATGAACAATCATCTTATAATGACCATACCCTACATATGAGATCTCCCTTGACCTACTTTGACGAACCCATTTCTACTCCCAAGGCAGAGGCAGAAAACCCTTACAATTTCAAAATTCAAAACATAGGTGGATCCCTTTATGGTTAGTGTAAAACCATGCCCACTCTCAGACCGCTGATGCAACCAATTCAACAGACCTACCAAGCTCAAGCCTTACCGATCACCTCTCATCAACCGACGCTTGAGCCGCGACCGATTCACTTCTTAAAGCCCCTAACCGAACCGAGTCCTCAACGGATATCATAACTACCAAATTTTGATCCCAATTTTGAACCATCACCCTCTCCCTCTCAGCCTACCGTTGACCCTATGCCAAATATGTCAAAGTCTGAAATGGCAGAGGTGATGAATGAGCTCTTCTCAGATTTTGAAAAACTAAATGAAGCTCACAAAATTATGGCTGCTAATTTTAAAAAGATCACTACTAAAAAAATGACTCTTTGAAAGCTGAAATAAAAATTTTGAAAGAAAGTAAGCTAGAGTATGATCAGTTGAAGAAAGATAATCAAGAACTCACTGAGAGACTAAATATATCTGTTTGTCAAATTGCTGATCTAGTGTCAAGAAATAATTATCTTTCAAAATCTATTGACACCTTTACAAGATGTCGAGATGCTGTGGAGACCATTGTTCAAGATCAGATGTCTCCTAACAGAGATGTGACATCTGGTATAGGCTTTGGTTCCAGTAGCAATGAAAACATCAGCAAAGACAAACCAGTTACTAAGTCTGTCACTGAGAACTTGATGGGTAAATTTGATGATCTCAATCCAAATTGATTAAGAGAGAGTTAACTAGACCTTTCAGTTCTGTCCCATACACCTATCCCAAGGTGAAGGAACAGATGAAGGCCCAATTGACAAGAACAAATCCCAATGGACCAAGGTAGCTGATCATGAGCTAGGACAATATGTCCCACTCAGCGATGGAGACAGCAAAGGTGGAATTAAAATTGTAGATCAGGTTGCTGGACAGGAAACCTCTACCGGTAAGGAAGCCTCAATCGGTAAAGGAGTAACCGGTAAGACAAATGTCACCGGTCAACTAACCGGTAAGGGCTCCTCAACTGGTAAAGGACTTCCCAAACCGACGCAACCGGCCAACAAAGCTAAATCCATCACCTTCGTCCCCAAAGGATCTGTTTCTGCTCAATCAGTAAACCCCTCTGAAGCATTGGCAAAATTGAACATCACCTCATCTAAACCCTCACAGCCATCTTCAAATAAATGTACAAATTGTGGTTTTATTGGTCACAAGGCTTATGAATGCCTCTTGAAGCACCTATCTGGACCCACTGAGTCTAAAAGCTCAGGTGGTGGCCAGGTATGGCTGCCAAAGAGGAACTAACTCTTTGGACCCAAAAGAATAAGGGGGACCATAAGCTTACTGTTTTATTTCAGGAATGCTTAATGGCCTCAACCGATGCCGGTAAGGATGTTTGGATTATGGACAGTGGATGCTCTAGGCATATGACTGGACATGCCGATCTCCTAACCGATCTTGAAGAAGCATCTGGTCCTCCAGTTGTCTTTGGTGACAACGCAAAGGGTAAAATTATTGGTCGTGGATCCATCAAAAGAGGTACAGTTATTGTACAGAAGGTATCTTTGGTGGATGGTCTGAAACATAACCTTATCTCTATATCACAATTTTGTGACAAAGGTATGCATTGTATTTTCAATTCTTCCAATTGCTATGTGAAAGACATTGCTACAGGTGAAACACTTCTCACTGGATACAGAAAAGGTAACGTGTATGCTATATATTTAAACAATGTTTCGAATGTTACTAATATTTGTTTTGTAGCTAAGAACATCAGTGAGAACTCCTGGCTATGGCACAAGAGACTCAGTCACTTGAATTTCAAATACCTATCCAAGCTAGCTAATAAAAATCTAGTTGTCGGCTTACCTCAAGTGTCTGCTGATCATGGAAGGAAATGCAGAGCCTGCCAATTAGGAAAACAACATAAAGAATCATTCCACAGCAAGCCCTGCATGTCCACTTCTAGGTGCCTCCAGCTGCTACATATGGATCTGTTTGGCCCCACAACAACTGCCAGTTTAGGGGGTAGCAGATATGCTTTGGTTGTTGTAGACGACTTCTCAAGATATACCTGGGTAGAGACTTTTACTTCAAAAGATGATACATATGAAGTTGCTACCAGACTATTCCGTCTACTTCAAACCCAAAAAGAGTGTGACATCATCAGTATGAGATCAGATAATGGAACGGAGTTCAAAAATAATGGAATCGCTCAGTACTGTGATGATCATGGAATAGATCATAATTTCTCAGCTGCTGGAACACCGCAACAAAATGGTGTAGTTGAGAGAAAGAACAGGACATTGATCGAAGCTGGAAAAACAATGATATCCGAAGCTAGGCTTCCCAAGTATTTTTGGGCCGAAGCTATCCATACAGCATGCTTCACCCAGAATAGATCTTTGGTCAACAAGTTTCACAACAAGACCCCTTATGAGCTATGGCGTGGCAGAATTCCCAACATTGGTTTCTTCAAGATATTTGGCTGTAAATGCTATGTTCTTTACAACGGTAAAGAGCGCCGAGGTAAATTTGATGAAAAAGCCGATGAAGGTATCTTTGTGGGATACGCCAAGCACAGTAAGGCATTTAGAGTTTTTAATAAACGGTTGTTGAAAATTGTTGAATCTGTTCATGTTACTTTTGATGAATTTGATTTGCTAGAGTCTGATAAGGCTCCAAATAGTACTGATAGTTCTGGTGTTTTTGAGACAGGTGAAACAAGTAATCAAAATTCTAATCAATCCACCAGCATCAACGCAAATCAACCTCCAGCTCAGCCTTCAGCCTCTAGTGCTGTAACCTGTAGAGACCTATTTGATGAATCCTTCTTTCCTCAATCGGTCAGGCAACCCCATCAACAAACTCAGCTGACCGATCCTTTACCAGCTAGTCCTCATGTTAACATTCCCAATTCACCACCTGAAGCTGAACCAATTTCAAATATCAATTTACCATTTCCCTCTCCACTAACCGATCACCATCAGTCTGCATCACCCTCACCTAACCGATCTCCTCAACCGGTCACACCTCCCTTAGCCGATTCTACTCCTCCATTAGAAAACCTAAGACAAGAATCGGCCAGGCAAGATCTACCTAGGGAAGTGAGAACAGTTAGAGATCACCCTTTGGAAAATGTTATTGGTGATGTCTTTGGACCTAGAATGACTAGAGGCCAATTGAGAAGCATGGAGGAACAACATGGATTATTTTCCTCCGCTATGGTCTCCAATATAGAACCAAAGAAGACTGAAGAAGCACTTGATGACCCTAGTTGGGTAGAAGCTATGCAAGAAGAGCTTAACCAGTTTAATAGATATAAAGTTTGGGAATTAGTGCCTAGACCTAGTGATCAAACAGTGATTGGAACGAAATGGGTTTATAGGAATAAATTAGATGAGTCTGGAAAAATTATAAGAAATAAGGCTAGATTAGTGGCGAAGGGATATAGACAGGAAGAAGGCATAGACTATAATGAGACTTTTGCTCCCGTAGCTAGATTAGAAGCCATTAGGTTATTTCTTGCCTATGCAGCCTACAAAGAGTTTAAGCTATATCAAATGGACGTGAAAAGTGCCTTTCTCAACGGTGAACTTCAAGAGCTTGTATATCTAGAGCAACCTCCTGGATTTGAAGACTCCAAGAAGCCTAATCATGTCTACAAATTGAATAAAGCTTTGTATGGCCTCAAGCAAGCACCTCGAGCATGGTATGAAACTCTCTCCAAATTCCTACTTAGTGAGAAGTTCGAAAGAGGTAAAATCGACACCACTTTATTTATTGCAAAGCATAATGGTCATTCATTGTTAGTTCAAATATATGTTGATGACATAATTTTTGGATCTACTAACGAAAAATTATGCAAAAGATTTGAGAAACTTATGCAGAGCAAATTTGAGATGAGCATGATGGGTGAGCTAACATTTTTCCTTGGACTTCAAGTCAAGCAAACTCAAGAAGGTATTTTCATCAATCAAGCCAAATATACTAAAGATCTAATCAAGAAATTTGGTCTTGATTCCGCTCATCCTCAAAGCACTCCAATGGCCACAAATGTACACCTAGACAAAGATGAGTCCGGTAAGAAAGTAGATATGACACTTTACCTAGGTATGATAGGATCTCTACTTTACTTAACCGCAAGTAGGCCAGATATCATATTTGCCGTATGTGTATGTGCTAGATTTCAAGCTGACCCTAGAGAATCTCATTTACAAGCCGTTAAAAGAATTATTAGATATCTTGTGGAAACTGTAAATTTAGGTTTGTGGTATCCAAAAGATTCATCATTTACACTAATTGGCTATTCAATTGCTGATTTTGCAGCTTGTAGGGTCACCAGGAAAAGTACCAGTGGAACTTGTCAATTTCTAGGCAACCGATTGGTTTCCTGGTCGTGCAAGAAACAGGCATCAATTTCCACTTCTACGACTGAAGCTGAGTACATAGCCGCTGGAAGTTGCTGTTCACAAATCCTATGGATGAAGCAACAACTAGTGGACTATGAAATTCCCCAAGAAGTTTTCCCTATCTATTGTGATAATACCTCAGCCATATCAGTCTCTAACAATCCTGTGATGCATTCAAAAACCAAGCACATAGACATCAAATACCATTTCCTCAAGGATCACGTTGAAAAGGGTAACATCGTTCTTTTAAAAGTCCATACTGATTATCAATTAGCTGATATTTTGACAAAACCCTTGGACATTAAAAGATTTGAATTCCTTAGAGGAGAACTAGGCATGATTGATATTCGTTAATTTATTGTGCTAACTTTATTACCTGTTTAAGCTCTCAACCGATCATGGTGGTGCCTCAAATACTTGTGCTAACCGGTGCTCTTGACCGGTTCACATAACCGGTATGCAAGATATCCTAAACCTTCATCTCCTAACCGATAAAAGTGATCCTTAACCGATGGCCCCTTAACCGATGCAAAGCTCTCTCTCCTAACCGGTCAAACTTTCACCCTTGACCGATCATTGTCTAACCGATCACTATTTTGATCGGTCAAGCCTCAAGAGGTGACGTCATAAGAAAGCTTGCCTAACTGATCGCTCATTACCTAACCGACAAACTGCGGCCGAATTACTATTCACAATTCATTTTTAACCGGCTCGTTCCTTACCGATCTGTCACATCAATCACATCAGCCGCTCACCGCTTCACCCTATCCTGACACCTCAAAAAGGCTGTTCCCTACTCCTTCCTACTACCGTCCTTTTGTACTTGATTGTTGATCAAATTTAAGATTTTTGATCAAAAAGGTAACTTCTGTATCATTCCAATTTATCAATAGGTTATCTTTTTGTCATTATTGTATTATGGTTTAACTGCTGCACACACGTACCTATTTTTAAGCCTTCATATTTAAAATCGTGTTCAATATCTTCTTAAATATTTGTGCCAGGCAGTTGAAACGTTTTTAAAAATTCAAAAACCCCTCCATCTTCCTTCTCTTTACTATATAAGGAAAATCAACTTCTCATTTAAACCTTCTGAATCTCTCTTTCTCTGCAAAAGCTTTGAGCCTTCAAAGCAAACAATCTTCATTCTTCTCGTGTTCTTCAATCCTTAATCTTTTCTGGTAAAGTTTTCTAAAATCCTTAAACACTTTCAACTTGAAGAACACGAACTATTTTCAAGATCCAAACTCACTTTTATTTTTCTATCTTGAAATATGTTCTAACTTAGAATGTTTTAATCTTTGACTCTTTTGACAGATGGCTCCCAAACCAACCAAGAAAGACATTTTCGGAGGTTACATTCTCCCAAGCTTCTTCGAATCTGAAGAGGGAAAGCTCCTTCAAGCTATGTTGACTGCTGCTGGTCTGTTGCCATTCTTGATGGCCGAAGGGAATGACGACATCATGTTTGAGCTGGTTAATGAGTTCTTCAACAATGGTCAAGTGGATGAGAATCTGAAGCCAGGTGTTGTGTCCCATATCTCTTCAACTATTGGTGGTGTTTCTGTTGATTTCTCTCCATCCTCCATTGCCGACGCCTTCCCTACCGTTCCCTCAACCGGTTCATCCTCTGTTATCTCGAAAGACATGGAGTTAGCCTGGGCTAGTGTTCGTGGTACCGATCCCTTTGTGACCGGTGAAGGAAACAAGAAAGTCGATCTTGATGCGGTTCACTATGCTTTAGCTGAGGTAATTGACCGATGCGTGATTTGCCGGTCTGGCTCCCATCATTGTATCACTATGATACAATGGGAGGCCATTGCAGCTGTGATGCTTCAAAGAAATTTAATTGGTGTTCATTCATCTATCGAGTGATTTTGATTGCTTTCAAGAAGTTTCAGAAGGAGAAGCCTTTGCCCAGATCAAACAAAGCCAAACCCATTCACTATCTTCTTATAAGTAGAATCCTTATGAGAATCCCATCAATCTTTGCTATTTCTGGTAATCATCCATCTGTTCCTAAGTCATTCGTCAAAGCATTTGACAAGGCTGATCAAGCAAGGATTCTCAAGGAAGCCAAACCGGTGGTTGCAACTGCTCCTTCAACCGAAGCCCAACCGGCCAAGAAGATACCTTCCCAACCAAAGAAGAAGAAGTCAACCGATGTTCCCAAACCGATTTCTGATCAACCTCAGCCTGCTCAACCGATCCCCTCACCTGCCAAAAGAAACTCTCCAGATCATGATGACGGTGACAATGAACCTATCTCTACCGTTATCCGACCCAGAAAGACAACAAGAAAATCATCCAAACCTCCTACTCCTCTAATCTCCTCAAAATCTAAACCAATTACAAAAACTCCTTCCCAAATCGCCAAAGAAAATGCTAATAGAAGGAAGAGGATTGAAGCTGACATTTCTTCATTCATACCTTTCATCCCCAACCGGTTGTTAAGCCATGATACCTTGACCGATGACATTCCTATCACCGATCATGCTTCCAATCCTTCTTACTGTCGCTGTCAACCGATCAGGAATCCCACTTTCCACATCTTCCACAACAACCCTTGGTCCTTCAACCCACAGTCTGCTCCCTCACCTAATTGGGTATACCCCATTGATCATTTGCCGCAATTCATTCGCAAGTTGCTTCAATTTCATGAAATCAGTAAGTCCTCCGTACCGGTTGGCAACCTTCAGGATTATATTGATTTTGGAAACCGACATGAAGAGAATGGTGTGTACTTCAGCAGACCGTGCCGTCTCAGAGACTATGATCTTTCTTTATCTCGGCTCAGTCTCATCAAAAATTACAACAAGTTCTTTGATCAGCTTCCTCTCAACTGGAATGCTGTTTACTTGGCCCAAGATAGAATGAGGCAGGACATGATGGTCCAAGCAGTATGGGTAGACTTTGCCATTCTATATAGAGCTGAAGATACTTTGATTGAGACTGACTTTTATCAGTCTGGGAGATATGAGATGGAATTTGACTCTCTTCCCAATTTTGACTCTGAACCGGTATGTCTTGGCCCAAGGAAGAATCAATTGATTAGGAATGTAATGGATCTGTTGGACAATATTCTGGACATGGATGCTGAACTTAAGGCTGCTGGAAATATCTCCCTTGCCGATTTCTTCTCATCAGTTCAGTCTAACAAAACCAAGTGGCCTACAGTTACCGATGCTGAAATTGATGCTATGTTTGATGATGAAGGGGAAGAGGAAGAAAAGGAGAAATCTGAAGATATTGCTAAATCTAGTTCCAGTTCTACTTCAAGTTCTGGTGATGATGATAAGCCTGACCGAATGGAGAGTATGGAACATGTTTTTACCACTCCTGAACCGATGGCAACGGTTAGAAGCTTAGGAGAAGGCCTCACCGACACATCACCGGTTACCACACTGGGAGGAGGCATTGCACCCAAATCGGTTACTACTCAACCAATGGTATCTCCACCGGTCTCTGTCCCTCCAACTGATGTATCTACTGAACCGGTTGGAGTATCTCAACCGACTGCAGCCGAAGATGTTCTAATGCAACAAGCCTTAGCCGCTAGCCTATTTGATGTTGAGCAAAACCGATTGCCAGCCCGAGCTGAAGCCATGGCTACTGCTCAAGCCATTCAAGCCTCCATCTTAGACAGTCGTGTCAAGGAAATTCAATCTATGCTTTCCAGTCCTCCAAGGGTTGAGGAGGAGAATCAATCTGTGCCTCCCACTTCCACTGTTGCAGATGATGAATCTGATTTCTTTGAGGTGGAAGAAATTTCTGATGATGATGATGAGTTCAATATACTGGATCCTGCTGTTCCTCCGGTTTATGCCGATCCTTTCCTCTATCAGAAGGACGTATTTTCTCCCTTGAATTACTATACCACTAAGTCCTCCATTCCTCGAACATCTCATGGTATTCCTCTTTTTGGCATTCATGAAAAGATATCTAGCCGTGCCGAGTACAAGCTTGTTTCTGATCCTCTTCCATTTTCCCAAGAGCTTCAAAAGTTGAAAGAGAAAGATGGTAACATTCCTTTCTATCTCTCCAGAACAGTTGGCCCTGGGGAAACCAGTACCAAAGGTCAAAATCTTATTGCACTTAAGCTTCGCAAAAGGTTTCCACCGCCCAAGGGTCAACCGATTAAGCCTTCCAAAACCGATCAACAGTTGGTCACCAACTTTCCCTCTAAGCAGAAACCTGTGTTCTATCCTTCCAAATCCCAAAGGCTTCATCACATAAGAATTCAAGGAGAGATTGCTCGAACAGCTCCCGGACCGATTGAGTGCACCTACTCAACCGCCAATCTATTCATGCGCTTTCTCTCTGTCAACAACAGAATCTCTCAAGTCTTGGAGTTAAGGATTTTGAGATGGACTTATGATGTCACACACAGAGTTAGATTGATGCCAAACGTGACCCAGCTTTCAATTATGAGGAATGGCAACCCTCAACCTTGGAGCAATATTCGTCAAGCTTCGTTACTTCTTCTTGCTCTAAGAGTGATTCCTTTGATTCGGTTAAGGCAAGCTGCCTTACCGTTGGCCTCTGTTGCTGCTGATTTGATTACTTCTGCCTTTGATGAAGCTTATGATATTCAAAGTGCCATTGCACTCAGCCTTGAAACCGATGTGGTTGTCTCTTCTGATCCCAATGAATATCTTGTGCAAAGTCCCTCTGTTGCTTCCTCTGAATCAGTAGATGAGGAGATTGATTTTTCTCCAACCGATCAAGTTTCCAGGATCGGTCTAGCTCAAGCCAGTTCCTTAACCGATCCTCCAACCGATGCCTCTACCGATTCTACAACTCCATCTCTTACCGGTCGCTCAATTCCGCTTTCTGCTCATCTAACCAAGAAGCTTCCTACCGGTCAATCTACTGGTCCCTCTACTTCTCCACCAAATCAGTCCCTTGCCATCCAAATATTCACTCCTCTACCGGTTCAAGCCATAGCTGTTGCTGCCCATCTAACCGGTCCTCCAGCTGTCTCAGTCAGCTCCTCAACCGTTGACTCCTCTACTGACAGTGACGCTGCTGCCGATGCTGATCCTTCACCAGATGCTCCCCAACCAGTTTCTGAAGAAGAACTCAACCGACCCGTTATTGTTCGTTATCTTTGTGAGTTATATGATGCCCTGGTTGCGAGCATGGTTAAGTCCAATCAGGAGGAGGAAGAGAAGAGGTTAGACAGAATGGAACATGGATATGCAAAGGATTTAGCCAACTATGTAGCTGATCTTTTTGACAAGGATGCCAAAATCACTGAACTCTCCTCTCAGCTCGGTGCCTTGACTCAGTTGAATAAAGAGCTTCTGAATACTGCCAAGGACTCCCAAGCCGATCTAAAACTTGCAACCGAAGAAATCAAGAAGTTGAATCAGAAGCTGACCGATCAAGCCTCATTGTTCAGAAAGACCAACACCGAGAGGATCAAGCTGAAGTCTGAAAATGAGGTGCTCAAGAAGATGTTAGCCGACCGTGTTGCTGAGAAGTCAGCTAGGAAGAAAAGAAAAAGAGAAGAGAAGGAAGCCAAGAAATCTGCAAAGAAATCTCATCCTCAACCGGTCAGTCCATCGGCTACTCCACCAGCAGACCCCAAGGACAAGCCCTCAACCGATGATCCAGCTGCCCCTGTTTAAGAATGTAACCGATGATGAACATGTCTTTCCATCTTTCCCTAAACCGGTTGCAGCTTTATCAATGAGATTTCTTTGAACTCAAATTTTTATTGTTTTGAATGATTTGTTTTTTCCTTTATTTTCTTTTAAGTGATTTTTGAATGATCAAACTGTTCTAACTGTTTCATTTTGCAGGTTTACTCATTCAAAATACTTTTACCTCAATTTCTTTTTAGTTTAAACTTTCAATTTGTATGTAAGCTTTCTTAGGTTACATCTAAGTTGTTACTTGACTTAGGGAATGACATATCTAAAAGATAAAATCTTAGTCATTCTTTTACTGAGTCAAGATGATGCTAACCTAGGGTGATTGGACTTAAGCAATTAGGAGGAGATTGTTCGTCAAATATATGTTTAAGTTTAGAATTGCTTAATCCCAATCACAACAAGCATTAATGTGGACCCCTAATTTTAATTAGACCAAATAGAATTTTTCTATGTATGATAGGTCCCCTTAGTGCTCGTGCCAGTGTTTTAAATTATGTAATTTTCTCAAGACTTTGAAGACTTGAAGACCTGAAGATTTGCCCCTTTTATTTATCTGTGAGTTACTTGGTATAGTTACCTAACCGGTTGATCTCTCAACCGGTGAGCCTACCTAACCGGTCGCCCTACCAAGCTGATATAACCTTCACAGGTTATATCTCCTCTCTACCGGTTAAAGCTTTCTCAACAAGCTTTCATCAGCTAAGCCTAACCGAAGCATTTATTGCCTCCAACTACCCAGCAGTTTACTTTAGCTAAAGTTGGTAAAGCAAACATGCTGAATGGACGCTGAAGTGACATTCCTGCGGCTGTCAGAAGCTCAAAATGGATTGTCAAAGTAACCAGTACTCACATCCATCCAACCACTCAAGGAAAATCTTCTCTCTCCTATCTCAGGCATTAAATGGAAAGATCCTCCCATTCAAAGGCATGCCTGATCAAGTCATCATTGCAACCTCTTCAAAGACAACGGCCCCTTCATTTGAAGTTCACTATAAATAGATTCCCTGGAGCATTGAAGAAGGTTGGTGCATTTATGATTCTTGAGAGTGAGCTGCTTTGAACTACCAACCTGCAAACTTCATAGTTCAAGGCATTCAATTCAAGTCCCCTTTTCACTAGACATCTCTGTAGGACTTATACACTGAGCACCTCAATCAATGCAGTAGTGTTCCTCCATTAGATTACTTATGGAACACATTGATTGATTCACACACAACACCCTAGAGAAATCAGCTCAACTTGTGAGCACATCTCTAGAAAACACCTGGTCTTTATTGTAGCACGATCCGTTAGTGGTCATCTTTAGTTTAGCAGCCTTCAATCATTAGCTTGCAACTTGTAATAGGTAAGAACCATTAATAGCAGTGCACTTTCACAAATCCAGGTTCTGACCAAACTTGGTAGAGAACGTAGCAGTTATTTAACACTGTGAACCTCTTCAAACAACGTGTCATTCTTCTGTGTGTTTGTTTATTTATTTTGTAGTTGTAACTGGTTGACATTCTCTCAACCGGTCACAACCTATGGATTCTACTTACTGTACAACTTGTTTGTCCTACTTGGAAATGAATTTGACTAGGTTGCATGAGATTTTAATTTAAGTTTGATATGTCCTTCTAACCGACATTCCACTGCCTAAACTTTTCTTAACCGGTTAGCAAGTTCAACTTAACATGATCAAATGAGTCTTTAGCAAAAAGTTTTTAAACAGGCTATTCACCCCCCCCTCTAGCCTGATTCCTACCATTTGGGACCTAACAGCAAGCTAGCCAGATCTCAGAAGGACTCCCTCCTGCCCACTGATCCAAACAAGGTGGTCCCGCTCCCTCCGAAATTCAGGATGCCGGAAATGGAAAAGTTTGACGGGACAGAATGCCCAAAAACCCACATCGACACCTATGTCTTGGGTATGAGAGCCAAAGGGGCAACCCCTCAACAAATGGTGGATCACTTCCAGCATTCTCTCAAATCCACACCGCTAAGGTGGTTCCTCAACGTAAAGGCAGAAAACTGCTCCACGTGGGACCAAATCAGCGAGATCTTCCTAGAGAAGTACCGCGCCAACCTTGAGTGGGAAACAAACTGCCACGATCTGCAAGCCACCGAACAAAAGGATGACGAACCAGTAGGCGAGTTCTACAAAAGGTGGAACTGGAAGCTAAGCGAGATAATGGATCCGCTTTCCAAAGAAGAGCAAATGGACATCTTCCATTCCTGCCTCAAACCATCTCTGAGGACCTTGATCAGCCATCACTTCTATCCAGATCTCCGTACCATGGTCAACGCCGGAACCAAGTTCGAGAAGACCCTGAATCTTCAGAAGACAACAGCAACCCCTGCTTCATCTTACCGCTATCGGACAAACCTGTCAACTTCAGCACCTGTCCCGAACAAAGGAAAAGAAGCGGCTGGAATAGTACACTACATCCAAAATGGAGCTCAAGTAAACCGTGATCAGACACTCCCGAGGAACAACAATACCCCTCGCATCCCACAAGTCCAGCATTTTGACAACCTCGAAATGCCTCTGGGCCAAGTATTCGAGGCATTGGTAAAGCGAAATATCCTCAAACCCCTCGAGAATTTCCAACCAAAGACTCCCAAGCCCAACATGGATATGAGCAAGCACTGCGCCTTCCATAACTACCCCGGCCACACCACCGACAATTGCTTCGTGCTAAAGCAAGAGGTCCAGGGGCTAATCGAAGAGGGAAAGTTGGAACGCCCTCGTGGCCCCAATACCATCGGAAATCCATTCCCTCGGAACGACAGGGTGAACGCGATTGCCTTCGACGAAACTCCAAGCGAGAGCAGGCCCCCTGCAATTCTGAAACCGTCAGTATGCTATCCCGCTATGACTGGGAACATGAAACCAAAGTCAAACAGTCCCGTGACCGGGAATCCAGACAAGAACGCCCAAGGGCAACTGTCTCCCTACGATCTCTGCCACGACCAAGGCACACCAATGGATGGATCGAACGCTCCCCAGAGGAGACTGAGTCAAATGGCAGCACGGGAAGCGGTCTAGCCTTCACAGACGATGATTTGCCAATGTGTGAGAATCGACACAACGAGGCCCTTCTCATCCTCATAAAAATAGAGATGTTCTTCCTCCCGAACGTTTTGATTGATAACGGCTCCGCAGTCAACATCATCGCCCTGAGCATATTGAAACGACTCCGTATCGACCGCTCCCTGATAAGACCTTCGCCCCGGATAATCCGAGCCTACGACTCCACTCCATGACAAATCGTAGGAGTCATCAATCTGAGGATCCAATTCGATGCACAACTGGAGTCGGTAGAGTTCCAAGTCGTGGAAATCAAACCAACCTTCTCTACCCTGCTGGGACGACCTTGGATACATCAGATGAAGGCGGTATCATCTACTCTTCACCAATGCGTGAAATTCATCAATGCCAAGGGATTACTCGAGGTAATCCGCGGAAGCAGCATAATGGCGAGCGCTTGGTCAGCAAGCTACGACCAAGAAGAAGGTCCCAACATGACCGAATACTCTTCAGCAGATGAGTCTCTAGTCCTGTCTCGCTACGAAGTGGATCCCTACATCCACGCTCAAGCCGCGACGAGCTAGAAATCGAAGAGCTCATGGGTCAAGACGACAACTCCGACATATGCGACTGCGAAGAATGCTTAAGAGAGGATCAAGAGATGGACGCCCAGATGGAGATTGACCGAGGAGTAGACCCCTACTTCGCCGAAAACCCTCTTGCAAACTGGCTCATCACCGACCCACTGGTGTAGGACAACCCTCTGGCCGACACTCTCGGATCTCACGGGGACAACCATCACAGCATAGTCCAATTCAACATCTCGGTGTCGGACCTAGATGAACAGTGGCGCAACCTCCTCCAAGGCCTAATCAGGGAAGGAGAGATAGCATGCCCCCTCGAGTCAGACATTGTAAATGTCGTCCAAGCAAAGATCCCAGATAAAGAGGCAGATTCTATGAAAATGATCAACATCAGCAAGAATCAACTCCGAATCAGCGAATGCTTCGCCCTCCTGGAAGTAGCCCTCAGCGACTTCTATCATCAAGGTCCCCCAAGGACTGACAACAACACAAATGGAGGGACATCATCAGGGGAGCAACCAAAAACCTCCGTGATCTGGTTTGAAGTCGAACCACATGCAAGCTATCCTCTGGGATCCGTGCCAACTGAAGATTGGCCACCAAAACCATCGCCACTCCCTCTAGAGCTACAGCCCGCCAAGAGTAATGAAGCCTGGTCCAATCCCTCGTCGCCTATAGTATAGCTTCGAGTCGTGTTGTCTGTGAATTCATGTCTTTCGAGTCATCTGATGGCTCTACGCCGGAAGATCGTGAGTCCATAATCAACAATGTACAGTCTTTACACTTTCAATAAAAGGTCCGACCTTTCTAAAATATCCTTTCATTGCATCTTTAACAAATGATGAGTTAACTAACACGCAACCTTTAATCACAACTCATCTAAACAAAGAAGCAAGCACATTAATTGAATAAATACATCAAGCAAACATTTAAGCATGTTGTCAAACGAGAGAAAAACCGGGCCCAAGCTGTCGAGGAGGTTTTAATCACAGCGATTTAGGAGACTGCTGAAGAGCCAAAGAGACGCAAGTCAAGAGCCTCTTCACCAGCACAATCCAAATCTGCCAATACCTCAAAAAACGGGGAAACCGCCTTCATGGATGAAGAAGGTCAACACAGGGAAGGAGTCAAAGCCAAGAGCATCATGGCCCTAAAATGCCTCGCCTCTCACTTTGTCATCCTTGGGGACATGCTATACAAGAAATGCTACCAAGGACCACTCCTACGCTGCATCAGCCAGGGAGAAGCAAACGAGCTCATGAACGAAGCCCACAATGGGGCTTGCGGTCCCCACATGAACGCCAGGGCCCTAATGCAAATCATTCTCCGGATGGGCTACTACTGGATCTCCATGGAGGCAGACTGCATCCACTTTGTTCGAAGCTGCGATAAGTGTCAACGGTTCTCCAACCTCAATTATCTACCTCCTCACGATCTCTACTGCATGACTACGCCCTGGCCTTTCGCCACATGGGGAATCGACGTCATCGGGAAAATCGCTCCGCCAGACAGCAACAGCCACAATTTCATCTTGGTAGCCATTGACTACTTCACCAAATGGGTCGAAGCCAATTCCTACAAGGTACTCACCTCCAAGAAAGTCGCGCATTTCCTCAAGGAAAATATCATCTGCCGATACGGCATCCCGAACGAAGTCATATCATACAAAGGCTCCCACTTTGAAGGTGAATGCGACAGACTTCTGGCCGAATTCAAGATCACACGCCACAAGTCTTCTCCCTACCGGCCACAAACGAAAGGCGCCGTAGAAGCAGCAAACTAGACCCTCGAACGGATCATCCGAAAAATGACCACCCGAGGACGCGATTGGCCCGAGAAGCTTCACCTGGCACTTTGGGGCTACCGAACATCAGTCAGAACAGCCACGTGAGAAACCCCATTCGCCCTGACATACGGGATGGAAGCAGTCCTCCTTTTTGAACTGGAAATTCCCTCACTCCGAGTGCTGCTGGAAAATGACGTCAACGAAGTCGAATGGCTCCGAAGCCGACACGACGAATTGGCTCTACTAGACGAGCGACGACTAAAGGCCATGGAACACGTCCGAGCCTACCAAAGCAGGATGGCTAGAGCTTTTGATAAGAAAGTCAAGTCCCGAGACATCAGGGAAGGAGATCTGGTACTCAAAGAAAAGCCTCCCACTCGAACCAACCCACTGGGAAAATGGGAACCAACTTGGATCGGCCCTTTCATGGTTCAAAAGATCTTCTCCGGAGGGGCCATGAAGCTGACAGACCTAGACGGAAATCCCTTCATGAATCCAATCAACGGAAGCAAACTTCGCAGGTACTTCGCCTAAAGAAGACCAACTGTGCATCTCTTGGCACTCCATGTAGTGTCGAACTACGCAGACCTGAGCCCTCTAGTCCAGGGGAACGTAGGCAACCTTAATTGGTCCGGTCTAAAAACACACAAAAAAGTCAAAAGTTTGAATGTCAACCAAGACCTCCATCAAGCTACACACTTTCCAAGAGCATGCCCCCACCACAACCTTGACCAAGTCAAACAATGGCGTCAACATCAGAGGACATCCAAGGGTCACTCAACGTCAAACGACTGACCCATGTCAACTTCCAAGCCAGGGGCTTGTCTTCGCCCTCACGCGCTTCAAAAAAAAAGAGCTCGAGCAAAGTCTCTCAAAAAAAAAACATAATAAGCTCAAGCAGAAGCTGCAAAAATGAGGTCAAGAGCCCGACGCAACCAAACAAGAGGCAAGGAAGCTACGAAAAAGACCGTCAAAATGACTTGTCAGGGGATCATCCAACCTCTCAGCCAAGCAAAAGGGATTGCCGTCAAGGCCCAGGTTGCTTCAGTCCGCAAATGCAACAGAAAAGTCCAAAGATGGACGCCGTCAAGGCTCACAAAAGAAACGAAAAGCGAACAAGAGATCTTGCGTCTCGACAAAGCTTTAAAAGTAAATCATAAATCACTAAAGATTACAACATTTCTTGATGAGTTCAAGCATGATCTACTCTCAAGTTCACAACATGCTAAAAGGCAGCTTAATACATTTAACAAATAATGTGTTTGCAATGCAATGAATGGATACCTAGGAGGTCATTCCGCGCCATCTGCGCTTGTCCCCTCGCCATTCTTCCCTTTCTTCCCTTGTTCCCGGCGAGTCTTCTTTCGCTCCATGCGAGCCAGCTCTGCGTCTCTCAGTCCGAGATTAGGGGTCCTCCCCGTAGAGTCAAACAATCCAGCAGCTCTCAGGGCTTCATTCGCCCATGCTTCGGCTCGGATCTCCTCCCTGCGAGTCTGCAAAAGGGGACCTCTCCCCGTCAGTCGATCAACTCTAGTCTCGTAGTCAAACAAAGTGTCTCCCGTAACATCCTGAGGGTCAGACCAGGCTTCGACACTCCTAAGGCAATAGCTAATACAGCAATCGGGCCCCAGAATTGCTCCACGCCTGCTCCCTAAAGCCACTTGGGACTGCCCAACACGCTGCTCATACCAAGCCAGGTACTCGGTGGTCAATACGACACTCTCCCGACATCTAAGGAGCACCACAGGAGGGAAAGTGGAATACTTCCATACCCTCAGAAAATACAAAAGAGCACCTGGGGCTACCATACAAAAAGGAGCTACCTCCGCAGTAGTAAGGTCATCCCAGCCCAACAATGGCTCCTGCTTCATCCCGAACTGCCGGGAAACAAGCGACGGAATATAGAAGGAGGACCAAGACAAACCTGGAACTCTGACCACATAGGACCCTTCCTGAAAGGCCCTCCTAGTCTCAATCCCCCAGTGCGGAACCTACCAACGGATCTGATGCGTAGCAAGCCGTGCCATCCATCTCTCCTAGGCGGATTGATCCATATCCAACACAAGAGGACGCTGAGCAAATGTCCACGGGCTGAACGATGCCGGAGCCTCACGTATAGCCTGAAGTCTCTCTCGCAGCTACAAGGTTAGCAAAGCGGGGCTTTCCCCTCTCATGAACCGATCCCCAGTCGCCAGACGTTCAATACCATGAAGAGTCTCCCCCAGTGTGAATGTGTGCCCAAATTTTGTGTGTGTTGGATTCACGCGAGTTTGAAAACATCCGGTTTAATTTGAAAAATGGAGTCGCCACGCCATTTTGATTACCTCAAAACTTTGAGAAAAAGGTTTTTTATGGGTTCGGAGGTTAAGTTACCCCTTGGAAAGAACGGATCGTCGTTCACCCAAGGTGCCTTGCCGGAGCAAGTCTCCCAAGATTCCATTTATCGTGCTTGCTTGCGTGCTTTCTTGTGTGCATGTGTTTGAAAATAAGGGAGGGAATGTCCCAAGTTGTCTTCCGGACGTACAAACCATTTATTGGTTGTCGCTCGAGATTTCTTGGATTTTATGTATTCGGGATTTTGATCCCGTCCTCATCTTGGACTTGTGATCATCGCTTTTTTAACCTCGGGACTTGTGTGATTGAGAGAATGACTCCCTTTATAGTCAAAGATGAGGTTCTTTAAAAAAGAAGGGTCCTTAGCCCATCAATCCTACGCTTTAAGACGGTCGAGCTCATATAGATGCTTCATACTCGTCTTAAGCGATAATTGGAGATATAGGGTTCAAGGTTGTCCCTTTCTAAAGAGATCATGAAACCTTTATGGAAGAAACGATGTAAAGATAGGATCTTTACACCGGTCCGTTCCAAGGTTGCTAATGGGGACATGGGGGAAATGCATGATTTAAAATGACATTTTTAGTGAAAAGATGACATTTTTGGGTTGCAAAGGATGCTTTTTGATTTAAAGAAGTGATCTTTATTGCAAAGGATGCTTTTTTAATGTAAAGACATGATTTTTATGCAAAGGATGCATTTTTATGAAGAAATTGGCATTTAAATATGCAAGGGATGCATAAAGATTGCATTTTGAAAAGCATAGGATGCTAATTTAGGATAAAGATATGATCTTTAATGGAAAGGATGCATGAAAAAGATTTTATGTGCAAAGGATGCATTTTTTATGATAAAGACTTGATCTTTATATGCAAAGGATGCATTAAGATGACATTTTTATGTAAAAATGGGGTTTTTAGGTGCAAAGGATGCACCTTTATATATAAAGATTACATCTTTAATGGCAAGGGATGCCTAATGCATGCAAAGGGGGAAGGGGGATGATAAAGATATGATCTTTAAACTACCAAGTCCCAAGCAAAGATAATAACAATATATGAATGCAATGAGCAAATTATAGAGCAATTAGGATGCAAGGTTAGGGCGTGAGAGGTTACCAATGGTTTCCTCTTCTTCTTTGGATGGAGCTAGGAGGAAGGATCGATCTTGGATCTTCAAGGAGGAGGGAGGAGGCTTCTTGGCTTTATTCTTCACCTTCTTGGACTTCCAGCAACCTTTTGGAGTGTATTTTTCGTGTTGTGGTGATATTGTGTTTTTTGTTGATGATCAAAATGGGTAGAGGAGGGCTCTATTTATAGGCAGTCTGGGAAGAGCGAATGAAGCCGTGCGGCTGGAGGTCCTTGACTAATGCAGCCGTGCGGCATTATCCACAATGACTCAGCATTTCTAGAAACATGCAAGGTGGCAAATTCTAGAACTTTCCTCTCAATTAAGAAAAACGTGTTTCTTAATGGATAAGCCTTCCTTTCAGCCCTTAATTAATTTGGAACAGTTCTGGAATATTTCCGGAACACTAGGAAGGTCCGTAGAATTACCGGAAAACTTACCGAAATTGCCGGAAAGTTTAACCGGAAGGCATGAGCCAGATTTGGGTACTTACAGAAGCCCCTCGGCAACGTCACTTGCAAGGTGAGTGGGGTTGTCGATAGAAAAGGATCCAATCTGGTGAATGCCGAGACGGATCGAGAGACCGAGGTGGTCGAGTGGCTGAACCTTCAGAAGGCTACCTACGTATCCCGAGTGGGAATCAAGCCAGGCCGTAGTTCGGAAAAGATCCGCTGGGGAATGGGGTGTCTTATGTGACGAATTGGCTGAACCTAAGGTAGGCTACCTACGTATCCCGAGTGGGAATCAAGCCAGGCCGTAGTTCGGAAAAGATCCGCTGAGGAATGGAGAGGAGAAAACTGGTCTCTTGCTGGGAAAATAGAAGAGGAAATGACCTAGGAGGTCAGGCAATTGATCCTACTGGGGATATGCTAGAAATGACCTAGGTGGTCAGATAACAAAGTCTCTATGAGGGACTACTTCATCACTGAGGAGTAACGAAGAAACAGGGTGACCAAAGTGGTCGAATGGCTGGACCTTTTATAAAAGGCTACCTACGTATCCCGGAGGAATCAAGCCTTGATCGTAGTTCAAGCATCACTAGATAGGTTAAGAACGATGTCTAGGATCCTTGAAGGTTTTGACAATTAATGGAGGTTGTCACCTGATTGACAATTAATGGAGGTTGTCACCTGATTGATAATTAATGGAGGTTGTCACCTGATTGACAATTAATGGAGGTTGTCACCTGATTGACAATTAATGGAGGTTGTCACCTGATTGACAATTAATGGAGGTTGTCACCTGATGAAACTAGAGCTTACGTCACTATCGAGGAGATAGAGGTAGCTAAAGTTTGGAAAACTTAGCATACTTCACTATTCGTGATAGAGGTAGCTAAAGTTTAGAAGAACTTGAGCATACTTCACTATTCGTGATAGAGGTAGCTTAAGTTTAGAAGAACTCGAGCATACTTCACTATTCGGGATAGAGGTAGCTTAAGTTTAGAAGAACTTGAGCATACTTCACTATTCGACAATTCGGAGTTTGTCACCTAGCGTTATCCCGTTATAACGGAATTAACGGAGGCGACTGGGAAGAAAGCTTAATTGCTTAGGAGATAAGGGATATCTTCTGAAAAAGATGTTATCTTAGTTAAAGGATAACAGGAATTGGATGCCCAAGTGGAAAGTCTAGGGGCAAAATTGTAATTTCTGCTCAGAGCGAAAGAAGCCGCCCGGCATGAGAGGGAGGCAAAAGAAGCCGTACGGCTGGAAGATTAATTTTTCCAGATTATTTAAAATCAGATTTGAACGGGCTATTGGGCATTACTGCCGCCCATTCCAGCCGAGGGAGAGAGAGAGAGAAGAGAGGAAGAAAATTCGAAATTTTTTCAATCCTCTTGCTTCCTTTGATCAAGAATGGATCCGGTGCCAAGGCAAGCGAGGAGGAATATCTCCGCGGCCGCTCAGAGGAGGAGGAAGGAACTCGTTCGGACGGAGAGGAAGTACGACTTTCTTACACCTCCATCGGAGCTCTATCCGGGAAGAAGGGAGCACAAATCGACGAACCCGCGATTGGTTGGGGTAAGCATTCTTATTTGGCTCAATTCCGTCGATTTTGATTGGATTGATTGATTTAGGGCTTGACCCGAATTTTAAGAATTTTCTAGGATTTTTCTAGGATTTTTGAATAATTTTGAGACATTGATGAATAACCTATGAGGCTAAGAATATGCATGTGCAATTTTTTTTGACAAAAATAATGAGAATGACTCACTTTTTTCTCGATAATAAAGTAAGAATTATAATTGTCTAAAGTGAGACGAAGCCCTTGCATGTGCTAGAACTAGGTCAAAATTTTGATTATCAATGAAAAAACAGGATTTTGGAAGATGAAAAGGATTCATGCATGCCACTTTGTTGAAAAATAATGCTTATGTGCAAATAATTTTGAAAATTGTGGTTTTGTGCTTTAGGAAAGCAATGTGATTTGACATGACGTGTTTCAAGTGATGAAAGACGTGTTTTTCATGCAAAGGATGCTAGAAAAATTTTTATGAATGCTTTTCTTTTGAAAATATGTGCACTTTTGAAATGAGATGAAGGACTGACGCATTTCTTTGCTGTGCTTGTCTACAGGAGAACAAATCTAGAGGGCCATCTGAGATTGCCGTGAGGCTTTGGGAGAGGATGCCCGATTTTGAGAAGAATGGGGCAAACCCCAAGCAGCTGGTGCGGGCTACCGGCTTAGATTTATTCATTGAGGCCATAGGCAGAGGTATCCACATTACCTCGAAGAGCAAAGGCTTGGTCCAGGACCTTTCTGAGTTCTGGTGGGATACCACCCACAACTTTCATCTTAGCTGGGGGGGAGCTGACGGTGACTCCGGCCGATTTCACTGCTATTACGGGCTTACAGTTCACCGGGAGGCCTGTGACTTGGAGGGACCATATCACTGCCGAGGAGTTCAGGGCTTTGGTTGGGTTTGAACTGATTCCCAAGGGGCTTGGAATGGAGACGAGGAACATCGAGGTGGCAGTCCAGAACTGCATACGGGACTTTGCCGCTAGTGAGGTGACTGCCCACCAGCTTGCTAGAGCTTTTGTGTGGTTGATGCTGTCGGTCACCATCTTCGCTAATTCTGGGACTCTGGCCATGACTTGCCTTCTCGACTCTCTGGAGGATGTAGATGGGATTGGGACGGTCTCGTGGGGAGAGGCCAGATTGGCGGAGCTGTATTTCTCTCTGGATATTGTGAATGTGTGCCCAAATTTGGATTCACGCGAGTTTGAAGACATCCGGTTTAATTTGAAAAACGGAGTCGCCACACCATTTTGATTACCTCAAAACTTTGAAAAAAAGGTTTTTTATGGGTTCGAAGGTTAAGTTACCCCTTTGGAAGAACGGATCGTCGTTCACCCAAGGTGCCTTGCCGGAGCAAGTCTCCCAAGATTCCATTAACCGTGCTTGCTTGCGTGCTTTCTTGTGTGCATGTGTTTGAAAATAAAGGGGAGGGAATGTCCCAAGTTGTCTTCCGGATGTACAAACCATTTATTGGTTGTCGCTCGGGATTTCTTGGATTTTATGTATTCGGGATTTTGATCCCGTCCTCATCTTGGACTTATGATCATCGCTTTTTAACCTCGGGACTTGCGTGATCGAGAGAATGACTCCCTTTATAGTCAAAGATGAGGTTCTTTAGAAAAGGAGGGTCCTTAGCCCATCAATCCTATGCTTTAAGACGGTCGAGCTCATATAGATGCTTCATACTCGTCTTAAGCGATAATTGGAGATATAGGGTTCAAGGTTGTCCCTTTCTAAAGAGATCATGAAACCTTTATGGAAGAAACGATGTAAAGATAGGATCTTTACACCGGTCCGTTCCGAGGTTGCTAATGGGGATATGGGGGAAATGCATGATTTAATATAAAAATGACATTTTTAGTGAAAAGATGACATTTTTGGGTTGCAAAGGATGCTTTTTGATTTAAAGAAGTGATCTTTATTGCAAAGGATGCATTTTTGAATGTAAAGACATGATTTTTTATGCAAAGGATGCATTTTTATGAAGAAATTGGGATTCAAATATGCAAAGGATGCATAAAGATTGCATTTTGAAAAGCATAGGATGCTAATTTAAGATAAAGATATGATCTTTAATGCAAAGGATGCATGAAAAAGGATTTTATGTGCAAAGGATGCATTTTTATGATAAAGACTTGATCTTTATATGCAAATGATGCATAAAGATGATATTTTTATGTAAAAATGGGGTTTTTAGGTGCAAAGGATGCACCTTTATATATGAAGATTACATCTTTAATGGCAAGGGATGCCTAATGCATGCAAAGGGGGAAGGGGGATGATAAAGATATGATCTTTAAACTACCAAGTCCCAAGCAAGGATAATAACAATATATGCAATGAGCAAATTAATTCATATAGAGCAATTAGGATGCAAGGTTAGGGCGTGAGAGGTTACCAATGGTGGCCTCTTCTTCTTTGGGGTGGAGCTAGGAGGAAGGATTGATCTTGGGATCTTCAAGGAGGAGGGAGGTGGTTTCTTGGCCTTCTTCTTCAACCTTCTTGGACTTCCAGCAGCCTTTTGGAGTGTATTTTTTGTATTGTGGTGATATTGTGTTTTTTGTTGATCAAAATGGGTAGAGGAGGGCTCTATTTATAGGCAATCTGGGAAGAGCGAATGAAGCCGTGCGGCTGGAGGTCCTTGGCTAATGCAGCCGTGCGGCATTATCCACAATGACTCATCATTTCTAGAAACATGCAAGGTGGCAAATTCTAGAACTTTCCTCCTAATTAAGAAAAACATGTTTCTTAATGGATAAGCCTTCCTTTCAGCCGTTAATTAATTTGGAACAGTTCTGGAATATTTCCGGAACACTAGGAAGGTCCGGGGAATTACCGGAAAACTTACTGAAATTGCCGGAAAGTTTAACCGGAAGGCATGAGCCAGATTTGGGTACTTACAGAAGCCCCTCGGCAACTTCATTTGCAAGGCAAGTGGGGTTGTCGATAGAAAAGGATCCAATCTTGTGAATGCCGAGACGGATCTAGAGACCGAGGTGGTCGAGTGGCTGAACCTTCGGAAGGCTACCTACGTATCCCGAGTGGGAATCAAGCCAGGCCGTAGTTCGGAAAAGATCCGCTGAGGAATGGAGAAGATAAAACTAGTCTCTTGCTGGGAAAATAGAAGAGGAAATGACCTAGGAGGTCAGGCAATTGATCCTACTGGGGATATGCTAGAAATGACCTAGGTGGTCAGATAACAAAGTCTCTATGAGGGACTACTTCATCACTGAGGAGTAACGAAGAAACAGGGTGACCAAAGTGGTCGAATGGCTGGACCTTTTATAAAAGGCTACCTACGTATCCCGGAGGAATCAAGCCTTGATCGTAGTTCAAGCATCACTAGATTGGTTAAGAACGATGTCTAGGATCCTTGAGGTTTTGACAATTAATGGAGGTTGTCACCTGATTGACAATTAATGGAGGTTGTCACCTGATTGACAATTAATGGAGATTGTCACCTGATTGACAATTAATGGAGGTTGTCACCTGATTGACAATTAATGGAGGTTGTCACCTGAGGAAACTAGAGCTTATGTCACCATCGAGTGGATAGAGGCAGTTAGAGTTTGGGATAACTTGAGCATACTTCACTATTCGTGATAGAGGTAGCTAAAGTTAGAAGAACTTGAGTGTACGTCACTATCTGTGATAGAGGTAGCTAAAGTTAGGAGAACTTGAGCATACTTCACTATTCATGATAGAGGTAGCTAAAGTTTAGAAGAACTTGAGCATACTTCACTATTCGTGATAGAGGTAGCTGAAGTTTAGAAGAACTTGAGCATACTTCACTATTCGTGATAGAGGTAGCTTAAGTTTAGAAGAACTTGAGCATACTTCACTATTCGTGATAGAGGTAGCTTAAGTTTAGAAGAACTAGAGCATACTTCACTATTCGTGATAGAGGTAGCTTAAGTTTAGAAGAACTTGAGCATACTTCACTATTCGTGATAGAGGTAGCTTAAGTTTAGAAGAACATGAGCATACTTCACTATTCGTGATAGAGGTAGCTTAAGTTTAGAAGAACTCGAGCATACTTCACTATTCGTGATAGAGGTAGCTAAAGTTCGGATTTCGACAATTCAGAGGTTGTCACCTAGCGTTATCCCGTTATAACGGAATTAACGGAGGCGACTGGGAAGAAAGCCTAATTGCTTAGGAGATAAGGGATATCTTCTGAAAAATATGTTATCTTAGTTAAAGAATAACGGGAATTGGATGCCCAAGTGGAAAGTCCAGGGGCAAAATTGTAATTCTTGCTCAGAGAGAAAGAAGCCGCCCGGCATGAGAGGGAGGCAAAAGAAGCCATACGGCTGGAAGATTAATTTTTCCAAATTATTTAAAACCAGATTTGAACGGGCTATTGGGCATTACTGCCGCCCATTCCAGCCGAGGGAGAGAGAGAGAAGAGAGGAAGAAAATTCGAAATTCTTTCAATCCTCTTGCTTCCTTTGATCAAGAATGGATCCGGTGCCAAGGCAAGCGAGGAGGAATATCTCCGCGGCCGCTCAAAGGAGGAGGAAGGAGCTCGTTCGTACGGATAGGAGGTACGACTTTCTTACACCTCCATCGGAGCTCTATCCGGGGAGAGGGGAGCACAAATCGACGAACCCGCGATCGGTTGGGGTAAGCATTCTTATTTGGCTCAATTCTGTCGATTTTGATTGGATTTTGATTGATTTAGGGCTTGACCCGAATTTTAAGAATTTTCTAGGATTTTCCTAGAATTTTTTTTTGAATGATTTTGAGACATTGATGAATAACCTATGAGGCTAAGAACATGCATGTGCAATTTATTTGACAAAAATAATGAGAATGACCCACTTTTTTCTCGAAAGTAAAGTAGGAATGATAATTGTCTAAAGTGAGACGAAGCCCTTGCATGTGCTAGAACTAGGTCAAAATTTTGATTATCAATGAGAAAACAGGATTTTGGAAGATGAAAAGGATTCATGCATGCCACTTTGTTGAAAAATAATGCTTATGTGCAAAGAATTTTGAAAATTGTGATTTTGTGCTTTAGGAAAGCAATATGATTTGACATGACGTGTTTCAAGTGATGAAAGACGTGTTTTTCATGCAAAGGATGCTAGAAAATTTTTTATGAATGCTTTTCTTTTGAAAATATGTGCACTTTTGAATATATGCTTGCTTTTGAAATGAGATGAAGGACTGACACATTCCTTTGCTGTGCTTGTCTACAGGAGAACAAATCTAGAGGGCCATCTGAGATTGCTGTGAGGCTTTGGGAGAGGATGCCCAATTTTGAGAAGAATGGGGCAAACCCTAAGCAGCTGGTGCGGGCTACCGGCTTGGATTTGTTCATTGAGGCGATCGGCAGGGGGATCCACATTACCTCGAAGAGCAAGGGCTTGGTCCAGGCCCTATCAGAGTTCTGGTGGGACACCACCCACAGCTTTCATCTTAGCTGGGGAGAGCTGACAGTGACTCCCGCTGATTTTACAGCTATCACTGGCCTACAGTTCACTGGGAGGCCTGTGACTTGGAGGGACCACATCACAACGGAGGAATTTCAGAATCTGGTTGGGTTTGAGTTGATTCCCAAGGGGCTTGGAATGGAGATGAGGAACGTCGAGGTGGCAGTCCAGAACTGCATACGGGACTTTGCCGCTAGTGAGGTGACTGCCCACCAGCTTGCTAGAGCTTTTGTGTGGTTGATGTTGTCGGTCACCATCTTTGCTAATTCTGGGACTCTGGCCATGACTTGCTTCCTTGACTCTTTGGAGGATGTAGATGGGATTGGGACGGTCTCGTGGGGTGAGGCCGGACTAGCAGAGCTCTACTTCTCTCTGGATATGTACAGCCGGAATAAGGCTGCCTCCATGGACTGCTTCTCTTTTGCCCTTGAGGTAGTCCCTCTTTCTTTTCTCTTTCTTTTCTTGTCTTAAGACTTTTATGAAAGAGAAATGACCCTTTTGATGTTTTGAACATGCAGGTCTGGTTCTGTGAGGTGATTGGGTTCTTTCCGTGGAACCAACAGAGCGATATCACCATCTTCCCTGCTATGGTTCGCTGGAGGGGAGATGCGAGAGATAAGTTCACGAGGAAGACCCGGATCACCTTTGACTATAAGATGGTGAGGCCGGTCATCAACAGGGATGGACACGATGGGGTGGACTTCTACCCGTGGGGCAGGTATCCGGAGATTTTGCTAGGAGAGGCCATTGAGGCGACGAGGCAGAGGAGATGGCTGACAGGGCTGACATGTGATGTCGTTTATCTGGGGGACCTTTCTCGAGGCAGCATGGCCATGTCCCTCCATTGGACGCCATTACTCCCCATGATCCTCCAGCACGGATGCTACGGCCCGGTGGATTGGCGTGCGAGATGAGATTGCTAGATATCAGGCAGGCGTGGCCGCCGAGGAGTATTTTGACATGGATACCCCCTACGTTGTGTTTGTGGAGCAGCGCCTGAGGACGCCACAGAAGCTGATGAAGCTGGCGGTCACTCAGGGATATGGGGAGGACAAGCCTTCTGACCCGCCGATCCCTCCTGCGCACATTTCATACGTAGTCCACGGAGTTCCAAGGAGGATGAGGATTCCTGTCCCCGACACTAGGGAGCCCCAGTATACTTTGCCGCCTGACAGCACTGTAAGTATACTTTTAGGATCTTTTCCCTTTTTCAGATTTCTTTGCTTTTTTGCAATTCTGAGATTTTCTGAGATTTTTCTCCTCTTTTTCTCAGGTTCCAGCTCGCACCTATGACAGATTGGTCAGGCAGAACAGGGGCTGGAAGGACATGTGCCGATCCCTCTTGAAGAAGCTGGCCTGCACTTCAAAGGCAGCGGCGAATGCACAGGAGCCCGGGCACAAGAGAAGACATGTCAGGGGCACAGCGTCTACCTCATTGGCTTCGGAGTACTCTTCCAATGCCATGCCTCGGGGACGGGGACCCAATGCTGACATCTTGGAGCAGCTGGCTGAGTACGAGCACGATAATGTCCATCTGTCAAATGTGAGCGACGCAGAGGATTTGATGAGGGAGGCTAGCATTTATGAGCTGAGCAGCGATGAAGAAGAAGAAGAATCGGAGACCTAGGAGGTCTCTAGAGTGGATTAGGAACAAAAACAAACAATGAACACGTTTTATGCACATTTTGTTTATTTTTTGCTTTATTTGGGCGCCGATGGGGCGAAGACAATGTATTAACAATTTATTTGCTTTTCTAATTATGTTTTTATTAATTTGCATATTACTTGAGCCTCGGGGCGGTTTTTTGCTTGGAATTGGGGCTGAAACTTGGCCAAAATGATTTATAATGATGTATAAATGCTTGGGTGACCTTTGAACATGTTTTTGTACAGGTCTTGGTTGAGAAAGTGGGGTGAAAACTCCCTTGGGCAGCAACTTTGGTTGCTGCAGATTTTTTTCTGCAGATGGCAAATGTAGCCGTGCGGACTGGTCTCTGGGGAAAATGAAGCCGTGCGGCTCACAGTTCTGTCTGGACTGGTTATTTTCTGAATAAAAGCAAGGCTTGGACATTTCACTTCATTTTCAACTTAGACTTGTCCCAATTGTTCCCAGAGCACATTTTGGACTTAAAGACACCATCTTTGGTCATTTTGCAATGGAGAAGCCCGTCAGATTGCAAAAGGGGAAGCGAGACCGTTTTCTGTCCGATCTTCAATCTTGGGTGAAACACAACTTCCAATTTCACAAGGGGCTGCTTGATTCTTCCTTCAAGATCAAGTCTTTATGGCATTTGAGGGATCTCCCGCCCGATTGGGACCTTTTGAGAGCAGCAGCAAGGTTTTGGGACGTCCGGAGACACGTTTACTGCTTTTCTTACAACGAGATTGTCCCAACGCATGAAGACTTCCGAGCCTTGATTGGGGGTCCAGAAACTGAGGCTATATCGATTCCTTTGATCGAAGACGTGCCGGTGGCGGCAAAGCTTGCATCTTTTCTGCAGTTTTCTTTGGAAGAGGCTGAGGGGATGATGATAGCCCCGGACAGGATTGACCTTTCTGATATCCCGGGTAGGTTTGGGTCTCCGGCTATGGCTGCGACCACGGTAGCTATGGATGCCTTTATTCTCTGCATATTTTCTGCTCTGTTCACCGCTGAGTCTGTGGGGATCTGTCGTGGTGGTCTCTTGGACATGGTCAGAGATTATAGAGCTGGGAAGGACATTGTCCCGTTGGTTCTGGGTGAGACTCTGCATGGCATTGATAGGATGGCTAGGGGAGACCGTTTCATGAGGTCTGGGAGTCCAGCTGTGCTGACTTTATGGCTGCAGGAGAGGCTCGGGGCTTTGCCAGGGGCTTTGCCGACTCAGTGCCCTTGGGTGATTTCTCGGAGAGGTGCAAAGGCAACGAGGACCGGGGTAGGCTGGGAGGCGATAATGGCTAGGCTATCCACTTCGGACATCTGTTGGTGGATACCTCATTGGAGGTTGCGAACCGGGAGGATATTTCAGGAGTCCTATCTTTGTGAGGGTTCCGGGATTACCTGGTCATCCTTCTACATACCCTGCTTGGTATCCAGGCAGTTCGGGGCCTTACAGGAGCCATTGGGCGATTGGGACGATATCCGGACCATGGAGGTGATGCCATTGGATATGAGAAATCCAGCCAGCTTCTTATTTTTCTCGAGGGCTTGGACATACACTGCTTTCCCACCCAGGGCTATCTTCAGGAGCAGGAAGAGCACCATCTTGACTACTGTCTACTTGGACTGGTACGAGAGGGAGATGGGAGCGACTCGGGTCATTACGGGGAGAGACGTCGAGGCTTTATTGGGGGGCGGCTGCGACTCGAGTAGGACTACGAGGGAGGCGAGGCTAAGGCGAGTCGCCATAACCGGTCGGGTGACACGATCGGAGATATGGAGGCTCGATACAAGAGATTGTCCGAGGAGTCGCTCCATTGGCCCGAGGCTCGGAGGGAGGAAGTGCGGACTCGTGCTCGTGTAGAGAGGGGACTTAGTGAAACGGGTTTGGTAGAGGATCAAGTGAGGATACCGGAGATCGGAATGAGGGATACCGACATTATAGAGAAGAAGAGAAAGAAAACTCGACGGGGTCGAGGTAAAGGGAAGAAGACCAAAGAAGACTCAGCGAATGACGACAGACAAATCTTTTCTTAGGATTCCCTTATTGCCATTTTGCAAACACATTAGTTTATTTAGGCATTTTTTGTATTTTAGATCTTTGTAGCAGGTTAGCAGAGTCAAGAGTAGACCGTGCTTGAACTCATCAAGAAGTTTTTAACTTGTAATGAACAAGAGATATTATCTTAGAAATTAATCAAGACACATTTCATGGAAATTCAAATGTCTTATTGCTTGGGACCCGTTTTGTGAAAACTGAAATGTCCTTTATTTTTATTTATTGTTTAGATCGAACCATATATGGCTGCCTACGTTCCCCTTTTACAAGAAAGACTAAGGGGCTTAGGTCTTCGTAGTTCATTCTGGTGAACTTTTTTTTCTATATTTTTTTTATGTGCAGCCCTGTTTTTTGCCTAGACCGCCCTTTTTGGGTTTTCAGCCTAGCTGGGCATTACTCTTTTTGCACTAAGATTTTTTTTTTCTTTTTATTATATGTGCAACCACTGTTTTTGCCTAGACCGCCCTTTTTGGGTTTTCGGCCTAGTTTGGGTATTACTCTTTTTGCACTAAGATTTTTTTATTTTTTTTATTTTTTTTAGACATAGTATCTTCGAGCTTATCACCGTTATTTGGGTGGACAAAGGGATTGCCGTCCAGTCTGCAAGCTTCATGGCTTCTCCCGATAGTATCTTACGCACCACATAAGGGCCGATCCAAACGAGGTTCCCATTTTCCCGGGGGTTGTCTCTGGTAGGGGGCTTCACTTTCAGCACTAAGTCACCCTCTTTGATGTCTCTGGCCTTGACCTTTTTGTCGAATGCTCTGGCCATTCACCTCTGATAGGCTCGGGTGTGCTCCATGGCTTTGAGCCTCCTTTCATCGAGCAAGGCCAACTCGTCATGCCGGCTACGTAGCCACTCCACTTCGTTGACACTGTTTTCCAGGAGGACCCTCAATGACGGGATTTCCAACACCACGGGTAACACTGCTTCCATCCCGTAGGTTAGGGCAAAAGGAGTTTCTCCTGTGGCTATTCTGAGACGTTACGTAGCCCCGTAGTGCCGGTGCGGCTTTTCAAGCCAATCACGACCACGGGTGGCCATTTTCCCGGATGATCCGTTCGAGCGTCTTATTAGCGGCTTCCGCGGCTCCATTAGTGCGAGTGCATACGGGGACGACTTGTGGCGAGTGATCACAGATCAGCGGCAACCTATCGCAGTCTCCTTCAAAGTGCGACCCATTATCAGAAATGATCTCATTGGGCACCCCATATCTACACATTATGTTTTCTTTGATAAACTGGGAAACCTTCTTGGAAGTGAGGACCTTGTAGGACTTGGCCTCTACCCACTTGGTGAAGTAGTCGACCGCCACTAATACGAATTCGTGCCCATTGCTTCCTGCCGGGGCTATCTTCCCTATCACGTCAATACCCCAAGTTGCAAACGGCCACTAATACGAATTCGTGCCCATTGCTTCATGAGCTTGAAGATGGGCTCGCACATAGTGGTCAGCGGATTGTGAAAGCGGGCGATGTGCTGAACTTCCCATAAAGCTCTTGACTTACGTGCAGGTTCGAGGTGGCCTCATATCCATAATGGCTTTGATCTTTCGGGGGTCGACTTCGATACCTCGCTCCGTGACCATATACCCAAGCACTTTTCCCCTTGTCACTCCGAAGGTGCATTTAGCAGGGTTTAGTCTCATGGAATGTTGTCTCGGCCCTCTCAAAGAACTTCCGTGGTCAACAAAGTCTTTGCCCATCCTCGCCTTTGGAGTGGATTATCATGTCGTCTACGTAGACCTCAATCTCCTTGTGGATCATGTCATGGAAAAGCGCGGTCGCATTTGCCCTTTGATAAGTAGCCCCGGCGTTCTTAAGACCAAATGGCATTCTTGTATAGCGATAAGTTCCCCATGGTGTGGTGAAAGTTTGTATTTTCTTGGTCTTCTTCGGCCATCTTGATGCAGTTGTAGCACAAAAGCCATCAATGAAGGATTTGACTTCGTAGTTGGCGGTGGAGTCCACCGGATGTCTATGTTTGGCAAGGGGTAATCATCTTTGGGGAAATTTGGCCTTGTTCGGATCTCGGAAATCTACACGGCCACCTTCCCATTGGCCTTGGTCACCGGTCACAATATTGGACAACCATGTCGGATATTCAATGACTACGATGAATCCTACCCGCAGTAGCTTCTCAATTTCTTCTTTGACACTGTAGAGACCACTCGCTTGATTTTCCTCAATTTACGCTTTGCTGGCTTAGCATACGGTGCTAGAGGGATCCTATGCTCTACTATTGAAGCTATGCAGCCGGCATATCCTTGTACGACCACGCAAAGACGTCCGTGTATTCTACGAGCGAGATTAACCAATTTGTCCCGTTCAACCCCCTGGAAGAAGTTTCCAATACGTGTCTCTTTAGGTTCCTCGACCGGTACCCAAGTTCATACTTGTCAAAACCTCCTCGGCGGCTTGGGCCGGTTTTCCTTTTACGTAACACCTTAAAGATTTCTTTAATGTATTGTTCATTTAGTGTGTTTGCATCTTGTTCAAATGATTCATTATTAAGCTTTGTTGTTAAGTTTTGAGTTAATTTATCATTTGTTAAGTTGGCAATAAGGGGATAATCGAAAGATCTGTCATTTCATTCAAAATAAGGGAAAGATGACATCGATTACATTTTGATAATCCTCGGGCGTGAGGCCTTCGGATGACTCGGAGGGCCCGGAATTCAAAGATTCTGACGGCTCATTTGTATGGACAACGGGGTGTTTGACATGGCCCAGGTTGAGAAGGACGGGGTACCAATCCAAGCTCCGTGATCATTTCTTGTCGGCGGCTATCGGTCTGAGAACGTCTCCCAATTCTTCATGGCATCTCTGTCTTAGTCACCAAAGTGCGGGGATCAAAGGATTTTCACCACCGTCTCCAATTACGGCAACTATCTCATCATCGAAGTGAAGTCGATCAAATGCGGGATCTATGCTTCTTCATCAAACAATTGTAGCAAGCCCATTCATTGTCTTCCTTCTGCGCGGCTTCTATCGGCGATCTTCGGAAGAGCTAACTCGAGGCGGAGAAGTACATTACCAGGATGCTTTGATTCTTTGACATTATGCAGTTTTCTTTGAAGACATACTCATTACGAATGGAAGTGGTAGCCCAGGAATGTCAGCAAGTCAAGGAACATCCTTCGAACGAGGATTTCTTTGGTTTCCCCCAACCTTCTCAAGGTTTTCGAAAGGGTTTTCCTCGAGGATGTCGATGGTCATTTTCATCGTATTGTGTCCCGCCTTTTTGTGAAGTAATGGGTCGAGGACAAAGCGTAGGGATAGAGCTGGACCCCTTTATCTTTTACGCCATCAGGGTTCGGTTTGTATCCCAATCCATATACGGTGGTTTGTTCCTTTACATCGATGATGGTATTGCGACCACAGAGTCTTACGCCAAATCCAAGCCCCGAAAGATAACCCTTTTTCTCATCATTCTCATGGCGGGAGGGATCTTATCGGAAGTAGTGGTGAGGTCGAGTGCAACACACCTTGTGCCTTGGCGAAGCTACGAGAGAATCCGGTCAAGGCGAACCCTTCGTCATCATGCTTAATGTCCAATATCGGGATACCTCCGATCTTTGGTTCCTTCTCTGGAAGTGAAACCTTTGTCTCCACGTAAATGGTGGTGATAGTCCCGTCACTTGGCGAAATTTGGCGCATTGGTGCAAAGTAGAGGCCGCTCCGTTTATCTGGTGGATCCGGGGTCGCCCTAGCAGCGCGATAAATGAGATCGAATGTCAATTCACTTGGAAGTCAACGTCCATGACCTTTTTCCCGAACCACAACTTAAGAGTAGCAATCCCCAAAGCTGATCGTGCGGTGGAGTCATAGGCTTTAATAGTGCGAGTAGAAGGCTTCAAATCTGTTGGTTTCGGATCCGATAAATCCATCATCTTTGGGCGGGACGTTCATTGCGAGACCCTCCGTCAACTAATACCCGTGGCAAGCGTTCTTCCAGCGGGGTGTGATGTTAAGGGGTTCGTTATGACTAGCCCCATACTTTGGCAAGTCCAAGTCGGTGAAAGGTAATGATGTTTCCATAGTGGATACTTCCAATCATTTGGACGACCTCATCGGGGTGACATCTATGGGCACCGTGGTCTTGGCCAAACTTTCTTCTAGCTTTGACTTATGAGGGTATGAAGAGGTTAATAAGGACCACAAGGAGATATTGGCTGAGTACACTTCAAATGAGTCAACATTGGATCCTCCTTGTCGGAGTACGGCTTTTCTACGCTCCCATATAGGGTCTTTTGTCGTTTTTGGCTCAGAGACGACATTTCTTTTGTCACCCTTAGGCTGTTCAATACTCATCTGTCCGGACCGATCCATCACATAGACATTAGACTTCTCGGGTCATCATTCTAATAGAGGATTACATTTGCTCTTTCAAAGTGAGAGGCGGGCTCTTCTTGCGGCGTATGGCCAACTTTCTTGATTAATCGATTAACGGGCTCTCTGGAGCGCATAGGCGCTTCTCGAACACGATCCCAAGTTAATGGCTTTCGGCCTTCTCGGGGTTCGACTCTCTAGTTGGCTTGGCAACCGAGCACTGGTTTCGGCTTCACCTTCTCCGTTTAAAGCCTTCACAGTCTCATTCAAACTTTTCAAAGTCAGCATGCAACAGGAGTTATCACTTTCGGGGTTTGGAGCCTGGCGAATGGCTTTCTCATCCGGACCTAGCAACTTTTTCAACAGAGTGGGATCGCATTCCTCATCGCTGTCAAGCATGCCCCTTCTTTATCTAGGGGTCAACCTTCTGACGGCATCTTTGACGTTGGCCAAACACTTTCTGAAGTGGGAAATTCCATCATCAATAAGGATTTCTGCGAGGTCAAACCTCATGGCGGGTTCCTGTTCTTTACTGTCGGGAAGGTTTTCTGGGCTTTTCGGCTTCTGGGCTAACCATTCCTCTACTGTTCCTTCTGGCACTTCGACCATGTCTTCCTCGGTATCACTACAGTAACTCTCGTGAGAACTCTCATCTTGACTCTGATGACCAATGAGGGCAAAAGCAGGTCGGGATACTTGACGCCATATAAGAGGTATCTTGGACTCTTCCTCTGACTTGGGGATTACCAAGAAAACATCATTGTCATCACAGGACATAAAGGGGACCGGGGTCGCTTCAAATTTTAGGACTCTTTCCAAGGCATCCATACACTCTTCTTCGGACTGTGGTTTCGGGAGTGTCGATTAACACTGTAACTGAGTCTACTCTTCCGGATGAGGGTTTGGCTTCAGCGACGCTTACGTGTTCCAGATCGGAGGGTGGAGCCCACTTCCCTCTTTCAGCTAAAGCTTCAATTAAGTCCCTCCATTCACCGACCAAGTCTTTGTAAGGAGTATTGAACTTTAGGATGTAGAATTCGTATGCTGCCTCATCTGAGCTAGCATCCTTTTCCTTTCCCAAACCTTCACACATGCTGCAGATACACTTTGAAGTGATTCCATCCCCTATTCCAGGTTTGTGGTTTTCTACCTCATCTTGCCCTTTGGGTTTCACTTCCGCTGACTCCAAGTCCATTCCTTCTACTGAACTGTCATCATCACTGTAAATCCATCCATTCCTATTCTCATTTCCGACTGATTCTTCACTACCACTGTCTGGGAGATAGGCAAATTCACAGGCGTTGATGAAATTAGAGAGGTCGAGGTTGGTACCGAGATTCCAAAGTAAGGAGATTTGGATCTGTGAAAGGAGGGAAAGAGTCCCACGGGGAATACAAAGGCCGCGAGGGTGTCGGGACCCCGACGGCTTGGGATATTGGGGAAGACCGAAAAGGGACGCCTTTGGCAATGGATTATATGAGGATGGGGAGGGCGCTATAGGCTAGCTCTTCTTCCCTAGTCATCTCGGTTACCCAAACCGATCTTTGTTCTCTGTCGAATCGGACATTCTCGACTCTCTGACCGACCAACCCGAGGATTTCGAGCGGCGCTCGAGAATCTGCGCTAACAAGTCGCTAATTCTGGTGTTCTCACCCACTTCTTTCTCGGCGGGAAAGCGGATAGGAAAGGTTTAGACTCGGGGTAGGTGTTTAAAATTTGAAGGCTCAAGCAATATGCAAATTAGGAATCTTCCGAGTTTACTTAAAACGGTGTCTTTTATTAATATCTATTTGGTTGGAAAAGGGGTTTGCCCTTCTTTTTCGTAACTACTCTAGATCCTGGATCGGTGGGTTCCGTCACTACGTCTATAAGCCCCTCGTATTCCACACAATATTTCGACCTCCCAGGTGGACACCAGGGCGAGGGTCCTATAGGGCACGCGGATCCCACCGACCGAGAGTAAAGAACGCTCCTAACGGGTCTAGCGGGTCATAGGAACTTTCAACGCACGAGCGATGCGGATTATAGTCAAGGCAATACCGGGAAAGTCTCGTCTTTCGCCTTGATAGAATTTTGCGAATTTCGCTTGAGCGAATGACGTTTTGACTTTCGGTAATGTCCGAGAAGATAATAGGCATGGGTCGGGCGGCAAAAGCCAGATGACGCGATGTCACATTGAGCTTCGTTGCATACGCAGTGCATGAGTCAGAATCGAAGTCAATGTCGGGTCAAGATCTTGCCAGTTTTTCCTTGTCGGAATTTTGGCAAAGCTTCGCTTGAGCGAAAGATCTTTGATTTTGTTGGCAAAGACTCGGTCTTGACTCTTACGCATTCCGTGCGGGTCAAGGTCAAAGTCAATGTCGGAGTTGAGATCTCTACCAATTTTTCCTTGTTGGAATTTTGGCGAGTTCTTCTTCTTCCGTTATGAACTAAGGCTTGACCTTTACGAGGGTATGCAATCGGGCTATATGACACGGACTAGACCAAACCAACCAAAAGTCACGGTTTTTGAAACGTGTGACACGGACCGTGCATTAGTCGACACTTGGCCGCCATGGGAGGTTGGGATGATTCCGTGCGCGCCCGGAGCATCGTAAGGCTATCCGTGATCGCAACTGGAACCACCCTCGGTTTGAAGGACGTGCGTGCAAAGTGTACGAGGGATATATCAAAGTGCGCGTAGTGTGCGGTCTCCTAAAAATGTTCCTTTTTGAGTTAAAACAGAGATTTTCATAAATGTGTTTTAAAGGAATGATTTTCGGGACGGGGGAGAATGCAACAGTTAAGCACGTAAATTTTCTGGGAGCCCCAGTCAGTCTTGGAACTGAGTAGCCCCAAGCTGCTAGGACTGCCAGATTAACCTTGATTTTTCCTGGTGGAATTGCCACTGAGGTCGTCCGGTCAGAATCCAAGAAGGATTAAGCCGTACGATTGCATGGATCAATTTTCCAAGTTCCACTCCTTTGCTATTTTCGGGTTGTTTCCCGTTCAAAGTATGCATAGATTCCAAGATGCAAATGATGCAATGCATGGTAAAAAAAGCAAGCATGATTAATGAAATCGGCGACGGGAGTCTAACCCGCTCAAAGGGAAAAGCTTTCTTTTATTTTTTTCAAAATTTTTTTTCGAAAAGGGGTACTGGTACGTGGATTGTTAAACCACCGGTTATCCCAACTCCCACGTCAGGGAGTGTACAGGAAGGGTAAGTGGTTTCCACCTATATATCGAGTATCGATTTTTTTTGTTTTTGAAAATAAAGCTTTTCTCCTTTGGGTCTCCCCAGCAGAGTCGCCAAACTGTGAATGTGTGCCCAAATTTTGTTTTTGTTGGATTCACGCGAGTTTGAAGACATCCGGTTTAATTTGAAAAACGGAGTCGCCACGCCATTTTGATTACCTCAAAACTTTGAAAAAAAGGTTTTATGGGTTCGGAGGTTAAGTTACTCCTTGGGAAGAACGTTTGGCGTTCACCCAAGGTGCCTTGCCGGAGCAAGTCTCCCATGATTTCATTAATCGTGCTTGCTTGCGTGCTTTCTTGTGTGCATGTGTTTGAAAATAAGGAGGGAATGTCCCAAGTCGTCTTCCGGACGTACAAACCATTTGTTGGTTGTCGCTCGGGATTTCTTGGAATTTAATGTATTCGGGATTATGATCCCGTCCTCATCTTGTGACTTGTGATCATCGCATTTTAACCTCGGGACCCTCGGGACTTGCGTGATCGAGAGAATGACTCTCTTTATGGTCAAAGATGACTTTCTTTAGAAAAGGAGGGTCCTTAGCCCATCAATCCTATGCTTTAAGACGGTCGAGCTCGTATATATGCTTCATACTCTTTCTTAAGCGATAATTGGAGATATAGGGTTCAAGGTTGTCCCTTTCTAAAGAAATATGGAACCTTTAATGGAAGGAACGATGTAAAGATAGGATCTTTTACACCGGTCCGTTCCTAGGTTGCTAATGGGGGAATGGGGGAAATGTATGTAAAAATGACACTTTAATGAAAAGATGACATTTTTGGGTTGCAAATGATGCACTTAGTTTAAAGAAATGATCTTTATTGCAAATGATGCATAAAGATTTGATTTTTATGCAAATGATGCATTTTTGAAGAAATTGGCATTCATTATGCAAATGATGCATAAAGATTGCATTTTGAAAAGCATATGATGCTAATTTATGGTAAAGACATGGTCTTTAAAGCAAATGATGCTTGGAAAAGTGATTTTGGATGCAAATGATGCATTTTGATTGAAAAGATTTGATTTTTATATGCAAAGGATGCATAAAGATGACATTTTTATTTGAAAATGGGGGTTTTAGGTGCAAAGGATGCACCTTTATGGGAAAAGACTACATTTTTATGACAAATGATGTCTAATGCATGCAAAAGGGGAAGGGGGAATATGAAGATATGATCTTTAATCTACCAAGTCCCAAGCAATATAAAAGTAATGCAATGAGCAATTTATAAAGCAATTAGGATGCGAGGTTAGGGCGTGCGAGGTTACCAATGGCTTCCTTCTTCTTCGGGCGGAGCTAGGAGGAGAGGTTGGTCTTGGATCTTCAAGGAGGAGGGAGGGAGCTTCTTGGCCTTCTTCTTCACCTTCTTGAGCTTCCAGCAGTGTTCTTCACGTCTTTGGAGTGTTTGTGGGTGATTTGTGTGTTAATTGTGTGTTGAAATGGGTAGAGGAGGGCTCTATTTATAGGCAGTCTGGATAAGGCTAATGAAGCCGTGCGGCTAAGGACGAAGCTAATGCGGCCCAGGTGCGGCATTATCCACAATGACTCAGCATTCTAGAACCATGCAAGGTGGCAAATTCTAGAACCTTCCCTCCTAATTAAGAAAAATGTGTTTCTTAATTAGGAAGGATCCCCTTCAGCCCTTATTTAATTAAAAACAGTTCCTAATGTTTCCTAACACTAGGAAAAGGTGGGGAATTACCGAAAACTTACCGAAATTCTTGGGAAAATTTAACCTAAGGCATGAGCGATTTGGGTACTTACAAAGATAGCTCGAAGCCTCTCCCGCAGCCACAAGGTGAGCAAAGCAGGGCTTCCCCCTCTCATGAACCGATCCCCAGTCGCCAGACGATCAATACCATTAAGAGTCTCCCCCAGCACCAACGGGGCAATATCTTCTCCAGCTCTGCAGTGTCCAACCACATCCAGCAAAGCACCGTCACATACCCCAAGGGAGCTGACCATGAAAAGCATCGCTATCACGCACAAGGCAAATGCATCCCAAGAGACATCACTCTCGTCATCAATCATAAACCGCTCCGGCAGCGCAGAAATGTCAATATGACCCGAATCAAGAAGCATGCCCTGCACTTCTCCCAACGAAGTCCGAAGAAAGCACGCAAGCTTCACGTTCACGGCAGCACTGCCAATCAACGAAAGCGAGATGGCATCCACCTCCGGTCCTCCAATCAAAGCCCAAAAATCCTCGAAGGTGGGCACCATCTCATTGGAGGAGAAGCAATATACATGCCTCCTAACATCCCAGAACTTCGTGGCAGCCCGCAACAACTCCCAATCAGGAACCAACTCCTTAAGGGACCAAACCGAGCAAAGTCGAAACCTTACCTCGAAAGCCCGCCTTTGATGCCTCATACGGTGTCGCATCCACATTTTCAGCCGCTCAAGGAAGTATGCTTGCCGCTCCTGCAAAAGCCTTGGCAAAATTCTTGGAACGTACGAAGAATCCATGGCAAAAATGGAGGTTCCTAGAGAATATGGGGAAGAAAGCTCGAAAATGGCTGCAAATGGGGAATGGGGGAAGTCCAGACATCCGGAAAGCCTTTATCCCTTCCCAAAAGCAAAGGTGATCCGTACGGACCTCCTTGCACACCAAGTTGGTCCGTACGGACCTTGTTGCATCATGGCCCCACTTTCCCAGCAAACAGGCCAACAACCACTGTTCTCAGCAGGACCTTGCTCCAAACTGCCCAAACACTGGCCAAAGCCATTCCCGGCAAGCATACACTACCCACAAACGCACTCCCAGCTCACGTGACATGCACAAATAAAATAAAATAGCAACAATTCCTAGGACAATTCCCGGGAATCACGAAATATGGCATTACATCTTAAAATAGAATACTTTGCGGTGCAAATGCAAATGTTTTATTACAGGTACATATAATGTCTGTTGCTAAACAAAAAAAAGAAGAAGATATGGAAAGAGGGAAAGCAAATGAGCCCTAATCCGACTCTTCAGCATCATCATCATCACCAACGTCCTCAAGCGAGAAGTCAGGCACCCCGGCAAACTCGCCAGCCACACCCTCGTCGTCAGAATACTGAACCCCCTCCTGGGGTGGGTACTCAAAGTAATCAGAGGGGTCAAACCCGACAAAAGGGTCAAAGAAGGAAGGCTCTGACGAACTCTCCCCCGGTGCCTCCTGTGAAGGCCAGAACTGGTGAAAGACCGGCGGCCTCTAGACTCCCGAAGACGTCCCGGCATTCATACTATGCCGAGTCCCCAGAGAGGTCCCTCTGTTGCGGCTCACGGCTCGACCCTCGGTGGAGGAACATCCGCAGAGAATGCCTCGAAGGCATCGGCTCATATGCCGGCACACCCGCCTCAGACCGGCAATGACTTCCTCGCCATCTTCTTCGCAAAAGATCGCATCGCCACATAACGGCGGGTCAGCATGTCATAGGCTCTCCCCGGGACCTGGACAAGCAAACAGCCAAAGAAACACTCAGCTAAAGAGATACAGGCATACAAAAAGAGAAAAATACAGGAAAAGATGCCAAGACGGAAAAGAGTAAGCACACTCACCGGCACATCCGGGTCAACCCGGTAGGGAGCAGGAGCCAGCTCAGGCACGGGTACCGACACCCTATGCCTCGACGAGTTGCCCCGTATATATGTAAAATCCGGCCCAGGCACCGGAACCTCTGGGGGACCTGGCGGGCTAGCCTCCCTCTCCCTCACCAACACCTGTGGCATCCTCAACTTCCTCCTCACAAAGGTCCCATACTCCTCTCCAAACAAGACAAACTCATCAGCACTCACGCCGCCCAAATATCTCTCAAACTCCAGCACGTCCATCTCACGGGAATCCATCATCCCAAAAGGCGGGTCCCTCAGAGCCAAGGGGAGCATACCCGGGCCATGCTGCCAAAAGACCCTCTCTCCCAAGTACATGACGTCACAGGTCAGGCCCCGCAACATCTTCCGCTGCGTCATCACCATGGTAGGCCCCTCAAACTCGTCAGCCCCGTACCGAGCCCAGGGGTACAGATCAAACTCTGCCGGGCTGTCTCTCCCCAGATGCTCCTGCACATCCCCATAAGCGATGGTGAGCTTCCCCCTACTGGTCCTCCTCCTCCTCGCCGGACGGGCCCAACCCAACATAGCAGGATAGGCCGCTATGGCCTCAGGATCTCGATCCCACGGGAAGCACCGAATGATCTCGTAGAACCACACCTGTGACAAAAGCAGAAAAGGTTCAGTGCAAAAGAAAACGGAGAAATGACAGATTGCTAAATCAAAAACAGCGATAAACTCATACCTCTAAAGCAAAGTCAAAGCAGCCCAAAGAACTAGCCACGCATCGGCTAAACCGGTCCAAGGAGAAATAAAGCTCTGATAGGCCCGCCTCGCCCCAAGCTATGTCACAGACCCTCTCCAAATCAATAAAACTCTCCAGCAGAGCAAAGGGAGCCGTAGTCGCATGGTTCGAGAACAAAGTCTCGGAAAGGGCAAACCATAGGAAGGAGCGTGCCAGCTGCTCCACCGTCACCCTACCCGTACCACGGCAATAGGCCCCAATACTGGCCGTAATCCTCATCTCCACATCGCTGTACAGCATGCCCAGGCCCCTGCGAGGAAGAGGCGCAAAGCCCAACAGCTCAGCCAGCACATCCTCGGCTATCCTATCCCTCCACCGCACTGGCCCTCCTTTGAAGGAAAGCCCAGTGATAGCAGCAAAATCGGTGGGCGTCACCGTCACCTCGCCCCAGCTCAGACGGAAGGTGTGGGTGGTATCCCACCAATACTCAGACAAGCCCAGGAAAATATTCTTGTTCTTCCTCGTATCAGAAATCCCGGCCAAGTTCTCCACGAACACGCCCAAGCCAGAAGCATACACCAATCTCTTAGGGCTCGGCCTGCCCCCCATAGAGATGTCCGGCAACTGCTGCCACAACTCCACTACTGCCTTGAGCGACCCTCGAGACTTCATCTTCTTGGCTTTCCTGCACAAAGCCCCACATCCTGCAGTAAACACAAAGAAAGGTACGTCGATTCTGACTTAATGCAAAACAAATATATATATATATATATATATATATATATATATATATATATATATATATATATATATCGGTCCGTCCCAACATTGCACTCAATTTTTGCATGTAACCCGTCACAAAACACGGCATGCATTGCACATAATTTTCCCCATACAGTCCGTCACAAAACACGGCGCACACTGTACAAATTCTCTAAACAAAGGGATTAAGCCCTACACGACACATTTTCAAAATTAACCCGTCACAAAACACGGCACATATTGCACATATTTTCCCCACCAAGTCCATCACCAAAAACACGGCACACACTACACATTTTCAGAAAAGTCCGTCCCTACGCGGCACATACTTTCAGACAAAACCCGTCACAAAACACGGCACATGTCACATTTTTCACAAAATTTGTCCCTACATGGCAATTTTTCTCACAATGTACATACGAAAATAGCATAAGGTACAAAACACCAAAGCATGCATTTTCAAAGAGAGGCACTTTATTTTTACAAATAAGAGCTAATCTACACATTTTTGCACAAAAATCACATACCCACAATTTTTACATGCTCAATTTTAACAATTCATCACGAATTTCACAAAAAGCCTGGCAAATAACAAAAGCCCCAAATATATGAAAAACTAAAACCTAGTTCTAGCATTCAAAAATTCAAGCAAGAAATCAAGGCGAAATTGATTTCTTACCTCCCCGACGTTCCTAGCTCGCCTAGTGTGCACCTCCGGATTCGGATACAACACATCCGGGTTCTTCAAAGAAGGTATGAAGGAAGTGCAATTCCTTTGAAGCTCCATCCTTTGCTCGATCATCTCTTGGCTCCGTTGACGACGTCCTCTCCTTGATCCTTCCGCCATTACAAGCAATTCAAGCTAAGTGTGGAAGATTTTCTAGGAATTTTGGGACAACAATGGAGTTTTCTCCCTCTCTCTCTCGCTGGTGCACGAACTGGAAGAAGAAGAAATGGGAAAAGCCTCGATTTTAAAGCTGGTCAAAACCTGGGAACTGTAACAATCAGCATTGGTCCGTACGGACCTCTATGCAGAGGAAGAAGAGCCGTACGAACCTTCTTGCAACCCGTGGCCAAATTACTTCTCTGCCCTTATAATCTTTGCTCCTGACTGTCCAAAGGCCTATTTTAGCAGATTCAATGCAGTTTGGTCCTCAACCCAACAAAACCAACACCGGCTGTCATCGTAAGCCCGGATTTCGCCTACTAAACGACAACTCAAGCACCGGCCATCGAAGTAAGCCCGAACTCCTTCCCCAACAAGTCAAAAGGGAATTCTTGCAAACCCGTACAAGACTGCATATCCCAAGATCCGGCCGTCAACGTAAGTCCGGACTTCGCCCACTAAACGCCAACTCAACCACCGGTCGTCATCGTAAGCCCGGACATCGCCCACTAAACGGTAAAGCAAGCGCGAAAAGGAGCCAGCACCTCCAAGCACAAATCTCAAGGCACAAAATGCCTCCAAAACGCCAGACGGTGAATCAACCACCGGCCATCAAAGCAAGACCGAAGTCACCTTCTCAGCGGACAAAGCCCCTACAAGGCCACATATCCCCAGCAGATGAACATCGGCAGTCAGCGTAAGTCCAACCCTTCCCGCATCGGATAAAACGCAAGGCAATCGAGGCACAATGAAGCCACGCCTCTGCAAACCGCAGTCAGAAGATGAATCAAGTCCTCATACATGACACAACCACAGTCAGAAGACGAATCAAGTCCTCATACCTCCAGCCCGGAAGGCTTTAAACCACTCGGTCTGGAAGACCGCATAAACCTCCCAAATCACTCCTCCAGCCCGGAAGGCTTTAAACCACTCAGTCCGGAAGACCGCATAAACCTCAAAAATTACTACCTCCAGCCCAGAAGGTTTTAAACCACCCGATTTGGAAAATCGTAAAATTTCCATCTCAGGACGCCACCACGTCCTCACAGTTGACCTCGGCAGTCACACCACAAACCATCTTCTCGTAAGATTACCCATCTTCTAGTAAGATTGCACACCCTGGGACGCCACCATGTCCCTACCACTGACCTATGCGGTCACCCAGGACGCCACCACGTCCCTACCACTGACCTATGCGGTCACCCCGGGACGCCACCACGTCCTTACCACTGACCTAGGCGGTCACCCCAGGACGCCACCACGTCCCTACCACTGACCTATACAGTCACCCAGGACGCCACCACGTCCTTACCACTGACCTATGCGGTCACCCCGGGATGCTACCACGTCCTTACCACTAACCTATGCGGTCACCCCAGGACGCCACCACGTCCTTACCACTGACCTATGCGGTCACCCCAGGATGCCACCACGTCCTTACCACTGACCTATGCGGTCACCCAGGACGCCACCACGTCCTTACCACTGACCTATGCGGTCACCCCAGGACGCCACCACGTCCTTACCACTGACCTATGCGGTCACCCCAGGACGCCACCACGTCCTCACAGTCGACCTTGGCGGTCACACGACACCCCAGGGCACCACTATGCCCACATACGCTCACAATTTTATGACCTCTGAACTACGATCAGGCTTGATTCCCGCTAGGGATACATAGGAATCCTATCACAGGGTCCAGCCATCGACCTATACGGTCACCCCGGGACGCCACCACGTCCTTACCATCGACCTATGCGGTCACCCAGGATGACACCACGTCACTCACAGCCGACCTATGCGATCACTCACAGGATACCATCACATCCACACATGGAGTTTCAGTCACAAGGACACCTCACGTCCTCGTGCACAACAACACTCACCCCACACACACGAACTACGATCAGGCTTGATTCTCGCTAGGGATACGTAGGAATCCTATCACAGGGTCCAGCCAACTGACCTAAACGGTCACACAACAGGACATCGCCATATCCTCACACCGACCTACACGGTCACTTCCTCTCCCAGCACGCGATTCAGATTAGGACCCTTATCATATCGACGACCCCACTTCCTCCGTAAGTGACATCGCCGAGGGGCTTCTGTAAGTACCCCAATCTGGATCACCTTCTTCCGTGCACACGGGAACACCTCGGACTCACAAACGCAGTCTCGAAGACCCGTGACACTCAAAACCCTCAAAAACCCCCCAACCAAACCAAGGGAGGGACCTTTCTGGGACAAAGAAGCACAAAAGGACCTTTTTGGAATTTTTCAGAAATTGGAAAAGTATAAGTGGTCCGTACGGACCTCTTTGCTTCAATGATTACTGAATCCCCTTAAAGTCCAACTTATTCCCTCAAATCCCGGAGTGCATCATTACTGAAATGCATGATTGGTCCGTACGGACCTTATTGCATGCAGGATTGGTCCGTATGAACCTTCTTGCTACCAGACACCATCATTTCAGAATCCTCTTAAAGTCCACATATTCCCTCAAATCGAGGAAAACCAAAAATTTGGATTACCTGCAAGGTCCGTACGGACCTTATTGCACAGATCCTGGCACTATAAATAGAGGGCTCCCCCTCCCTCATTTCATACACCTCCCTCTTCTCTCCTCTCCCCCAGCCTTCAGGCACCCCTCTAAGACCCTTCGGGGCAATCCCGACCCCTTTCGGATCATTTCGAGGCCTTCCGAGCCCCCTTGTGGTGCTCCAAAGCCTCTCCGAGCGCTCCCGCGACACTCCCGCGCTGCCCCGAGGCACTCTCGAGGTACTCTGAGGCCCCTCGTGGTACTCCGAGGCCTTGCCTGGTCTTTCCCGAGGTGTCCCGGCTCTTTCCGAGTCAAACCGGCAACTCGAACGCACGCCGAAACTCTGCCCGAATCTAACCGACAACTCGAACGCACGCCGAAACTCTGCCCGAATCCAATCGACGATTCCAACGCACGCCGAACCTCTGCCCGAGTGACCATTGCCATCTCAACGCACGCCGAACCTCTGCCCAAGTGATCCCTGCGATCCTAACGCACGCCGAAACTCTGTCCGTAGACAACCGGCTCATCCCGAAGCAATCCCGGTCCGTCCCGGAGCACTATTCCATCCTCAAACACTATTCCCCAGCGGAAGACAGACACAAACCAACATTGGTAAGGTTTCCTTCCATTACTATTTCAATACATTTCAATAAAGCAGTGTACAATGTAGACATCCGATACAGCATGCATTTTTAAAAAAAGCACATACACACACACACAACAGTTAAAGAATATTAGGGGTATCCAAAAGACTCATTTTTACGAGGTGACTCGGGTGAGCTCTAAGAATCTAATATTATCTCCCCGAGGAGTCATCTGACATCTGAACTCAAAAATCTCATCACACAACAAAAAAAGTTTATTTTTAAACTGATGCCCTTTTTCAATGTTTTGGGCTTAATAAAAACGGCGTGGCGACTCTACAAGCAAAACACAGCGAGACACCTCCAACAACGCAAAACGCAAAACGGAATAAGCCAGATGCCGGGGCGCGAACGCGCTGCCTATCGGATCCAGGCGACATTCCCAAACGCGACGAAATGCGAGACGTGCCGGGGCCAAATCCGCGCGCGAGCCAGATCAGGGTAGTTTCAGTAGCGTCAAAATTCTAAATTTTGACACATTTACCCTTGGAAATGATACACTAGCAAGGAAAAGTATAAAAATTGGTACCGCAAGTCACAGAACGAGACGAACGTGGCATCCGCATAATCTCCCGATACGACATCCAGTCACCTGAAATGATTGATCCAAAGATTAAGTCATCCAGCATAATTCGAAACCCAGATAGGCGAATTATCTCTTGATTGGTCAAAGACAGTAAACCACTCCATCAAAAAGCCCGATTCAGAGCCCAGACAGGTGAATCGTCAAATCAAAAATCTCGATTCAGAGCCCAGACAGGTGAATCGTCAAATTAAAAGCTCGATTTAGAGGCCAGACCGGTGAATTGTCATCAAAAAGCCTGATTCAGAGCCCAGACAGGTGAATCGTCAAATCAAAAAGTCCGATTCAATGCCCAGATAGGTGAATCGTCATCCCTAGAAAAAGCCCGATTTAATGCCCAGACAGGTGAATCGTCAACAAAAAGCCCGATTCAGAGCCCTAACAGGTGAATCGTCATCCCTAGCAAAAGCCCGATTCAACGCCCAGACATGCGAATCGTCAATAAAAAGCCCAATTCAGAGCCCTAACAGGTGAATCGTCATCCCTAGCAAAAGCCCGATTCAGAGCCCAGATAGGCGAATCGTCACAAAACCAACATGACACAAAGGACCGGACATGTAAGTCTTTGTTTTCTAACATCTTTCCCCACAGGTTCGCAGCCCAGACAGGCGAATCTTCAGATAGACATGTATATTCAGAATTGGGTCTTGATTTGATTCCTCAGTATGAATTTGCCTTTTCAAAAAATAAAATCTCCTCGATTTTCAAAATACCTAAAGCAACCTTTTCGTATTTTGGAGTCGAACTACGTTTTGGTCTGATTCTCCGATAGAGATACGTAGGAAGCCGTGCGGCTCGACCATCCCGATGTTCAGAATGATGTTTTTTTTATCGACGACATGACTTCTTCCATAAGACTTGTCACCGAGGGGATCTGTAGACACCCCATTCTTAACCCATCGGAGTAGAGTAATATCACTCTAAGTCTCGCCTTGAGTCAAGAGTAGAAATCCACCATTTCGTCATGTTTCGTTAAGTTTTGACTAACAACCGTTAGTTTGGACTGAACTGCATACGAGATAACGAGGAAATGATAGAATTGTCCAAATCAGCCTTGTCCCGCGCGAGACATGGCGTGTCTCGCGTGAGACTAAGCTTTTGCAGGATGTGCAGAAACCAGTTTCCTCGTCGATTTCAAACTCTCTTCTTGATAAATCTTATCAATCCGGTTCTCCAATGATATTTGAGTTCTGGAACCTTCCTAGAGGGGTATCCAAATCCACCTTTACCTCTCCAACCTCCTATAAATACTTGATGATTTCTAGTATTTCAACCCCCGGATCCCTGATCAAAAATACACAATGCACACACATTTTTTGTGGGTTTCTCTCACTGAAAGATCCCTACAAAATCACCCTAAATCACCTAAAGTTTGTTTATCAACCTTGTTGATCAACTAATATCAAAGTCCGAATCAAGGATTGAGGCGAAGCTCTGTCCACATCAAGATTCAAATCTAGGATTGAGTCGAAACTCTGTCCGAATCTCTTCTCAAAAAAGGTAATATTTCTTCCTTTCTAATTGATTATTAGAGTGGTATAGCATAGTGAACCTAGGATCGGCCTAGAGCCTCTCCAAATCATGGGGACGGTCTCAAAGCAATCGATCCTATATTTTGTTTAACCTCATTAAATGGATCCTTTTACCTGCTTATTTAAAAATGTCTTTTTCTTTGAAAACCCCCCTTTAGCAAGACCGATCTTCGAATTGAGTGGAATGGGTGCTCCTTGACCTTCCCATTCCATTACTTAAGCCCCGAACCCAAAATCTTTCAAAAAATGATTTTTCTATATTTCCAATCAATAATATAGGTGGCGACTCTAAAAAAAAACAAATAGTTCGGGAAACCTGAGTTTTCCCGTGCAGCGCTACACGTGCGCCCAGGCGATAATATGATCAAAGTTTCTAAATAAATGCTATGTTGGTTTTGAGTGTAGAAAATTCGTGTACCTTACATCATTAGGAAAGTCTTTGACTTTAGTATTTAAGGTGTCAACATGTTGCTCCACATGTCTTTTGACTAACATGTTGAAAATTCTCATCTTGCAAAACAGAAACATGTTAGGGTTGGGTGTTAGCTTTGGCTAACACCCCTCCGATGCTTAAGTCAGTAAGCATTTTATTTATATAAAATAAACAAGATAAGAGAAAAGATGTAAAGAAGTGATTCATACCTTTATTTGTCAAAATTCAAATAAACTCCGACTTACACGTAGTACTGCTTAAGATGTATTACATTCCAGCTTCTAAGGATTCTGAGACTAGCTGGAGTTGACAACCAATGTGCCCCTTTACCAGCTTCAGCATCAATGAGATAAGGACCTTCCCATTTTGGAGCTAACTTGCCTGCATTCAGTTCTCTAGTGTTTTGGAATACCTTTCTCAATACTAGGTCCCCAACTTGGAACCTTCTTATTCTGACATTTTTATTGTATGACATGGCTATCCATTATTGATAGGCTACCATCCTAATCTTGTCTATATCTCTAAGCTCATTGCCTGTATCCAAATCTTGAGCTAAGAGTTGATTATTGTCATCTTGAGTCATTAAATCATATCTTGCAGTCGGAATTATTACTTCTATTGGGATCACATCCTCAGCACCAAATACTAATGAATAGGGCGTTTGTCATGTAGCATTCTTAGATGTAGTCCTATCAGCCCATAACATAAGTGGTAACTCTTCAGCCCATCTTCCCTTCTTCTGGTCTAGGCGCTTCTTCAGTTTGTTGATGATCAACTTGTTACTTGATTCAACTTGACCATTGGCTTGAGGGTGTACAGGCGTGGAATTTATCAACTTGATTCCCCACCTTGAACATAAGTCTTTAGTCTTTTTACTGATGAACTGGGACCCATTGTCACAAATGATTTCTAAAGGGATACCAAACCTACTCAAGATGTTCTTCTTCATGAAGGAAATGACTTCCTTATCTCTCACTTGTACGTAAGCTTCCATTTATATCACTTAGAAAAATAATCTGTCATGGCTATCAGAAAGACTTTTCCTCCTAGAGCTTTTGGTAACTTGCCAACTATATCCATGCCCCACTGCATGAATGGCCAAGGTGAAAGTACATGATACAAAGGTTCTGCAGGTTGATGTAGGATGTTGCTATATCTTTGGCAAGCATCACATTTCAAGGCGTTACCCATTGCATCTTGCCTCATTGTTGGCCAGTAGTATCCCGTCTTGAGTGCCTTTGAGGATAGCAAATTTCCCCCAGAACGATTTCCACACTCACCATCATGTAGACTTTTCAATACATCATTTACTTCTTCTGGTTCTAAACATCTCATGTATAAACCTGTTGCAGATTTTTTAAACAAAACATTATCTATTAAAACAAACCTGGACATTCTCATTCTGAATGATCTGTGGTTCTTGACATCTAGAGGAATTGTCCCATCTTGCAAGTACTTAACGATTGGTTGGGTCCAGGTTAGATCATCATCTTGACCTTGTATTGTTGTACCGGGTTGATCTCTAACTACACACTCTTCATGCTGGTCAATGACCGGGTATTTGACATAGATGATTGGAATATTGGTGTTCATCATGGCTCTGCATGCTAATCCCAGGTTGGCTAAAGTGTCAGCTTCTACATTCTACTCACAGGGTACCTGTTCTAAAGAAAAGCTAACAAAACACCCTACAAGAGCTTTAACATGTTGAAGATAAAGTGTCATCCTGGAATTCTTAGCTACATATGATCCATTAAAATGGTTAACCAATAACAATGAATCACTAAAGACATTAATATGAGTGATATTTAAACTTAAAGCAGTAGATAAACCCATAATTAAAGCTTCATACTCAGCTTCATTATTAGTCGCCTTTAACTCACAGGAATCAACTTGAGGGATCAGGTCACCTCGAGGTGATTTTAAAAGAATACCCAAACCTGAACCTCTTGAATTGGATGCTCCATCTATAAATAAGGTCCAATATCTAGGGGGTTGGCCCCTTCAAGATGTTGTACTTCTTGTTCTACTACGGGCTGTAGATTAGGGATAAAATCGGCTACAAAGTCTGCAAGAGCCTACAAATTGATTGCACTTCTTGGCTCATAAGAGATGTCATACGTGCTAAGCTTTACTGACCACTTGGCCATCCTTCCCGACATTTCAGGAGTTCTCATAACCATCCTGATAGAATAGTTAGTTTTCACAATAATATGATGTGTTTCAAAGTAATGACGTAATTTAGTGGATGCAGTAATTAAAGCAAGGATGAGTTTTTCTAGATGGGAGTACCTGGTTTCCACATCTAGAAGAGATTTACTTACATAGTAGATTGGGTGTTGTTCACCTTTGATTTCTTTAACCAAGACATCACTTACTGCACTTTTTGATACAACTAGGTATAAGTATAAAGATTCACTGAGTTCCGACTTGGCTAAGAGTGGTGAAGATGTAAGATATTTCTTGAGGTTGAGAAAAGCTTCTTCATGTTTCTCTGTCCATTGGAATAATTTATTCTTCCTCAGGACGTCATAGAACAACTTGCATTTCTCTGAGGACTTCGAGATGAATCTGTTCAGGGTCGCTACATGTCCTGTCAGTCTCTGCACATTTTTGATAGATTTTGGAGATTCCAAGTTGAGGATGGTCTTGATTTGCTCCGGGCTAGCCTCAATCCCTCTTTTGGTCACCATATAGCCCAGGAATTTTCCAGCTCTAACACCAAAGTTTCATTTTGACGGGTTCAACTTCATGTTGAATGCTTCTAGGATGTTGAAAGCTTCTGCAAGATGTTGTACATGATCCTCCATTCTCTTGGACTTTACCACCATATCATCTATATATACTTCCATGGTTCTTCCAAGCTGGTCTTTGAACATCTTATTCACTAGCCTTTGATAAGTTGCACCTGCATTTTTCAGTCCAAACGGCATAGCAATATAACAATATATACCTTCGGAGATCATAAAGGCGGTATCCTCTTGGTCTGAAAGCTCCATTTGAATCTGTTGGAAGCCTGAAGAAGCATCCATAAAGGTCAATACGTCATGGACTGTTGTCTCATCTACCAAAGAATCAATATGGGGCAATGGGAGTGGATCTTTAGGACACGCTCTATTCAAGTCGGTGAAGTCTACGCATACACGCCATTTCCCATTTTTCTTCTCCACTATTACTACATTGGAAAGCCGTCTAGGATATTGCACATCCCTGATCATCTTGGATTTCAGCAGTCTTTCCACCTCTTCCTTAATGATTTGATTTCTCTCTTGTGCAAACTTCCTTCTTTTCTTATTAACCGACTTGATAGTAGGATCAACGTTCAGCTTGTGAATTATAATATCCTTGTCAATTCCTGTCATATCTTCTTGTTTCCAGGTGAAACACAACTTTTTATTCTTCAAAAACTCAATCAATTCCTCCTCAACTTCAGGAGGTAACTCAGTTCCAACTAGAGCCTTAGATTCAAGGTTAGAGACATCTATAGGAACTTCTTTCACATTATGCTCTACGACCTCCAATACATCCCTGACGCTCTTCTTTAATTGTTATGCTAGGGGAGAAGTGGTGCATGCTTTCATGTCTGTCTTGTAACACTCCTTGGCAGCCTGTTGGTCACCTTTCACCCTGATCACACCCCAAGGTATTGGCATCTTGATACACTGATGATAGGTTGATGGAATCGCCTTTATATTATGAATCCACGGTCTCCCCAAGATGACATTATATGATGACGGGCAATCAATTACGCATAACCTTTCCATGGAGTTCACACCTTCAACATAAACGGGCAACTTGATTTTACCAATCATCTGCTTGGTTTCCCCAGTAAATCCCACTAGAACTGATGAATTTTTCACAACATCAGTTAGGGGAATCATCATTTCCTCTAAGTTGCTCTTCATGACCAGGTTGACTGAACTTCCATTGTCAATTAAGATACACTTCACCTTACAGTTGGAAATTTGTAAAGTGACAACCAAACCGTCATGATGAGGGTCCAAGATGTTTTCTTTATCATCTTCATCAAAAACAACTTGTTGGCACTGGGACTTGTCTTGACGCCTACCTGGCAGTTTCGATCTATCCTCCTTAGAATCCTTAGCATGACGCTTCGCAGCAGAATAGATAGTGCCACAGATGTCAGAACCTCCTGTGATATAATTGATCACCTTGGTTGCAAGTGGAGGTGAAAATGGAGTTTTAGTTACGGCTTCCTTAGCCTCAACACGTCCTTTCCTCTTACCAAACAAGTCCTTAAGAAGTCCCTTAGAAAGAAGATAGTTGATATCCTTCCTTAAGGCGATACAATTATCAGTCGTATGACCAAAATCCTCATGGTAAGAACACTATTTTAACTTATCTTTCCAAAGCGAGGGCTTGTCATATCTCTTTGGCCATCTTGCGTTATCACCCAAGCTGTCCATTGCACATAGAAGTCCTGAAACACCCACAGAAAAATAATAGTCACTAATCTTAGGATAATTTGTATCATCATTATCATCTACAACGTTAATTTTATATGATTCGGATTTAGAGTAGGGTTTTCCCCTATTAGATCTATGATATGAAGATTCCGTCTTTCTGTCAGGATGTTCATATACAAGGGCCTTCTTTGACACTTTGCCATGGACCATGTCATCTTCTTCCATCCTGATGAAATGTACAGATCTTGTTCTGATCTCCTCTAAGCTCTTAGACGGAGACATGACCAAATCTTGGTAGAACAGTGATTCTCTCCTTAGTCCCATCCTAAAGGCCTCTGTTGCAGTTGACATGTCAATATGGGTAACGCTCACGACCTCCTTGTTGAACCTAAACACATAATCCTTAAGCGTCTTATCAGGATGTTGTACCACCTTGTAAAGGTCACTTGTTAGCTTCTCAAATACACGGTTACATGAAAATTGGTTCAGAAACATATTGAGTAATTGAGAATAAGATGAGATAGAGTTCAGAGGCTGATTGGTTAGCCACATCAAGGCTGGACCATATAGGGCCGATCCAAAGCCTTTGCACAAACAAACTTCTTGAATATGGTGAGGGATACTAATAATATCCATCTTCTCCTGGTATAGGGCTATATGCTCAGCTGGATCTGTAGTGCCATCATATTGCTTCATTGGCGGCACCAAAAATCTCTTGGGGATCTCCACACTAGCTATAGCAGGAACAAAATGAGAGTCATGGTGACTGGCTGGAGATGATTGATTGTAGGGCAAGGTGATTCCTAGAACATTCATGAGAATCTCCTTGATTTGCTGTAACTCTCTTGCCAAAGGGTTATCTTCAAAAGTGTTAGCGGCATAGAATTGATTCATAAGATTACTAAACATATTAAAACTCCATGCTTGACCCATAGGAGGTGGAGTTGCAAAGGTGAAACATGTTAACTGTGGAGTCTGGCTAGATGTAACTGTGGTGCTTTCAGTCTGAGAGATGCTAGCCATTGGAATAAAGCCACAATTTCCCCCTGTACTCATCCTGATATCTGAGAAAAGTGTCCTCGGATGCAAAGGGGAAGTTCAAGGTATGCTGAATATTGGGCCACCACGCCTTGAGGTTGCTATCTCTTGCTGCACCCTGGTGACTACATTGATAAGCATGTTATTGGTATGCTGATGTGCATCCATCTGGTTCTTCACGTGCTGCACCATGACTGCCATGTTGGAAATAATGTCCAGCGAGATTTCAGGCAGCGTCGTGGATGAAGAACCTTCCTGGTTAAGACGTTGATCCTGAGTGGTCATAGTACTGAACCCAATAGTTGAATGTGCACCATACGTCATGGGCAAGCTTGATGTATTGGTCCTTGCTCCAGCCGAAACTGTGGATGTAGGCGTTGCAGAGATCGAATTGCTCATCTTGATTGAAACCTAAAAAACCAAAATTCCCACAGACGACACCAAATTGTTTTGGACAAATTTCAACAAGTAAATTTGTATTGATGAACTTTGGGCACAAATGGAATATAATTTCTCTATCAAGATGAACATGTTTATGTAATGAGGAAATCTCTTGAACAATCGTTCTCTGGTACAAAACCTCGGGAGGTTTTAGGAAAAACCTACCTCAACCAAAATGATTTTATTGATATTGAGTTTTTGAGTACATAATATGGCGTATTCAAAGAGTGGCTAAGAGTGCATGTGTATTTACAATGGTGTGTCTAACTTTCTTATATACTTAACCTAACATGCTTATCCAACGTTGATTCTCAGAGATTTGTTGAAGATCATGGTTGTTGTGTAGTTTAATGGATTTGGACTGAGTCTTCTTTTATGCATAGCTCATTCCTGAAAAATAGGAAGAAAATAACAAACGGTTGCAAGACGTTAGTTAAAGGCAAAATATCAAGATGTAAGCTCAAGATGTACTACCAGGATGTTGAACATTCTGACTTGATTTTTCCACCCCAAACAGACACCACTATATATACCAGTATAGAAGGAGTAAGCCAGTCGGCTAATAGGATCCAAACGGGTTGAACAACTGCAGGCGACATTCCAGGTCCCTTAGTTTCTCACCTTAGTAGGAAGGAAATCTTGCTAGAACGAGCTAGATTGATGCAGAGTCTGCTCGAGGTGCAAAATGAGTTGCTCGAGCTACCAGATTCTATTAAAAAGGTTGACAGAAGATCAAATAGGGTAGCTTATTCTCTTACCTCACACAGGTGTGCCAATGGGGGCCCCAGGCCGTCGGGAGAAGAGAGAAAAGAGGATAGTCCTCCTCCTACCCACATCTCTGTGGATGGGAATGGCGACCTAAGGGATAGGCTCAACCAAGAAAGGGAGCAAGAGGCCGACTCGGCCCAGAGAAGGCAGCTTAAGGCTGATAGAGCTCAGCGTAGGTCGCCCCCTAGGGGAGATCGATCGCTTCCCATTAGAGATTAAAGAGAAAGAACTCCCCCAATAAATGAGAGACAGATGAATCACTCTAGGAGGGAGCACCATCAAGAGGAGAGACAGATGTCTATTTTTATCTCCCATCAAAGAGGCGACCTGGATGTTAGGGAGCTTCTCAATCTGAAAAGGCGGTTAGATGACATGGAGGTAGATCGAAAGGCAACAAATGGCAAGGTCGAATGAAATGATTGCACTCTTCGACCCTTGGCCAAGGACATGCTCAACAAAGATCCACCTGCAGGGTTCAAGTTGCCTGTGCTGGAAAAATATTCTGGCACGACCAATGCTTTGAACCACATGCAACATTTTGAGGCCACAATGTGTTTGGTCTCCTCTGAGGATGATATGCTATGAAAGGCATTAACCAACACCTTCATGGATGAAACACTGACTTGGTTTTGCAGTCTATCAACTGGCTCAATTACCTCATGGAGTTATATGAGGAGGAAGTTCTTATAAAGATTCTCAACAGCTGGGGACCATAAGAAGACGGACACCGACCTAAACAACATGACTCAGGGTAAGACATAAAGTATCATGAGTTACTTCACAAGGTTTAAAGAGTTGGTCAACCAAATAAAAGAGGACCTTACGGACAGGGAGGTTATTAATTGCTTCAGAAATGGGGTGTCCTCATCTGATTTGGATTATGAGCTCCAAGTTAGGAGAGCGACCACGAGGAAGGAATTGTTTAAAAGGGCCTATGATGTGTCCGTGGTCGAGGAACGAAATGAGAGAAAGAAAGAAATGGGCTCGAAGCATTTGGAAGCTGGCGAATCGACCAAACAGGGATCAGCCAAGACTGACAACAACAACAACAAGGGGAAAAACAGAACTAGGGTGACTGAGAGAGCCCCTAAAAGCTTTACCCCCCTTACAGTCAGTTGGACTGAGATTATGAATATGGTCGACCTAGGCCTTCCAGCCCCCATGAACACCCAAAATAAGTTCTAGAGGGACAATGGCAAGTATTATGACGTCCACAAAGAAACTGGCCATACAACTAAGGAATGTATGAGTTTGAAAAGGATCATCCAAAAGTGGGTAAACGAAGACAGGTTGCATAGATTTGTGAAAGGAGATCGTCCTGCAGGGGGAGATCGACCAACTAGAGGCATACCAGAGCCAATGCAGCCGAGATTGACTCTAGGGGTGATAGCTGAGGAAACAAGCAACACCACCCTCAAGCATAAGATCTTCCAGTTGAGTAAGCATATGTCCCACCCAGAAGCTATGTACAAGATGAGGTGATCAGTTTTTACCCGTACGAGCTGGCTACTAGCGTGACAGCAAGAGAGCAAATATTGATGATTCCAGGGCTCATTGATGGCTGCACGTCAGGCAAAATTTTGGTCGACACAGGGGCCTGTAAGGACATCCTCTACTACAAAACTTTCCTAGATATGGGGTTAGCAGATGTCAGGTTATCACCTTACTCAGGTCGACTTGAAGGCTTCACCAACCACAAAGTCGACGCAAAGGGTCAAATTGAGCTGGAAGTGTACATCGGACAACATCCTCTTAGGAGCACATCTAAGGTAACATTTATAGTAATTGATGTTATAAGTGATTACCATGCTATTCTAGGAATACCTGGTCAGGTCGCCCTAGGGCTGGGGCCCTCTATCCCTTATCAAAGGGCCAAGTGTGAGTACCCCAATCTGGGTCATTAATGTTCCTTCAGCCTAATTTAGTGATTTATAATCATTTAGGGGAATTTTGGACATTATTTTGACAATTTGAATGAGGAATGACCTTTTAGGAATAAAAAAGAAACAAAATCTCACAGGTATTTGTCATTTCCAATAAAAAAAAGGAATATTGACCAAAGACAAAATGCCAAAACTGCTTTTCTGCACTGGTCAGGCACGCATGCTTGGGTCATCCGCGCAGACAAGATTGTACTACAATCATGTCCACGCGAATAGGATCAGCACCCAGCCAACCCTATAAATTTAGCCCTTCTCCCTCAGTTAAGAAAGGCCAAAAACTTCGTAAAACCTACTGTTATGCTGTCAAAATCCTCTCCCAAACAGCCATTTTCACCTTAGAAACTCACATTCCACACCAAATTCAACCTCAAATCTACTCCAAACACACTTTTGAGCCTTGAAATCTCTCAAGCCATAAACAACAAACCAAGAAACAATTGGTAAACCCTCACCTCCCTTACTCAAATCTCCTTCATCCATGCATATTTTTCATATGTAAATGATGTAGCCTAGTTTCTTTACTTGCTTGCTCATTCCCTTCCCCTCTTGTCCCAAGGATCCAAGAGGATTTCCATGGAACCCATTTCCATAGATGATCCTCTAAAATGATCCACATTTTCTTTCATTTTATGTCATTCCCCACTCCTTTTATTTTTATATATATCTCTTGGTACCTGTTTGCTTGACCTAGAAGATGGTCATTTTGGAGTCAATCTCCACATATGACCACTTCTAAATGGTCCATATTTTTTTACTTTCATGCCTCTTTACATTTCTAGTCAATACTTGTTCACTTGACCTAGAAGATGGTCACCTTGATGACCACTTCATTTGGTCCATAATCTTTACTTTCATGTTAACCCCCTTCCCCATGTCTAAGATGCTCACCTTGGAACACTTTTTTTGGATGAACATCATTTAGACTTACAAAATAGGTCACACAAGATATAGGAGATACACTTGAGCATAGATCTCAAGGATGGTCATCTTATGACCGCCTTAGAGATCTTCCTCTAAAGTTGATACATCTTGACCTAATTCCCTTGTCAATTTACTTTTTCATGTCAAATCCCCCTTCCCAAGCAAATGAAATGCTCACAAAGTCCCAACGTACCCCCGGGATGACTTGATTAAGTGGATTCACCACGCATGACCACTAATCAAAGTCTAGGGAAAGAGAGGACAAGCATGGATGCCAAAAATCCAAATCCCCTTTTACTTTCTGTCTTTCAGTTACAATTCCAGTTAAGTCCAGTAAATCCAGTTAACTTTCTGGAAATTACAGTGACTAAACAGGAAACTGTAAAATATTAACACTGTATGTATGTTAGCCCACGCGGATGAGATTGCACTGCAGTCTTGTCCACGCGGATGACATTGTCATCTGCAAACAGTCCCTCAATTTTTTGTTATTTTCAGTTTAATCACTGTTTTCAAACTGTTTTTTCAGTTCAGTCCCTAGAAGTTCCAATTATTTTCAGAAAACCCCCTTTTAAAACGCACACACACAATAAAAAGTTCTCAAGTAAGGAAGACTCGTCGTATGAGGCATTCCGGGTGAACACTAACGTTCTTCCCGAAGTGTAACGTGACCTCCGAACTCATTTTCTCTAACATTGGGTATTTTTCAAAGTTTTGGCCCTTAAACTAAAAACCGCGTGGCGACTCCAAAACGATTTTTTCCAAAACAAATTCCCAAAATGAAAAATGGAAAATTCGCGCGGATGCACAATCATCACAGTGGCGACTCTGCTGGGGACCAAATAAGCTTTTTTTTTATAATAAAAAAAATGATATTCAGTATATAGGTGGAAACCATTAACCTTCCCGTTAAAACACTTCATTATTGAAGCCTGGGATAAATTATAGTATAACAATGCCACGTACCGGTATCATTTCAAAAAAAAAAAAAAAGCTTTTTTGGGTCAAGCTTCCGTCCCAACACTTGAAACCTTCTGTTGTGTGTATGCGTTTCCCCCATTTTGCGTTGTTATTTTAACCGTCCCGGGAAAAGTAAAACTTTTGACTGTCGGATCCATTTCATTAACTGTTCGAATTTTATGTGTTTATGTGCTTACATATTTTCAAAAAAAAAAAAATCTTTTTTTGCATGCATCATGCTTTTAAGACACATTTGAAAATTTCTTTTTTTTACTCAAAAAGGAAGATAGACTGCCGCACACTACGTGCACGTTGACCTTACACTGCACACTACGTCCTTAATCCGGGAAATCTCAGTAGCAGCCTGGGAGGCCTTACTACGCCTCTCGGTGCGAGCACGGGACGACCCAAACAGCCATTGGTTTACCCTCGTGTCGACCCTGCACTTGTCCGTGACACACTTTTCCGAGACTCGGTTGGTTTTTGGTCCGGTCCGTGTCAGACTGCGTCGATGCATGCCCTGTGTAGGTCAAACCCTAGTCAACATGCCGATTTTCCATCATGAACTTTGACTCGATCTTGACTGGGGCTCGGACTTTGACTTTGACCCACACGGCTCATATACCGGCTCCCGGTATGACACCGAGTCATCAAGGATTAATACTCAATTCATGTCTAATTACCGCTTAACCAACGACGATTCAAGATCCCTTGTGGACTTTTATCAGTCGGAGTCATACCGGTTTTCCGTCAGGCACTCTGACCCGATCTTGATTCTCGATGCGGGCTTTGCCGGTAATTTACAACGAGTGCGCGTTAAGACACCATGATCCACCAGACCTTAGGTTCGTTTTCCTTTTCGGTCGGTGGGGCCCGCTTGCCCTACGGAGCCCTTATTCGGGGTTACGGGTTGAGGGTCCGCAGGTGTAGTGATGGGTCCCACTGATCCAGGATTCAGAATAGTAAAAAAAGAAGAAGAAGAGCAATCTTTTCCAACCGTTTAGGGTTTAATAAAACACGTTTTAAGTAAACGGAAACAAATAACCGCATGTTACATGAGCCCTGAGCCCAAACACCTACCCTTTTTCTTCAACCCCCAAAGTCTGAACCTCCCTTGTATCCTCCTCCCGCAGTACCTCGTAATGCTTGGGTACGGACACCGGGTCACCGTCTGGTCAGTTGGGAAGAGTCAAGCGCATCGTCAGCTTCACCATTCACCTCAACTCCGATTTTCAGAATGTCTGCATCAGCTGGTAACAATGGGGACAATACCACTCCGCCTCCCGAGATCCCTCAGACAGACCAGCATTGGATTTAGTTGGTGGAACAGATGAGACTGTGACATGAAGCTCAAATTGACAACCTTCTGGATGCCTTTAGGAGCCATGGTTTGGCCGCCAATCCCAATCCCGATGGCACTTTTACCGTGAAGAAGGAAGATAATCCTCCTCCCACTCTCAATCGTCCCGAATATGTCAGGATGCCACCACCAGTCTCCTATGTCACTACCGCCAGAACTCCTGCCCCTAGACTTACAGGCCAGCTAGCCCCCAAGCAGCAGTTCAAAGTGCCGCCATCCCAACAGCAGTCAGGGATGGAGCAATTCGGTATTCCTCAGCAGCCGTCAGGTGTCCCCCCTCAGAATGGTACCGGTCCTGCAGATATCAGTAGAGGAATGAAGGTTTGCTTCCTGGAAATTTCCAAACAATGGAGGAAGTGTGGTTAGCCATCAGGGCTCGCGAGGAACGCCAGAATGAGCAGCGGGCCTGGATCGAAGAGGCCACACGTCATTTCGGAACATTGGCAATCCCCCAACTGACTGAGGCTCCCCTGAAGGACAAATACGTGCATGTTCCCCTGGCTTCTAATGCCTCTCGTTACCCAGAAGAACCCAATCATTTGCTTCCAAGTAAGTCCAGCAGCAAATCTCCTCAGTCTAGCTCAACTCAGAACCATTCTAGCACAGCTCGGCCTGAGACCCCGAATTCACCCCCAGCTGTTGAGCACATTTGGTGGGATGTCTGTGACTGCCTCGACTGTCTCGAGAGGGACTATCAAGATGGGATAAATGAAGATCGTCCTCCCAAAAAGAAGAAAGCCTCTTCCCAGCAAAAGTTGAAAGAAAGGTTCGAAGCTGGTGATACCAGTGTAGGGACACTCGGAGAACCTTCAGGGGGATTTGACTACTATGTCATTTACTCTAATGAGCCTAAGATCCCTTCCTCCACGAAGTCGCGACGCAAATGATTGCGCAATCTTGAGGCCAGTAATCCAATCACTGATGATCAGTCTTTAGTCAACCTTTGTAGGTTCTAGTATCTTCCTGTTACCTAAGTCCTTCGTGGACATCTGTTATTGTAGTCCACCCTGGACATGGTAGTTAAAACATCTAATTTCTGTATGAGTCTTTTTATTTTCTCGCTAGACTCGAGACGTTATTCTCACAATTAATGTAATAGTGTTATTTCAAATGATCACTTGCATTACTCAAATGTTTGAACTACGATGGCCTGAGCTCCTCACAATGAGGGGAACGTAGGCAACCAGAAATGGTCCGGTCATAAATGCATTTCGAACCAACAAAGGATTTTGGACGGTCCTGTGATCATTTTGGATAAAAACACGTTTTCAGATGTCTCGAAGAGTCTTCTTTTTCTACATTATAGGAGGAGTAGAGCTAAACGCTGATTTCTGTCAGCAAGGGCTTCCATACACCTTCCCACATCCATGCCCTTTCAAGAGAACCACCCTCCAAAATGAGTTCTTTTATGCCCTTGCAAGTATACAAAAAAAAATCTCTCTCGTCCGATTGGCTAATTGACTAAAGGGAATGATGGGTTTCCTCTTTCTGAAATTCAATCTTCAAAGGAGTTGTGCCATCCAAGGAACGACAATGCAATCCCAGGCTCAGAAAGGCGTAACTTGGGAAGCAATCTGGAAGGCTGCCCAGGCAGAAGTCAGTAGGGCTCAATATCCCCAAGCTCAGCCCCTCACCCTTGCTAAGCTCCGAAAAACTTGTAACAGAATCAGTCAGAACCAGTGGCCAGTTGCCAAGCAAGCTCCTCCATTTACCCTGGCAGCATTGAAAGAGTCCTGTAAAGAGGTAGCAGATAAGCCAAAGGGAGAAGTGAACCTGTTGACCAGGTCCGGACAGATCAATCAGGGTAATCCCAAGACAGATAAGAAGGCAGCAGATCAAGCACCCACAAGCTAAAATTGGAAGAAATCTTGGCCCGCACACTGGTCCCTATTTATGCTACCCCTGATGACGTGGTGCAACTAATTGGGAACACCCACTACGGGAACATAGTCACCTTCACAGACCTCGATCGCCCCCAGTTCGGAGCCGATCATAATGAGCCTCTCTTCATCACGGTCCAGTTGGATGAACGACGCCTCCCGCGGGTCCTAGTTGATAATGGGTCCGAAATTAACATCCTCCTAGCAAAGATCATGAGCCTGCTCGACATCAAGCCCACAGATCTGAAGCCTTCCTCTCTCACAGTCAAGGCCTATGACTCAACATCCCGTACAGTACTTGGGGCTACTACTTTGAACCTATGGTTAGGCAAAAAGATGATACCTGTGGAATTCCAGGTCATTGACATCCCAATCACCTTTAATGCTCTGTTGGGAAGACATTGGCTGCACCAGGTCAATGGGGTCACTTCGAGCCTTCATCAGTGTGTAAAGTTCGTTTTAGATGGGGACTTAACAACCATTTACGGGGACCTAGTCACTTTGGAAGGCACTGATACGGGTGGAATACCTATCCTGGAGATCAAACATAATGAGGATGGTCTCATGTTGACTGGCTTCACAGTCGAGTCCCCTAAGGTCCAAGTCTGCAACGTGGATCTGACTGTCACCAGAGACAAGATCCCTCCTGTTATGAGGATGATGAGAAAGATGAGTTACCTGCCTGGTCTGGGTCTCGGGAAGCACCTACAAGGGACTCACAAGGTCATTGAGGTGAAAGAGCAGAAAACTCGCCATGGCCTGGGGTATGAACCAACCTCAGAGGAGATTGCAAAAGGAAAAGAAGCTGCTCGGAAAGGGAGGGAAGATGTTGTAAAAAGGGCCCCTTTCAACGACCCTAAATCTCCCCCTTTTAGTCTTGACATGACTGACTACTTCATAAAAGGCGCTCCACAGCTGGATAATACCACAGTCAAAGAGCCCACTCCTACAGAAGGTTGGTTGAAGCTACAGGAGAATCTCAGCAAATTCAGAGGAACCAGAGCCAACCCCGTCCGAAGAATGTTTCTTGACTTTCCCGAGATACCTGGGGCTACTACCACCATAAAGATCAAGTACACTTTTAGAGGGGTACCAGAGTTGGTAAAGCAGTTTGAAAAGCTCAACGAAGTCATCTCGACTGCCGAGGAGTCCACAGAAGATGAGTTTGAGCTGGTATGCCAAAGGCCAAGACTCCAGAATTCTCCCTAGATGAATGGGATGGTTCCGTCATGCAGCAGATTTTTGGGAAAGAAGTGTACATTCCAGACCTGATCGACTTGGGTTCAGTGGAAGAAATGATCGCAGTAATTGAAGCAGGAGGGCAGAAGCCGCTAGATCCCCGAGCCATGGTAATGCAGTCTACCATGCCCTTGAAGAATTGGGAAACTCTCTCCGGTCCGTCCGCGAGCAAAGAGGAAATGGTCACGAAGCTTGGATTGGTCCCCCGTCCCCTTGAGTCCACTTATTTTAAGTCCTCCAAGTCTCTTGTCATCGAATTCGAGTCCCTAGAGTCGTCTGATGGCCTTACGCCAGAAGCCTATGAAGTTGTAGCCAATGATGTACTTCCTTTTACTCTTAATGAAATGATTGACCTTTCCGAGTATCCCCTGATCGCCACTTTAACTAATGATAAATTAACTAACAACTTAAAAACGGTTAATAATGATTCACTAGATAAAGATGCAGACACATTAAATGAACAATACATTAAAGAAATCTTTAAGCATGTTGTTGAGAAAGAGAAAAAACGAGCCCAAGCTGTCGAGGAGGTTTTGACTCGTGTGAACCTGGGAACTGCAGAAGAGCCTAAAGAGACGCAGATTGGCAGTTTCTTCGACGGGCCCGAACAAGCAACTCTGACTGAACTACTCAAGGAATTTGTGGACGTGTTTGCATGGTCTTACAAGGATATACCCGGCCTCGACCCCTCCATAGTAGAGCACCGGATACCGTTAGATCCAGAAGTCAAGCCAGTTAAACAGAAGCTGAGAAAGATCAAACCTGAGTGGTCATTACAAGTAAAGGAAGAAATTGAGAAGATGCTCAAAGCAGGGTTCATCCGGGTTATAGAATACCCTACCTGGCTCTCCAACATTGTGACAGTCACCAAGGCTAATGGAAAGGTCCGATGCTGCATGGACTTCAGAGACCTCAACAAAGCCAGCCCAAAGGATGAATTTTCCCTGCCCAACATTGACATGCTGGTAGATACCACGGCCAACTACGAATTCAAGTCTTTCGTTGACGGTTTTTCCGGTTATAACCAGATCAAAATGGCCGAAGAAGACTAGGCCAAGACAACTTTCACTACCCCCTGGGGAACGTACTGCTACACAGTCATGCCTTTTGGACTAAAGAACGCTGGGGCTACCTATCATAGGGTTGCCACCGCCCTGTTCCACGACATGATTCATAAAGAAATTGAGGTCTACGTGGATGACATGATAGTCCACTCCAAAGGATCTGATGGCCAGCACTTCATCGTCTTGAGAAAATTCTTCGACCGTCTCAGCGAACATTCCATGAGGCTGAACCCAGCTAAATGCTCCTTCGACGTCAAGCGAGGCAAGGTGTTGGGGTACATGGTAACTGAATGAGGAATTGAAGTGGACCCGCAAAAGATCAAAGCCATAGTCCAGATGAAGCCGCCTCGAACACTGACAGAAGTTAAATCTTTCATGGGAAGGCTGCAATACATAAGATGTTTCGTGAATCAACTGACCTCCATCTGCGAGCCTATCATTAAGCTGATGAAGAAAAACACATCCACTGAATGGAACCCAGAATGCCAGCATGCTTTTGAAAAGATCAAGGCATACCTTGTGAATCCTCTGATCCTTTGCCCCCCTCATCGGCAGAAGCCACTACTGCTATACCTGACTTCACAGACACCGCAATTGGGGCTATGCTGGTACAGGAAAAGAAAGACTCCAAAGTTGAAAGCGCCATCTATTTCGTGATCAGAAAGCTATAAGGCAGTGAACTCAACTACTCAGTTTGCGAGAAGACCTGCGCAGGTCTGGTATGGGTAGTGGGAAAATTGAAGCACTACATGCAGTCTCACTCAGTGCACTTGGTCTCGAATCTGAACCCCATCAAATACTTGTTCGACAAGCCCTCCCTCTCCATGAGATTGGCAAAGGGGTCATTCTTTCTGGCCGAATACGACATCATTTATGTGATGAGAAAGCTCGTGAAAGGGCGAATAATGGTAGAACAACTGGCCGATTTCCCCAATGATGAATGCCGAGGGCCTGAACCTCAATTCCCTGATGAAGGAATTTTTGCTCTAGAAGGAGAAAATCGCTGGCAACTCTTCTTTGATGGGGCAGCAAACAAACGAGGGAATGGGATAGGAATGCTCCTGGTCGAACCCACTGATGAACATACTCCCATGGCCATAAAGCTCAACTTTGAGGTCACAAACAACGGTGCGGAGTATAAAGCCTGCATAGCTGGGTTAGAGGCAGCCTTGGAAAGGAACATCAAGGAGTTGGAAGTGTATGGTGACTCTGCTCTCATCATCAACCAAGTGTCCAACAAGTGGAAAACAATTGAGCCAGGCTTACAAAAGTATCACGCATATATGGAAGACCTCGTGGCCCAGTTCAAGGAGGTCAGCTTCCACTACCTGCCCAGAGACCGCAACAGGTTCGTAGATGCTCTGGCTACACTAGCCTTTCTTGTTGAAATACTCGAAGGAAAATCAGTCAAACCCTTCAGTGTTGGGAGAAGAGAAAACCCAGCTTACTGCTTTGAAATCAAAGCAGAGGAGGAACCAGTAGACGACCCGTGGTATGCTCAGATTTACCAACACTTAAAAAGCGGTGAAGCCTCCTTCAAAAATGAAGACGGGGAGTACAAAGAAGGGATCAAGGCAAAAAGTATGATGGCTCTGAAACGTCTGGCCTCCCATTACGTCCTTCTGGGTGATACGCTATACAAAAAGCGTTACCGGGGTCCTCCCTTACGCTGCATCAGCAAACAAAGGGCTTCCGAACAAATGAATGAAGTGCATGGTGGTACTTGTGGCCCCCACATGAATGCTCGGGCCCTAATGCAGGTCATCCTGAGAATGGGTTATTTCTGGATCTCTATGGAAACGGATTACATCCAGTTCGTGAGAAGCTGCGACAAATGTCAGCGCTATTCAAATCTCGACCATTTGCCTCCACACGACCTCTACTGCATGACAACCCCTTGGCCCTTTGTTACCTGGGGAATCGACATCATCGGCAAGGTTACACCACCAGGAAGCAACGGTCACGAGTTTGTCCTGGTAGCCATAGACTACTTCACCAAATGGACCGAGGCCAAGTCTTACAAAGTCCTCAATTCCAAGAAAGTGGCCCTATTTATTAAAGAAAACATCATGTGCAGATATGGATTGCCAGCTGAAGTGATTTTTGATAATGGCTCTCATTTCGAGGGAGAGTGCGACCGATTGTTGGCAGAGTTCAAAATAACTTGTCACAAATCGTCCCCTAATCGACCCCAAACCAACGGCGCCGTTGAAGCAGTAAATAAGACTCTAGAAAACATCATTAGAAAGATGGTTGTTCGAGGCAGAGATTGGCCAGACAAGCTTCACCTTGCTCTCTGGGGATACAGAACATCTGTCAGAACTGCCACCGAAGAAACACCATTTGCCCTCACTTACGGAATGGAGGTCGTGCTCCTAATCGAATTGGAAATTCCCTCGCTCCGCGTGTTGTTGGAGAACCAGATCAACGAAGTCGAATGGCTCCAAAGTCGCCATGATGAGTTGGCCCTGCTAGATGAACGTCGTCTAAAAGCCATGGAACACACCCGTGCTTACCAAGCAAGAATGGCCAGAGCCTTTGATAAGAAAGTGAAACATCGGGACATCCGAGAAGTCAACCTTGTGCTAAAAGAGAAGCCTCCAACCCACGCCAATCCACTTGGCAAATGGGAGCCCGTCTGGATCGGACCCTATGTAGTTCAGAAGATCTTTTCTGGAGGAGCCATGCAGCTCGCAGACTTAGATGGAAATCCCTTCGTGCATCCAGTAAACGGAGACAAGCTCCGCAGATACTATGCCTGAAGATCGAGTCATTTCCCATCAAAAGTGCTAAAAGAGTAATACCCAACTAGGTTGAAAACCCGAAAGGGCAGCCTAGTTAAAAAAACAGGGTTGCACCTCTCTCGTCCCTCTCTCTACCTACCCTTTCTACAAAAAAAAAAAAACAACAACAACAAACAACTCATAGGGTCGAATTACGGAGACCTGAGCCCCTTAATCCATTTGTAAGAGGGGAACATAGGCAGCCGGAAACGGTTCGATCTAAAACATAAATAAACATCATATTTGTCATCAACACGATGATCGCATCTGCGTCTTGACAAACTCTAATGCAATTCACCTATTCATTACAGTTAAAAACTTCTTGATGAGTTCAAGCCCGGTCTACTCTTAAACTTACAACTAAGCTAAAAGAAAAAATACATAACTAAAGAACTAATGTGTCTGCAAGGATGATCAGTGGATACTCAAGGGTCTAGCCACTAGTACCAACGTCTCCCTCTGTCCCCCTCCGTCTCCTCCCACCATGCCTTGTGTTCTTCCTAGGCACGGGAATGATGTCCGTCCTCCTCCTCCCTAGCTCCGACATAGGGGCCGGGTCCATCAAGCCTGCCTCTATCAGAGCTCTGGTCGCCTGGGCTCCGTCTCTGATCTCCTGCCTCCTGGGCAGCGCCATAGGAACCCTGTCTCTCTGACGTTCCACTCACATCTCATAGTCAAACATATCATCTCCACTCCTGTCATATGAGATAGCCCTCGCCTCAGTTCTCCTCACGCCTCCTCAAAAGAGCCATCTGAGTCTCCCCCATATGTCCCTCATACCAATCCAAGTACCAAGTGAACAGATAAATACGCTCCGGATGCCTGAGAAGGACCATAGGAGGAAAAGCCTGATACCTCCATGCTCGGGAAAAGAAGGAAAATGCAAATGGATCATCCATGGAAACAGACATCACCACCCGGGTGGGAATCTCATCGCAGCCCTCCAAAGGAACCTGCTCCATCCCGAACTGTCTAAGAACCAAAGCCGGAATATAGAAGGTAGACCAACTGAGCCCTAGAAGCATAACTATCTGGGAGCCATCCTGAATCGTCCTCCTGGTCTCTATCTGCCAGTGTGGAATCCACCATCGGATATCCTGGGTACAAAGCCGAGCCATCCAACGCTCCCACGAGGCCTGATCCTCAATCTCAACTGTGACTCCCCTCCTGGCAAAAGTCCATGGCCTGAATACAAGAGGAGCCTCCCGCAGGACTCCCAGCCTCTCCATCAGCCACATCAACAACAAAAACGGGCTTCCCCCGTGCATGTACCGCTTCTCGATAGCCAGCCGGTCAATAGCATGAAGGGTCTCTCCCAAGATCAAGGAAAATATATCCCGACCCGAACGACAGTGCACAACAATGTCTAACAGAGACCGGTGGCACATCCCAAAAGAGCAAACCACGAACAGGTTCTCGATTGCACAAAGGGCAAAGGCATCCCAGTAGCAATCACCAACAACACCCAAGATCCTAAACCTATTCGGGAGACTAGAGATGTCAAATAGTCAGGACCTCGAATCATACCTCGAGCTTCTTCCAGAGAGATTTGAAGAAGGCTAGATAATTTGTCGATAAAGGACATCCCTCTGGGCAAGGGAAGTGCAATCTCTTCCACCTCGGGCCCTCCAAGTAACGCCCGGAAATCTTCAATGGCGGGAACCATCTCGTTGTAGGAGAAGCAAAAGACATGCCTCCGAGTGTCCCAGAACGCGGCAGAAGCCCTCATCAAGTCATAATCCGGGACAAGCTCCTTAAGAGACCATAGGGACTTGATCTTGTACCTCTCCTCAAAGAAAGCCCTATTCCCATGCATGATCTCCCTACACCATCCCTTGAACTTGTCAAAGAAGATCATTTGCAATTCTTTTGGCAATTTAGGAGAAATTTTCATGATTTCCATGGCTTCTTATGGTTTTGGGTCGTGATTTCAGAAAGAACAAAGAAGAAGATGAAGTTGAATGGTGAAAACCAGGCCTGAGGTGAAATTTAAATAACCCTGCCAGGTGCTGCCCTCGTCCACGCGGATGAGATTGCAGGCTCAATCTCATCCACGTGGATAAGATTGTTCCCTAGTCCAAAAACTTTTTTGACAACAATGAAAAATGCTGGCCCAAATGAGAAAATCCTTCCCCAAACGGCCAAACATCAAAATATGCCCATTCCTCATGATTTTCACCCAAAATCCCAACAAAGATGCTCTTTTTGTCCCCATAAAACACCAAACCGGGCTCATGCTACTTGCATTCAGTACAGAATTAACAAAACAAAAATACAAAAAAAATACATAGCAAAATAGAATGTAATTATTACATGCCAAAAATAGAGAATAATGCGCATCAAAATGTATACATGTTTTCTGCCCTAACAAGAACACTCAGTCGGAGTCACTATCTGAATCAGGAGCGGGATCCTCCTCCCTCATAATCTCCTTGCCGCATCTTCGAACCCTCCGAGTCGTGCTCGGCCCCTCCGCCGCTGCCTCTGGGAAGGCCATCTCCGGCTCTATGTCATCCTGCTCGGCATCAGAATACCGGTCCTCAGGATCAGCCGGCACGCCTCGGTAAGGCACCCTAGTGTCGGCAAAGAAATCATACCCGAAGGAAAAGGCGTCCAAGCTCTGGCCGTACGTACCCTGGGTCTCCAAGGGAGTCCTATAACCTCCCAGCGACTCAAAAGCACTGTAATCTCCGCCATGTGAAGAGGAGCCCTCGCTGGTCCTGCCTGTACGAAGCTCGGTCCCTCCATACCTCCAAAGATATCCACGCTCCTGTCCATATAAGGAGAAGGAGAAATGTCCGTCGACTCCCTGGGCTGAGTGATAGGAGTCTCCATAGATCTCTTGCCCGGCACAGTCTCGCTGGTAGGGATAGACGACCTCTCCCGCATGGAGGCACTGGATCCTAGCTGCCTCGCCCTCTCCGAGCCCCGAGCATTCCCCTTCATCACGAGGTTGCGAATGAACCTCTTCGCCCTAATAACCTGGCGCAAAAGCCGATCCACAACCCGGGACGAGTACTACAAAGAAGAAACATAAGCATTAAGAACAGTCAAAGCAATGACGAAAGAAGTACAAAGCCTAAATAACCAGAGCGCAATCAGCACATACCTGAGCATTCGGTCGAGGCCGAAAATCTTGCGATATCACCTCTGGGAGCGAAATCTGCGCTCTCATCCTCACCCCCTCCTGGGTATACGAAAAGTCCGCCCGAGGGATCCTTATAACCGATTCCCCCTCCCTCGCCAGCACCTGAGGTGTCCTCAGCCTGTGCCTCACGAACGCCTGATAAGGCTCCTCAGTAATGTAGTCCAGGGCAGGCCTCCCACCTCTGAACCAATCCCAATTCGCTGACCCTTCCCGGGGGAATAGCATGTCAGTAGGAGGCTCAGCCGGCGTCAAAGCAGGTAACCCCAGACCATGCTGCCTCGTCACCCTCTCTCCCAAGTAGTAAACATCACAGGTGAGTCCCCGCATGATCCACCTCTGACTCGTCCAGCGCTCAGCGCCACCTAGCTGGTCCACCGCGAACCGGTCCCAAGGGTAAAAATTAACCTTATCACTGGTTTCTGCTTTCAAAAAGGGCACCGCGTCACTGTACCGCATCTTTATCCTAGTCCGGGTAGTCCTCTTCACCCGAACGTTCTTCGTCCACCAGAGCATAGCCGGGTATGCAAAATCCTCCCCCGAAACATGGTCCCACAAGGCGCAGCCAAAAATCTCCAAGGCCCAAACCTGCATCCAGCAAAGGAGATCTGTCAAAAGCCAGAAGTGCATACACATTATGTACAAAGGATAAAGGAAAAGAAGAGAGTATACCTCTAAAGGGAACTCGAAGCATGTTAGGGAGGTGTACGCCTTCCTGCTATATCTGTCCAAGGCGAAGTACAACTCCGCCAAGCCCGCCTCTCCCCAGGCATACTCATCAACCCTGTCTATATTCGCCAAGGACCACAACAAAGCGAACATAGCTGAACCCTCATGTAAGTACGCCAATCCAATCCGCGATCCTTTTTTTAGGTGCATTTTAAATGATAAAATTGCACTAAGGGGCATTTTGGTAAATTCCCGGTCCGTTCCCAGACTTCCGGAAACATTTTATAAGTTTCTCGCGAAGGAAGTATATTTTAGTATTTTTCCCGGACTAAAGGACCTAAAAGGAATTAACTGCTTTGGACCTTTTGGGAATTAACCCGGAATGTTCCAGAATCTGGTTTTGGCGCCAGAATCAGTTACGGGCGTTCCCAGTCGTGCGATAACTTGAGGCATGGAAAAGCGATTCGTTGGGTCGTGCGACATTTCAATCAATTTTCCCAATTTACGTATAAATACCAAATTGCTTCATTTGTCAAAGATAACACACAGTTCACAAACACAACACACACAGACCTCACCCCTCTCTCTCTCCTCTCTCTCTCTATACGCAGAAGGCATAATTCCGGCCAAGCTTCTTCACCAAATCCTTCTCCGGCAACAAGCTCCCCAATCTTCGTCCTCACCTAGCCTCTTCCTCACCGGCGACCTCACCCAAACCAAGACCTCTCCCTTCTTCTCTGATCCCCAAACCAACCGGTGACCCAATTCCTTTCAAACTTCCCGATCTATTTTCCCCTCAACCAAAACCCATACACCGGCAACATCTCCCTACCGTTCCCCTTCTCCGGCGACAACCCTCCAATCTCAATCGCTACCCAAAGCCGACAACCAAAACCGCTCCCCTGTTCCAGCCTTAAGCCGTTAACCACCACTATACCTCCAATTTTCGGCCAACCTTAGCTGTTACTCCCCTGCCCTGTTCCAATTCCCTTGCGTCTCTCTTCCCAATCGACACCAAATTAGCGACAAGCGTCCCAGTTCTCTCTCAATTTTCTCTCTATTTCTCCTATACCAGTTCAACGCACTCAAGCATGTACGTCTGAAAGTTCAAAGCAACTATCAGTTTGAAGTGTAGATCCGATTTTGAGGCCGATTTGAAGATCCTTCTACCTAACATGGTTGAAGGAGCGTGGACTACGAGGGTAACGAATCTCTTCCCTCACCTTTATCTCATATTTGTTGTTTATTTGCTACTTGTTTGCTCCGTTGCAATTATCGTTCCCGGACTTGATAATTGGACTCCATCCATCCTCAATTATCAAGTCCCAACTGCCATTCCTCTGTTTAATTAGCTTGGTTTGATACAATTGGTATTTGTGATGTGATTTCGTGGTACTTGTTGTTTATTGGCCAAGGGAGTGTGGATCTCCCTATATCCACATCCCCTTGGTCAATTCATTGTGAATCCGCTGTTTCTGAGTTGTTTGATTGTTATTGTTGGGATTTGAGTTGAGCTCTGTTGTTCCTGATTTTGAATTGTAAAGTTCCTGCAGATGGTAAACCTGTGTCACGCGACACACTTGGACATTTGGAGTCTTGTGTCACGCGACACAAGTAGACCTCTACAGAGACTGTTATTTCAGTTGTAAATGTTGATCCCTGTGTTCATATTATGTAGTATCATGGTGTTGTGATCATTTGGTGTTGCTGCAGTGTGGGTTTTGTCTACAGATTGCTTTGTTGTGTCACGCGACACATTTGATCCCCCAGATCCTGTGTCACGTGACACAATGAGTCCTCTGCAGCAGGTTCAATTTCAGTTGTAAGTTTTGTTCTCTCAGTTGTAAAGGGGATGTGGCCTCCCAGAGTCAATGGCTTACAAATTATAATTCCCCTTGTTGAGTAATAAAACAAAGCACTCTTATGTATTTTTACACATATCTTGTTACACACATTTTGCACACACTTTTGGATGATTTGAATGTTGAAAAATAGAAAGACTCGTCTACGGACGAGGCGTGTTGGGTGAACTCTCGGTTCTTCCCAACACGTAACCTGACCCCCGAACCCATTTTCTCATTTTAAAAGGTTTTCAATGTTTCCTCTAAAAACGGCGTGGCAACTCCTTTATTTATATTTTTTCGGGCGAGCGCACATTTAGTGGCGACTCCGCTGGGGACTTGAAACTTGTTTTTCAAAAGTGGGTCAAACTTTCGTTATTGTTCAACGTTCATTACATTCATTTGTGTGTGCATTGTTTGTGGCATTATATGTGTGTAAATGCATCTTATGTGCTTTGTTTTATTCCCTCCCCTTCTTTGCTTCCTGTTGAGATTATGATGGTGCTGGGGCTTGAGTTATTACATTGCGCTTGGAGGCTGGGGCTGTTGTTGCTTTCTTTTCAGATCCTGGGTACTTGACTCCTTCTGTCACGCGACATAGCAGGCCTTGACTGTCCTGTGTAGTGCGACAGAAAGGGTCTATCTGCAGAAATTTGTTCTTGGTGCAGATTGTGATTGTGGGGCAGTCCCCCATGATCAAATATTGATTCCTTGCTTATTGTACTCTGTGGGGCGTGCGTGTGTTGTTTTTTCCTTTTATCACCCCTTTTTCAAAAAATAATAATAAAAATAAATAAATAAATAAATCATTTTCATAAATAAGGGAATCTAGTCATCCGCACACTACATCACATAGATCTAGAACCCTCGGGTGCGATTGACGGCATCGCGGACAGTGATGTATGTCTCTTACGCTTGAGCGCCTAATATCAAACCTATTCCCCTAGCGCGTTATAGGTGGCGCCACACTTTTAACCTCATCCAAAACGATTGGTTATTGACACGCCATTTTCAAATACACTAAAATGAATTGTTCCAAAATTTCTAATAAGCCTTCGTACCTACCTCAAAACCTAGCACGTGTGGGCATGTTGCCATCGCAACATGGTTTCACGAGAGGACATGTCGTTCCCACGGCATGTTCTAACAAGAGATCATGCCGCTTTGTCAACGTGCACCGACGAGAGGTCATGCCGGATTTTTCCTTGAATTTCTTCAGGAATACCCGTTATGCTGCCCAAATTTCTCCAGAAATTGGGGCTGCTCGTCCGTTCCATAAATGCTTTGGTTTTATTTAGGTACTATTGCCTATTATTAATTTTGAACCAATTCATTTGGTGTATTTGTGGATGATGTGTCCCTAGGGTTCCCCCGAGGTCTAGATTGCGTGAAATAAAGGATTAGCCTTTTCCAACCGTCTCTAGGACTTAAAACACCGATTTCTACTTGAAGATTAATAAAGTGTTGCACGAGTCCGTCCCCTTTCCTGTTCTTCCCTCTCCCGTACCACCTCAAAGTTCTATACCATCCTCCTTATACACGCTCTTACCTCTTCACCTCCGCAAGGCTGCGGCAAGTTGGGTGTGTGCTCTCGTTTCCGGTGCTCATTGGTCTACATTCCCGAGGCGGAAGCAGTTCAAATGCCCGAGCAGTCATCCATCTGATTCGGAATCCAAAATGCTCATTACAGAGAAGATTATGGCCCACCAGTCTGGAAGTTCATATCCCATGGGTCAGCAGAGTGCAAATAGTGCGTCCATCGAAAAGTTGTGGGCTACCCTCGAAGCTGTTTTTCCTCGCGAGCGAAAGGCCCAGTTGTTTGCTCAGATTGCTAAAGATAAGGAGGGCGACTTATGAATGACAGAAAGATTGAGAAGGGTCCTCACCGCACCGATGGCAACAATGCTCTTCCTCCCATCCGAAGTTGATGCAGTCGATCAGTCCTCGTAGGTTCTAGAATGTCCACTGTCGGACATGAGTCTGTCGAGTCCACTTCGGACCAATTTTTGCTTTGCAGTGATAAAATCTTTGTTTCTCTTCTTGCTAGACTCGAGACATCACTTGGACACCCACGTTACACTCTATTGAAATGGTCTTATTCCAAATGATCACTTGTGCTGCTCACCGACCAACGCTTTGAAATGGCTAATGTTTAAATTGATCGGAGTGAGAAAATCGACTGATATCCTTCCCAAATTGGGGCTTACCAACTCCCCATCTCGCATCTCCTGTGCTCACATACCTTCCTTCGTCCTCACCACCTCGTTGCTCGATGAATTTGCACGGATCTTCCTCGAAGTAAGCTTAAGCAAAGCAATGAAGACTTAATCTCGTTCGGATCATCCGGTAGGGACTGCGGTTGAAACCTTTCACCCTTAGGAAAACCATCACCTTACCCTTACCTAAACAATACCTTTTCATTTCAAGATCGGCACATTTTTGAAACCCATTTAGCCATCGCAAGAAGAAGAGGGACTATTCTTGAGGCTCCCGTAATTCAAAAGAAGAATCGACCGTCTCTAAGCTCAAGAACGACGGAAAGCAATGATCCATCCTGGGACTAGCTGAAATTCTCCTCTCAAAAACAAAATAAAAAAAGAGAGAGAGACAAAAAAAATATACAAAAAAAGAGAGAATAAAGGAAAAAAAGAAAAGAAAGAGAGCCTAGTCCCCAGCGATCCTCTCAAAAGCAAAAGTCAAAGGACCCGGTCGTTACTCAAGAGAAGTCTCAGAGTGAATAAAGAGACAGCACGGATGTCCCCTCACCACTACCTTGACCAATCCCAAGCCGTCCTCTCGATTTTAGAGGATATTCTCATTACCGAAAAAAATCTCAAGCCGTCCTCTCGATTTTAGAGGATATTCCCATTACCGAAAATAATCCCAAGCCGTCCTCTCGATTTTAGAGGATATTCCCATTACCGAAAACAATCCCAAGCCGTCCTCTCGATTTTAGAGGATATTCCCATTACCATGACCCTTGCCCTTGCCAAAGCCAAGATCGACCTCTCATTCTTAGAGGCAGCAAAGATGCAACCACAGATTTCCCTCACCTTAGAAATCCCAAACACATACCCAGAAGCCAACCTCTCATATTTAGAGGTTCAGCCAGCAAAAGGCCTAGCCGACCTCTCGTTTTAAGAGGTCACGATATCCTAAATCACCCGAGGGCCGATCGAAACCCTGAGACCCAGTCGCAGTTCCTACCGGATAGCAGTTTCATTCCAATATCGTCGAGATCTAAAGCAGATTATTGCTTAAAGAGGAGCCAAGTCCATCCCGGCTCAAAGGTCTGTCAAGTGAAGATTGTGCAAATTCCATCTGTCCATTCAAGGTTGCATGTGAGCATATTTCATTACTCCTCCGCAAACACTTGCCGTGGATGTCCCACTGGGGCTTCACCTCCGTGTCTCCCATCGACACTCTAAGAGGACATGTTTTCAATTCTCCAAAATCTCAAAATCCTCAAAGGTCCTCAGATCCTCGAATTCCAACGTTCATTCTTTTCATTCGGAATAAGCCGAACTACGGCGACCTGAGCTCCTCCCAAGGAGGGGAATGTAGGCAACCATAAATGGTTTGGTCGAAATCACAAACAAATCTCAGAAAATCCGGTCTCCTCAAGGACCATGCCCATACACTGTCTATCCTTCCGAGTTTGATTCTCGATATCAGTGGACTTTCTCCTCAGGATTGATAAAAACATTTGTTCATATCAGCTTTGGTGGTTGAGTAACCCGAACATCAATAAAGGGTTTTAAGCAGCTTTGTGATCATCACGAATAAGAAAAGTTTTCAAGTGTCTCGACAAGTCTTCTCTTTCTACATCATAGGAAGATAGAGCTAAACACTGTTTCGGTCAGCAGGGGCTTCCATACACTTTCCACACCTTGCGATGCTTATATTCTCCCAAAAGAGTTAAACCCAAAGGCGAGTGTGTCATACACAGATATAGGGACCTATTCCCACCTTCGAAAGATGTGCCCCTGCACACATACATTTCCGAGTCTTGTCCAGTGACTGATTGACTACGATTTGAAATGATGGGTTGCCTTTTTTGGTCACAAGATGACTCTGCCCGCGATGTAGCTGCATGGAATTTCCTCAAGCTAGGGCTTTGGTTAAGGTATCCCTCCGGCTCTCCTTACCAGATTTCCCTTCAGGTTTGCTTTGCACTGTCAACTGGGGCTTCGCCGAGCCGGAATCATTCTCTGCACATTCTCTACTGCTTGCTGTCTCAGGCGCGCGATACACTTTGTCATCACCAGCAACGGACCTACTGCAACTAGTACACCCGGGAGCGTCCCCGACTTGCCTAGCTGCGCCATATCATTTCCCTATCTCGTGGGAGAAGGTCCACTCCGTTATAAACACTTTCGATCCCTTAATAGACCAACTGATACAGACATATCCGCTTGTCAAGCCGTGCAAAAACCTCATTTCCCTTCCATCCCCAGCTGAGATGGACTTGTGCAACAAAAGATTAATAATGCATAAGCAAGGGGTTAAATAAAATGCAAAGTGTCTAGAGTGTTGTGTCTCCCCCCGCAGAGTACAATAATCAGGTGATCATAATTTGATCGTGAGGACTGCCCCTCGAATCACAATCTTGGACAAAGATTTCAAATCCTGCAGGTAGCAAACCCCGCCTTTATTATCTTCATCAGGCCCGGACTCATCGGCATTATCTAAGAAAGCTCCAGCTGCCCAGTCTCCAAGCAATGCTTGTCAGAAAAGAGCCCCAGCTGCCCCAGAATCCAAGCAATAATGATCACCAGTCCCGACGACTTCAAAGCCTGTGTTGCAAAGACCGTCCTGTGAACGGCCATCCAGCAAGCGTCGACAAGTGGTAGCCTCAGCCCCCAAACAACGCTTGTCAAAGAAAGAAGAGCCCCATCTGCCCCCAGAATCCAAGCAATAATGATCACCAGTCTCGACGACTCCAAAGCCTAATTTGCATGATAAACCGAGACAAAGAGTCCGTATCTATGTTAGTCTCCCAAGCAGTGCACAACAAGATCAAGTGGCCCCAAAGCACCACCCGGAACCTGCTCCCTAGCACTCAAAGTTCCCAGATCAAGTGGCCCCAAAGCACCACCCGGAACCTGCTCCCTAGCACGTAAAGTTCCTGTCCTACCAGATCAGTGGCCCCAAAGCACCACCCGGAACTTGCTCCCTTGCATGCAAAGTTCCCATCCTACCAGATCAGTGGCCCCAACGCACCACCCGGAACCTGCTCCCTAGCACACAAAGTTCTTGTCCTACAAGATCAAGTGGCCCCAAAGCACCACCCGAAACCTGCTCCCTAGCACGCAAAGTTCCCGTCCTACCAGATCAGTGGCCCCAAAGCACCACTCGGGACCTGCTCCCTAGCACGCAAAGTTCCCGTCCTACCAGATCAGTGGCCCCAAAGCACCACCCGAAACCTGTTCCCTAGCAAGAAAAGTTCCCATCCCACCAAGCAATGGCCCCGACATCAAAGCACAAACAAAAGCCCATTCCCCAGCAAGCAGAGTCCCCAGCCTACCAAGCAAAGCTCAGGACACAGAAGTCAACCGTCAACAAAGACCGTCCAACATTTCAGCAAAAACCAGTGAACTACCAACAAACACAAACAGCGTGAGACCCCAGCGTGAGTCCCCTGGCAGCTACCCTGCACCCGCAGTAACATGAGACCCTCCGACAGTTACTTGCGACCCCCTGTTGCAGCATGAGACCCTCCGACAGCTACAACTCGGCACCACTGACAGTAGCATGAGACCCTCCGACCGCTACTCGCCACCCACAGTAACATGAGACCCTCCGGTAGTTACTCGCGACCCCCTGTTGCAGCATGAGACCCTCCGGCAGCTACAACTCGGCAACACCGACAGTAGCATGAGACCCTCCGCCGCAACTCGCCACCTGCAGAAGCACCAACCCTCCGACACCCACAGGTAAGAACAGCAAAGGTATGAAGACACATCTCTACCCTTTCTTGCTTAGTGTCAGTGTTGTTTCCGAACTATGATTTGGCTTGATTCCCTTTTAGGGATACGTAGGAATCCTTTCTCAAAAGGTCCAGCCATCCGATTTCCCCAGATCACCGTTTAGTCCTCTGCCTTATCCCTTTGACTGCTCATTGGGATTGGGTCTTATTTTATCGACAACCTCACTTTTTCCAAAAGTGACGTTGCCGAGGGGCTCTGTAAGTACGCCAATCCAATTCGCGATACCTTTTTTAGGTACATTTTAAATGATAAAATTGCACTAAGGGGCATTTTGGTAAATTCTCGGTCCGTTTCGAGACTTCCGAAAACATTTTATAAGTTTCTCGCGAAGGAAGTATATTTTAGTATTTTTCCCGGACGAAAGGACCTAAAAGGAATTAACTGCTTTGGACCTTTTGGGAATTAACCCGGAATGTTCCAGAGTCTGGTTTTGGCGCCAGAATCAGTTACGGGCGTTCCCAGTCGTGCGACAACTTGAGGCATGGAAAAGCGATTCGTTGGGTCGTGCGACATTTCAATCAATTTTCCCAATTTACGTATAAATACCAAATTGCTTCATTTGTCAAAGATAACACACAGTTCACACACACAACATATAGAGACCTCACCCCTCTCTCTCTCCTCTCTCTCTCTCTATACGCAGAAGGCGTAATTCCGTCCAAGCTTCTTCACCAAATCCTTCTCCAGCAACGAGCTCCCCAATCTTCGTCCTCACCTAGCCTCTTCCTCATCGGTGACCTCACCCAAACCAAGACCTCTCCTTTCTTCTCTGATCCCCAAACCAATCGGTGACCCAATTCCTTTCAAACTTCCCGATCTATTTTCCCCTCAACCAAAACCCATACACCGGCAACATCTCCCCACCGTTCCCCTTCTCCGGCGACAACCCTCCAATCTCAATCGCTACCCAAAGCCGACAACCACAACCGCTCCCCTGTTCCAGCCTTAAGCCGTTAACCACCACTATACCTCCAATTTCCGGCCAACCTTACCTGTTACTCCCCGGCCCTGTTCCAATCCTCTTGCGTCTCTCTTCCCAATCGACATCGAATTAGAGACAAGCGTCCCAGTTCTCTCTCAATTTTCTCTCTATTTCTCCTATACCAGTTCAACGCACTCAAGCATGTACGTCTGAAAGTTCAAAACAGCTATCAGTTTGAAGTCTAGATCCGATTCCGAGGCCGATTTGAAGATCCTTCTACCTAACGGTTGAAGGAGCGTGGACTACGAGGGTAACGAATCTCTTCCCTCACCTTTATCTCATATTTGTTGTTTATTTGCTACTTGTTTGCTCCGTTGCAATTATTATTCCCGGACTTGATAATTGGACTCCATCCGTCCTCAATTATCAAGTCCCAACTGCCATTCCTCTGTTTAATTAGCTTGGTTTGATACAATTGGTATTTGTGATGTGATTTCGTGGTACATTTTGTTTATTGGCCAAGGGAGTGTGGATCTCCCTATATCCATATCCCCTTGGTCAATTCATTGTGAATCCGATGTTTCTGAGTTGTTTGATTGTTGTTGTTGGGATTTGAATTGAGCTCTGTTGTTCCTGATTTTGAATTGTAAAGTTCCTGCAGATGGTAAACCTGTGTCACACGACACACTTGGACATTTGGAGTCCTGTGTCATGCGACACAAGTAGACCTCTGCAGAGACTGTTATTTCAGTTGTAAATGTTAATCCCTGTGTTCATATTATATAGTATCATGGTGTTGTGATCATTTGGTGTTGCTGCAGTGTGGGTTTTGTCTGCAGATTGCTTTGTTGTGTCACGCGACACATTTGATCCCTCAGATCCTGTGTCACGCGACACAATGAGTCCTCTGCAGCAGGTTCAATTTCAGTTGTAAGTTTTGTTCTCTCAGTTGTAAAGGGGATGTGGCCTCCCAGAGTCAATGGCTTACAAATTGTAATTCCCCTTGTTGAGTAATAAAACAAAGCACTCTTATGTATTTTTACACATATCTTGTTACACACATTTTGCACACACTTTTGGATGATTTGAATGTTGAAAAATAGAAAGACTCATCTACGGACGAGGCGTGTTGGGTGAACTCTCAATTCTTCCCAACACGTAACCTGACCCCCGAACCCATTTTCTCATTTTAAAAGGTTTTCAATGTTTCCTCTAAAAACGGCGTGGCAACTCCTTTATTTATATTTTTTCGGGCGAGCGCACATTCACCTTAGCATGCCCAAACAGAGTGCAGGAAAGGGTGAACCATAAGAAACGTCGAGCAATCTGCTCAGCTGTGATGGTCAGGTCCCCTCTCTCGTACCTGGCAATACTCTCGGCCAGCTTAGCCTCAATCACGGCATACTCCATGCCCATCCCCTTCCGCAGCACGATAACAATCCCCAGCAGGTTCATCAACTCCGCGTCCGTATACTCGTCGTGCCACTCCAAGCTGAGCCCCTTAAAGGACAGGCCAGTAATAGCAGCATAATCCGTAAGGGTCACGGTCGCCTCCCCCCAGGAAAAGTGAAAAGTATGGGTGACATCCCACCAATACTCGGCCAATGCCAAAGTGAGCCCCTTGATATTATGTAAGCCGTACACCCCCCTCAGGACCTCAACAAAGCCGTAAAGCTTCGAAGCCACCACAAGCTGACGTGGACTCCTATAGCCCACCCTGCCAGCCGTGGGCAAAGCATCCCATAAACAAGAACACCCATCCCTAGCAGATAAGCCCCGACCGTCATCGTAAGCCCGTCCTTTAATGAAAACTTAACGGAAGCCCATTTCCTTCCCCGTTTTCAACCCCGGCCGTCATCATAAGTCCGTCCTTTGACGAAAACTTAACGGAAGTCCATTCCCTTCCTTGTTTTCAACCCCGGCCATCATTATAAGTCCGAACCAAGAACACCCATCCCCAGCAGATAAGCCTCGGCCGTCATCGTAAGTCCGTACACATCCCCAGCAAAATCCGAACTACGTCCAGGCTTGATTCCATCCGGGATACGTAGGTAGCCTACCATAGGTCCATCCACTTGATCGACACGGTCACCCTTTTCCCCGGCAGTTATCGTAAGTCTGAATCTTCCCCCAGCGAGAACGCCTTCAGATAATCTCCCTTAGGTTCATACTCCTGAACCAAACCTCAACTTAGGTTCACACCCCTGAACTAAGTATGGATGCGCTCGCTAAGTCGAATACGTCTTCGGCAACACACCCGCTAAGTCGAATACGTCTTCAGCAACGCTCCTGCTAGATCGAATACGTCTTCGGCAACGCTCCTGCTAGATCGAATACGTCTTCGGCAACGCATCCGCTAGATCGAATACGTCTTTGACAACGCTCCCGCTAGATCGAATACGTCTTCGGCAACGCTTCCGCTAGATCGAATACGTCTTCGGTAATGCTCTCGCTAGATCGAATACGTCTTCGGCAACGCTCACGCTAGATCGAATACGCCTTTGGCAATGCTTCCGCTAGATCGAATACGTCTTCGGCAACGCTTCTCGCTAGATCGAATACGTCTTCGGCAATGCTCCCGCTAGATCGAATACGTCTTCGGCAATGCTCCCGCTAGATCGAATACGTCTTCGGCAACGCTCCCGCTAGATCGAATACGTCTTCGACAATGCATACGCTAGATCGAATACGTCTTCGGCAATGCTCCCGCTAGATTGAATACGTCTTCGGCAACGCTCCCGCTAGATCGAATACGTCTTCGGCAACGCTCCCGCTAGATCGAATACGTCTTCGGCAATGCTCCCGCTAGATCGAATACGTCTTCGGCAATGCATCCGCTAGATCAAATACGTCTTCGACAATGCTCCCACTAGATGGAATACGTCTTCGGCAAAGCTCCCGCTAGGTCGAATACGTCTTCGGCAACGCTCCTACTAGGTCGAATACTTCTTCGGCAATGCTCCCACTAGGTCGAATACGTCTTCGGCAACGCTCCCGCTAAGTCGAGTCTGTCTCCGCTAACACCTTCGTTAGTCAAGTCTATCTTCGAGAGTGAAAACGCGGTGGGAGTTCCATTCATCTGATCGCTCTTTTCCCCCGCAAGACCCGAACTACGACCGGCTTGATTCCCAAATGGGATACGTAGGAATCCTTTCGTTAAGGGTCCAGCCATCCGGCCGCCTTGGTCACCTGGAAGTACCGTCACCGAGGGGCTACTGTGAGTACCCCAATCTGGGTCATTAATGTTCCTTCAGCCTAATTTAGTGATTTATAATCATTTATGGGCATTTTGGATATTATTTTGACAATTTGAATGAGGAAGGACCTCTTAGGAATAAAAAATAAACAAAATCTCACGGATATTTGTCATTTCCAATAAAAAAGGAATATTGACCAAAGACAAAATGCCAAAACTGCTTTTCTGCACTGGTCAGGTACGCCTGCTTGGGTCATCCGCGCGGACAAGATTGCACTACAATCTTGGCCACGTGAATAAGATCAGCACCCAGCCAACCCTATAAATTCAGCCCTTCTCCCTTAGTTAAGAAAGGCCAAAAAATTCGTAAAACCTACTGTTATGCTGTCAAAATCCTCTCCCAAACAGCCATTTTCACCTTAGAAACTCACATTCCACACCAAATCCAACCTCAAATCTAGTCCAAACACACTTTTGAGCCTTGAAATCTCTCAAGCCATAAACAACAAACCAAGAAACAATTGGTAAACCCTCACCCCCCCTTACTCAAATCTCCTTCATCCATGCATATTTTTCATATGTAAATGATGTAGCCTAGTTTCTTTACTTGCTTGCTCATCCCCTTCCCCTCTTGTCCCAAGGATTAAAGAGGATTTCCATGGAACCCATTTCCATGGATGATCCTCTAAAATGATCCACATTTTCTTTCATTTTATGTCATTCCCCACTCCCTTTATTTTTATATATATATCTCTTGGTACTTGTTTGCTTGACCTAGAAGATGGTCATTTTGGAGTCAATCTCCACATATGACCACTTCTAAATAGTCCATATTTTTTTACTTTCATGTCTCTTTACATTTTTAGTCAATACTTGTTCACTTGACCTAGAAGATGGTCATCTTGGAGTCCATCTCCATGGATACCACTTCATTTGGTCCATAATCTTTACTTTCATGTTAACCCCCTTCCCCATGTCTAAGATGCTCACCTTGGAACACTTTCCTTGGATGAACATCATTTAGACTTACAAAATAGGTCACACAAGATGTAGGAGATACACTTGAGCATAGATCTCAAGGATGGTCATCTTATGACCACCTTAGAGATCTTCCTCTAAAGTTGATACATCTTGACCTAACTCCCTTGTCAATTTACTTTTTCATGTCAAATCCCCCTTCCCAAGCAAATGAAATGTTCACAAAGTCCCAACGTACCCCCGGGATGACTTGATTAAGTGGATTCACCACTCATGACCACTAATCAAAGTCTAGGAAAGGAGAGGACAAGCATGGATGCCAAAAATCCAAATCCCCTTTTACTTTCTGTCTTTCAGTTACAATTCCAGTTAAGTCCTGTAAATCCAGTTAACTTTCTGGAAATTACAATGACTAAACTGGAAACTGTAAAATATTAACACTGCATGTTAGCCCGCGCGGATGAGATTGCACTGCAGTCTTGTCCACGCGGATGACATTGTCATCTGCAAACAGTCCCTCAATTTTCTGTTATTTTCAGTTTAATCACTATTTTCAAACTGTTTTTTCAGTTCAGTCCCTAGAAGTTCCAATTATTTTCAGAAAACCCCCTTTTTAAATGCACACACACAACAAAAAGTTCTTAAGTAAGGAAGACTCGTCGTACGAGGCATTCCGGGTGAACACTAACATTCTTCCTGGAGTGTAACGTGACCTCCAAACTCATTTTCTCTAACATTGGATATTTTTCAAAGTTTTGGCCCTTAAACTAAAAACGGCGTGGCAACTCCAAAACGATTTTTTCCAAAACAAATTCCCAAAGAGAAAAATGGAAAAATTGCGCGGATGCACAATCATCACACCAAGTTCCCTACCATGCTAGGAGTTGGGTGCGTTTTAAGCACAGCTAGAGAGTACCTGGATCACGTGCTTCGATCCAAGAAAAAGATGGAGTTAGAGATCGACACTCCAAAAGCTAACTGGAAGTTTTCAAAGTCTATCACCACAACTTACAAGTTAGCCTCAATCAGGTGTGTAGAGGAAGGAATGAGCTCATTGCTAGAAGAGGCGACCTATCCCTCACATGACTTGGTCATGGCTGAGCCGACACGTCCCTTTGACAGCACACAAGCTGCACCTGATGCAGTTTTGGTCGACCAGATCATCATTGACGACATATGCCTCCAGCTCAACCAAAACTCAGGATCCACCAATGAAGTAGTTGCCGATCTTGATTATATGATCAAGGTAGAAGCTCCATACTTGGGTGTCAAGGGGAGAAAAAATGTCAGAGAGATCATCATTGAGACCCTACAGTTTAGGGATGGCCCGAAGCTAGAGAAAGTGGACGAGCTGGAAGAGATAGAAGCCAACCCATCTTACCCCGAGCAAAAAATCAAGATAGGTAGACAGTTGTCACCAGAATAAAAGGTTGAGATAACTGACCTATTAAAAGAGAGTAAAAACGTTTTTGCATGGAAGGTAGATGGCATGAGGGGAGTCAAGGAAGAGGTCGTCGTGCACCGCCTTGATGTCAACCACACCATAAAATTCAAAAGCCAGAAGTTAAGAATTTTCGGTCGTGGCAAGGAGATAGCCATAAAGCAAGAGGTCGACAAGATTCTCAGTGCAAGTATTATCAAGGAGGCATCCTACACTACTTGGCTAGCAAATGTAGTGGTGGTTAAGAAGGCCAATGGGAAGTAGAGGATGTGTGTCGACTTTACACACTTAAATTTGGCTTGCCCAAAGGACAGTTATACCCTCCCTCGAATAAACAAGTTGGTCGACTCAATTGATGGACATGCCACCCTCAATTTTCTCGATGCATACTCAGGCTACCACCAGATCAGAATGTACAAATATGATATTAAGAAGACAGCCTTACAGGCAGCTGGAGAGGTATATAGTTACACCAATATGCCGTTTGGGTTAAAGAATGTTGGGGAAACATATCAGAGAATGGTAAACAGAGTCTTTGCCAATTAGATTGGCCGAAACATGGAGGCCTACATCGATGACATGGTCATCAAAACCAAGACTGGTCGTTATGTGGTCGACCTAAGGGAAATGTTCGCTAATCTACGAGCAAATGACATGAAGTTGAATCCGAGCAAATGTGTGTTCGGGGTGGCAGCAAGCAAGTTTCTGGGTTTCATGATATCACAGAGGGGTATTGAAGCCAATCCAGGGAAGATCAAGGCGTTGGTAGAAATGCAAGATCCTACGTGCACCAAGTAAGTTCAACGCTTGAATGGTAAGGTCGCTGCTTTAGGTTGCTTTATAGCCAAGCCAGCTGAGAGGTCTCTCCCCTTCTTCAAAACCTTGAGGGGGACGAAAACCTTTAAGTGGTAGGCCAAATGTTCCTCGTCGTTCCAACAACTCAAAGAGTACCTCGCCACTCCACTATTGCTTAGTAGCCCAGTTCAAGGAGAAAGCTTGTACATCTACCTATCAGCTGGAGATCGAGCAGTGGTTGCAGTTTTGGTCATAGAGGAGAATGGCATTCAAAAACCAGTTTATTATATGAGCAAGGCCATGTCGGACGTAGAAGGAAGATACTTTAATGAAGAAAAGGTGGCCTATGCCTTGTTAATAGCAACTAGAAAGCTTCGAGGTTACTTCTCTGCTCACCCCATTATCGTGTTGACTAATACTCCGCTGAGGAAGATATTACATAAGTCGGAAAGCTCAGGTCGACTACTTAACTGGTCTATAGAGTTGACGGAGTTCGACATCGAGTACAGACCTCAAAAAACTAGTAAGCATAACCTCTCGTTGACTTTTTGGTCGAGCTTACGTTCACCAAAGAGGATAACACAAAGACTAAAATCTTGAAAGGAAAAGAGCCATCAAGCCGACAGACATTGAGTTTGCCCGATGATTGCTGGAAAGTTAACTCAGATAGGTCTGCTACAAAGACTGTTAGTGGAGCTGAAATTGTGTTGATCGAGCCAGAAAGGGTAGGACATTTGAAGAAGCTTTGAGGTTCAAATTTCAAGCCTCCAACAACCAGGCCGAGTATGATGCCTTAATTGCAGCAGTTGAGTATGCCAAGTGCTTGGGGGGACTAAGATCGTGGTTTATTGTGACTCCCAACTGATTGTGAATCAATTTAAAGGAGATTATGAGGTACTCAACCCAATTCTGATAAAATATTACGGGCTAGTGAAAAAGCTCATCCAAGACTTAGATTTTTGGGAGATACAGAGAGTAAGCCGTGAGCAAAATAAATTAGCCGATCTAATCTCCAAGTTGGACACTTCAGACGAGCATCATGGTCAACCAATCTCGTACTTAGAGCATCCAACATACGAAAGAGTGAAGGTTCTATGCTCGGTTGATGGCTCTAAGTGTTGGATTGATAAGATAAAGGCCTACATCGAAACAAGCGAGCTACCAGTTGACGAGCAGAAAGCTAAGAGATAAGGAAGAACACCCCTAGGTTCACTATACATGGTGACTGTTGGGTATGCATACTTTAAACCTCCTTGCTTTAGATTTAATTTGATTGATACCATAACCTCATCTATATTTTTTGGACTTTAGGCCCATATGTAATGAAGATTAGACTTCAATTTTTTAGTACAAGTCCAATTTATAGAATAGGATTATTTAGGCTTGAATACTGGCACAACTGCATTGGACATGAGGTTTCAAGTCAAGAGGTTTTAAAGTCATGCAAAACCGCATTGCTAGTACAAACCTCATCATGAAACCGAACTCATCAAACCGCAAGTTAAACCTCATTTGTGAGACCACACTTCATGAGACCGCGTCTCACCAGCCTCATCCAATGATTGATTACTTGAAGATTTGGACCACCTTTAACTGATTGATCTACGTCAGCAACGTTGAGTTAACTACAAGTTAAATCAACATGTCAAACGGTCACTCAAAGTTTAAAAGAATTTTGAAAAGGTGACAGGTGTCCTTCATTCTAGAATGTTGTGTGAGGTCCGTACAACCTTATCAACAACTTCTGAACAAAAGGACAAAAGTGGACACGTGGACCAATCAGACCGCACCAGCACTTTACTTGATACAGCTGTTCCAAACGGCTACTTTTGTTGCATGGGTATAAATACCCCCAATCTTCATCATTTGAAGATTGCTTAAGAATATCCATTTGAGAGAGTCCTTTGAAGATTTGAAAAAATTTCCAGATTTCTAGAATCCTTTGAATCTTCATCCTTCATAGCTTCAAGAACAAATCTCCAAGCTCATAAATTCAAGCCTTTGTAACACTTCAGATTTATTGTGCTCTAATCATACAGATCTAAAGAGCCTAGAATCTTGATAATCACACACACACACCTTGTGAGGACCTCCCCAACCTCGGGACCTATAAATTCGTGTCCCAGCTGAAGGGTCCCCAAACCACCTTCTAAAATTTTAAAACTTTTCCTTTAAATAATTTAAGAGTTGACTAAACTTTTGAAAACCAAACTATAACCTGTTTTAATTTACAACATTACAACTGAAAATATTTATAAAATTTTATACACATTTCTTTTCCCCAAATTTAATAATAACCACACTTATTCCTCAACTCCCAAAACATTACACATACCCTGATGACCCAAAATACGATCCACCCTCCTTTTCGGCCTCACCGGTCTGGTCTACCTGTCTCAGCTGAAACTAAAAAAATTAAAGGGAGAAGGGGTGAGAAGAATCTCAGTAAGCTATTATGCATGCAGCAAGATGCCAAATAAGATGCAACACGTAAACAAGTTGTTCAACATCATATTTGGAATACGGTAAACATACTACCTTACCTGACCTTACCTTTTCCCGTCTGAACAATACATCGTACTACATGGGTATGGGCATACATCCTCATGGGAACCCATCCTCTATATGTGTGAACGGCTTAGGCCTATTCACGCCTTACAAGACCCATTTTTCAGGGAACCATGTAAGGTATCAGTATCCTATGAACTGCTTAGGCATATCCATAGTAACTGAGCCCCAAACTGTGGCTACAGTGGGGTGGAAACGGACACAGGTATAATGAAACCCGAGCACCTTATGTTACAACTTCTCATAAGTGGTCATATTCCATTATACCCCCGAAATATCAGCTGATATTAAACATAACCATAATCACATTCAAGCACATAACAGTTACTTGAAGTCAAATCCACCCAATAGGATATCAATATATATAACATGGTATTATTACTCATGTTGAACAGTATAAAACATGGTACAATTACTCATGTTGAACAGTATAAAACATGGTACAACTACTCATGTTGAACATCTCAATTAGTGTAACATATATATAAACACTAATGAGTCAATATAATCCACGTATGGCATGTATGCTCATCATCAATTCCATGATGCCGTGCAACAATTATTTCACGCACCAATTTAACATATAACCATCCCCAAGTAATCACGTAGGGGTATAATAACATACAAGTAGCTTTACGTGTTAATAACATCACATTACACAACTCCCTTTCAAGTTCCATAAACAGATACCAAGTTTCTATAAACTTTGGTTCTCAATTAACAATGGCTTCCAACCCGTTTCCAAGCAATATTTATACTACTTCCCCAATTCCATTTTAACCAATTAAGACATCGATGTGTAGCTAAAGTGCTCTACTTTAATCATAATTAAAGAGGGTTCAGTTATGCTCTAAGTTGATTAGATTTCCAAGCCTTAAAAGTTGATTCCGAATTTCCATTGCAGGGCACGACTCGTGCCCTATGGAACGACTCGTGCCTTTTTCCCCCTATTTTGATCTGAACGATTTGGACCAGTTTCACGAATCGTTTTCACGAATGGCAAAAGGGCACGACTCGTGCCCCTTGGCACGACTCGTGCCAAGGCCAAAATCTGATACCAGATTGCAGAGCATCAGCAGTTGTTTCACCAAGTTCTATTTACCACCTTCCTCTGTTTTTCCAAAGGCCAACACCAGTACCAATTAACCAAGACCCAGTTTATATACAAAATTTAACACATAACTACACCCAAACCATGCCATAAGACATATATGCCCCATCCATCTTCTCACAAATTCACTATTCCATGATCCTTGTTCCTTTTCTTCAACCAACCCTTTCTAACCACTTTTTAAGCCAAGAAACTTAAGTAAACAAGTCCCAATATAGTTTATAACACGTTTCAACATTTTATAACTTCATATGCTCAACATTAAAAAGAATCATAACAACTTACCTAAAATGATTCTAGAATTCCCAACACCCATTCAAATACAATTTCCTCATTCTCAACCAAGTTCCCAAGGCTATGACATCCAAGTACTCTTATTCAACCCGACTCGTTTCCTTTTCCGTTTAAGCACCCAAATAAAAAGTCCAACCTTGACCGAGTTCATTATAACACCTAATATCAAGTTTTATAAATAATCCTTCCTGTTTAATTCCGAGGCCATTTTAATTGACTACTCATTACAAGAACCATGAATATCACCTAAATCCTTAACATTTCCAAGCCAAGTAAACGATCCGCCACTACCATATGAAATTCCAACCCGAACTTCCCTTGTTATTCTCAAAGTCGTAAAAAGTGACTAACATTTCAACAATCATATATATAATATAGTAATGCCACACATAAATACCATTTTATCATTTCCAAGCCAAACCTTATTCCACTCAATCAAATAATTCATTTTTCCCTTTTTATTCCCACAACCCAAATAAATTCCGAAAATTACCAAAAGCCAAATGTTTTGGTCCAATAATACAAAATATCATTTCTAACACATAATATCATCATTCAACTTAATATGCACAACTATTTGAAAGAAATCATAATAACTCACCCAAAAATATGCCGAAATAAAAAGACGATCTGATCGGCTCTAAATGTTGTCCTCGGCTTTCTGATCGCTCCGCCGCAGTCGGATCGTAAATCGGACTAACGGTTGATTTTTTTAGGAATTTTTGGAAGAAATGAATCAAAAAGAATTTGGAGACGGAGGAAGTATTTTTCTCTTTCTCTCCCGAGCTCTCCTGGACTGAACCGAGAATGCCGTGGAATGCCTTGGAAGGTTAGGATATATATTAATAGATGTTACAATTTAACCCCTCTAAGCTTAAGTTATTTCAATTAAACCCTTAACCTTTCAATTACACCCAAGTCTCTCCATAATTTGTAAAGCTTTTTAATTAATTTTTTCAATATTATGACTTTACTACAAAATTCCTTTTTATTCCATTTAGATATTAAATAATTAAAATTAATTTATTAACACACTTAAAATATCACACAATTTATTTACATAATTAAAATGACAAATAATTTATTAAAGTGTTGAAACTAACACATAAAAATCCCACTTATTATGAAATGCAACCAATAAAATGCTACGGGCCCGCTCCACGTGCCCAACACGTGAGTAAAATGGTGCCTAGGTTTCGGGTCGTGACACACCTCACTTGATTAATCACATAGATTAAATCATTTGAGATACACCAGTTATAATCTGGGATTTGCTTCATTGTTTAGATTTTAGATTTGAGTTTGATTCTTATAACCTTGTAATCTATTTCATCATATAATACAAAATCTAGTAGTTAGAAAATCTAATACTAACCATCTTGGTAGTGGACGTAGATCATTTACGATTGAACCACTCCAAATCTTGTGTTTTTCAATTTCTGCATTTTCTTTACTGTTTATCTCTCAAACTAATTTGTCTTATCTGTTTGATTTTAATAGATTTCCCAAATTTGTGAATTGTGTTTAAAGTTAATCATTGTCAAATCTCACTTTACTGTTTTGTAAACCTCAATATCAAACCTCACTCTGTTATTAAAAAATTCCGATGTGCATTTTACAAAACTCACTTGTGGTTTTGATACACTGCAATCATGGTTTTGTAACCAAGAGGTTTGTTTTTCAAAAATAGTCGAAAAATTTGTAACATCTATTGATTGAAGAAAATAGAAGCTCAAGACCGCATCAAGATTCTGACTTGAGGTCTGTATTGGATTTAATGCAGGCCAATATCCAAAATGATGTTGGGCAGCTAAGGGAAGAGCTGAGAATGAAGATTGATGTAGTTAGAGGTGGTTTAACTGCAAGGTTGACTAGCTTGACTGATGAGGTTAGGGATAGGCTTGAAGCCCTTAATGAAGGATTAATAGATAAAATCAGCTTCAAATTTCAGGAGTTGGATAATAGTTTCAGGGGGAGCTTTGGTGAATTAGAGGCCATATTACAGTCATCCCAAACCGCTATCCAAGATTTCATCCATACATTTTATAACACATTGAATGCTTCCATTCAATTGCAGCTCAATGGAATCTTGGAAGGACTTAATGAGAAGTTTGATGAAAATACTTCCAAGTAAGATGAGATCAAATAAAGTACAAAAGCTAATACCAAAGCAATTGGAGCTAATAATGCTAGGGTGATCGCATTGGTTAATGATTTAAGGGGAGTGGAAGCTGCTCAAGGGAGAACTCAAGAAGAGGTTAGAAGACTTAGAAGAACCTTGAGAGCTAAAAATCTTGCCTTCAATTTTTCTGAAGCCCCAATTGAAGATAAGGTTGTGAATGGACCTCATGCACAAAATTTTGTTGGCTTAATTGTTCAGCATGTTGTTCCATTCCAACCTCCCCAGTAAAACCGCACTCTATGTAATTTTGCTTACTTCATTTTGCTTTGTTTTACTGTTTTGTTATTTTCATTCCTACCTGTAATTGTAAATTCCAAACATATTTGAAGGTAGTAATGAAAGAATGCATCATTGTTAATTCTAAAACCTTGTTCATTCAAATCGATTGTTTGTAAAACAATGAATGCATTGTTTTAAACCTCATGCACATATACATAAAATTAAACTCATATTTTGTGCTTGATGTTTAAACCGCAGACTTAAAATTAAACTCATATTATTTTTTGTATGCACTTAATGTATTTCTATACTTTCAATTTGTAAGTTTTATATCTTTCAATAGTATAGAAATCTATAACTTAGTCTATTGTGTGCATTGACTTGGGACATGATTTACCATTTTAATTATTAAGGACATGTTTTTACGAATTACAACGTTTTGCCTTTGCTATATTAGGTAATGGCATCAATCAAATAGGGGGAGATTGTTAGCTATGAATACTTTAACCCTCCTTGATTTAGCTTTAATTTGATTGATACCATAACCTCATCTATATTTTTTGTACTTTAGGCACATATGTAATGAATCTTAGACTACAATTTTTTAGTACAAGTCCAATTTATAAAATATGATTATTTAGGCTTGAAAACCAGCACAACTGCATTGGACATGAGGTTTCAAGTCAAGAGGTTTTGAATTCATGCAAAACCACATTACTACTGCAAACCTCATCATCAAACCACACTCATCAAACCGCAAGTTAAACCTCATCTGTGAGATGGCACTTCATAAGATCGCATCTCACCAACCTCATCCAATGATTGAAGACTTGAAGACTTGGACCACCTTTGACAGATTGATCCACGTCAGCAACGTTGAGTTAACTACAAGTTAAATCAACGTGACTAACGGTCACTCAGAGTTTAAAAGAATTTTGAAAAGGTGACAGGTGTCTTTAGGTCCGTACAACCTTATCAACAACTTCTGAACAAAAGGACAAAAGTGGACACGTGGATTAATCAGTCCGCACTAGCACTGTACATGCTACAGCTGTTCCAAACGGCTAATTTTTTGTAGATGGGTATAAATACCCCTAATCTTCATCATTTGAAGATTGCTTGAGAATATACATTTGAGAGAGTCCTTTGAGGATTTGAATAAATTTCCAGATTTCTAGTATCCTTTGAATCTTTATCTTCATCCTTCATAGCTTCAAGAAAAAATCTCCAAGCTCATAAATTTAAGCCTTTGTAACACTTCAGATTTATTGTGCTCTAAATCATACAAATCTAAAGAGCCTTGAATCTTGATAATCACACACACCTCACTTGATTAATCACATAGATTAAATCATTTGAGATACATCGGTTATAGTCTAGGATTTGCTTCATTGTTTAGATTTTAGATTTGAGTTTGATTCTTGTAACTTTGTAATCTCTTTCATCATCTAATACAAAATCTAGTAGTTATAAAATCCAAGAATAACCATCTTAGTAATGGACATAGATCATTTATGATTGAACCACTCCAAATCTTGTTTTCTTCAATTTCTGCATTTTCTTTACTGTTCATCTCTCAAATTAATTTGTCTTATCTGTTTGATCTTAATAGGTTTCCCAGATTTGTGAATTGTGTTTAAATTTAATCTTTGTCAAACCTCACTTTACTGTTTTGTAAACCTCACTATCAAACCTCACTCTGTTATTGAGAAATTTCGTTGTTCATTTGACAAACCTCACTTGCGATTTTGATATACTGCAAGAGTTGTTATGTAAGTAAGAAGTTTTTTTTCAAAAATGGTCGAAAAATTTGTAATAGATATTCACCCCCCTCTAGCTATTTTTCACCCTTGTTGCCTCCTTTGGGACCAACAGTGACGCTTTATTCAGTAGGTCCTTCATCAAACCTTTGCTGAGGTGTGTTCATCCCCTAGAGGTTTCTCAGCTTTTGTTCAAGGTACATTGTGGAGTATGTGGAGGACACCCGGGGGCCAAAACTTTGGCAGGCAAGATACTTACATTGGGATATTATTGGCCTCATCTATGTGTAAGTCCCCAATCCACCCCACTCTCCATCCGAGCAAGTGGGACGGACAACGAGAGTTCGCTTATCCAAAATCACAAAGTCCCGTGACTTTCTGAGCTTTAAATTGACCAAGGGAGGCAAGAAATGACCTTTTGTACATTAAAAACATCAGAATGACCTCGCAGGAATAACAAAAGTAAAAAACATACTGACTTTCCACCTTGGTCCGCATGGATCACCTTGCAAAAGGCAAAGGTATTCCGTACGGACCTATTTGTCATTTCCAGAGGCTATAAATACTGCCCTCTTGCTCCCTTATTTGGGACAGAAAATTTGATAATAGTGAGAGTATTAGGGGAGATTTTGCCTAAGTGAGAGCATAATTTTTTCTCCTTCTTATCAATTTTAACAAATCAAATACTTTCACAACAATAACAAACATTAGAAAGATAGAAAAGAACCAATATTGGTGAGATATCCTTCCAAACTCTAATAACATTTTAATCTCTCATTTTCAAGTCTTTTAATCTATTTATAAATCATTGTTGTTGAATCTACCATCCATAATGTAGTCTTTTATTTATTCTTGCACATTGTAAGCCCAAACCATCTAAATGATCATAAAAGGCTTTCCATGCACAATGTGCTTAAGAATGGAAGTCTAATGGAGATAGTGATTTGTTTATAACTATTTCAAGTATTGCCTTTCCATTACTTACTTATGTCTTCATTTTCCTAAATCATCTCTTGATCCATTTATCTTTTAAAGTTATTATGATTCAAGTAACCCTAATCTGCAAGGATGAACTCATCACTCATATTAAAGATGTTGTTTTAGGAATCATGGTTACAATGTTAATGTAACTTTACTTCTTCCATTTTCTTCCTAAAATGTGACTAAAGGTCAAGTTTAACTTTAATGATCTCTCATTTCTTTACTTGAAACAAACAATTTCCATTGTTGTCTTTTAAGAAAAAGCTCAAAACCACCATTGTTGTACTATTCTAGGGTTTGGAGATGACAACTTTAGGATTGGACATTGGTTTTTTTTTATGTTTTTATGATCAACTTTCTAGATTGTCTTTAGAAGTTGTCACCTTTCCTTTTTTTCAAGTCTAATCGAAGTAACATCAGAAATTAAATGAGACACAAAAAAATAGCATACTGCACTTGGTCATCCGTACGGATCTCCTTGTAAAGGAGCATGGATCAGTTTGCAAGTTGTAACATTTGTTCAATTTTTCCAGTTTTTCCAATTTCAGATTTATTTTAAACCCCCTTTTTATCAAAGCAAACAATTTTTACTAAAATTGCACAGTTTTCTCTTGTCTTTTAGCTATAAAATCATTTAATATTAAACACGTACACACACACAATTTTCAAAAAGAGTTTAGAAAGTCTCATATATATTAGGCCTTTCGGGTGAGCACTAAAATCTCTTCACGAGGCATAACGTGACCTCCGAACTCAAGATCTTACATCAAATTGTCAATGTTTTGGGCTCACAAAATGGCGTGGCAACTCTCTTTTCAAAAAAATTCATCCGTCCAATCTTTAAAACATTTCATTTTTCAAAACGGACCTCCGATGCGCTCGGCCATTCCGGATCGGGTAATTTCAGTTGGCGACTCCGATGGGGACTGTGCTTGTTTTAAAACTTCTTTTAAAAGTCTTTAAAACATTTTGCAGGTCAAACTTTCGTTTACCCCTTTTTTCGGCTATTATGTTTGTGTGTTACCTTTCTTTGCTTCTTCAAAAATATATATGTGATTCGTATACATTTTGATCTTTGAAATGTCTCTTTTCGATGCGCATATTTTGCCCATAAATTGCTCTCACTTTTACCTTGTTCATAAAATGTTTTGAGCATCTTTTTTACTCATAAAAATGTTTAGGCACATATTCATGTCTTTAATACACATTATGCAAATTTGTATTTTGAATCAAAAGGGAATTTAGTTACAGCACACTATGCGCACCCTTACCATGAACACTTGCACACTACAATCCTAAACCCGAGATGATCTCAGTTATAGCTCGAAGGTGTTCCTATGCCTCTTTTGCACGCACGGGATCATTCGAAACAACCCATCCTCTCCAGTGTCAACCATGCACTATTTGTGTCACACTTTGTCTAAGACTTGGTTGGTTTTTGGCCCAGCCCGTGTCATAAAGCCTAAATGTATATTTCGTATTGATCATCTTCTGAGTCAAAACCTAAATGTCAAGGTCCCTTGCGAAAGCAAGCTCGGCAGGGTTGTCTGTTGACCCGATATTGATTTATAGTGTTGACATAGATGTTGACCTATATTAGATATACGTTAACGCTCAATGTGACACCATATCATTGAGCCTTTAATGCACAACCCATGAAAAATACGACCTATTCCAAATCAAAGATCCCTTGAGAAAGCAAGACAAAGAAAGGTCATGCCAACTTTGACTTGATCTTGACTTAAAGATATTGACTTCGATCGCAATTCGCATGGCATGTGCATTGAAACTCATATGACAGGCTTTATCCTTAAGTTATTTCCCTTTTTGGTCGGTGGAATCCGCTTGCCCTATAGAACCTTTGCTCAGGGTTGTCAACCATGGGAGGACAAAGTACAGGTGAAAAACAAGGGGCCTATAGACGTAGTGATGTATTCCACTGACCCAGGATCTAGAGTAGTTGCGAAAAAAAGAGCAGTCTTTTCCAACCATTTAGGATTCTGAGAAGACATGTTTTAAGTAAACTTGAACAGCTAATAAAATAACAACTGTATGGTCCCATTTCTGGAATCTTTAATCCCGAACTTTCACAGTCCAGTTTTCAATCTCAAATCTCGACCTTTCACGGTCCAATTTTCGATCTCTAATCACGACCTTTCACGGTCTAATCTCAAATAACGACCTTTCACGGTATAATCTCCAATCTCAACCTTTCACGGTCCGATTTCCAATCTCGACCTTTCACGGTCCGAACTCCAATCTCGACCATTCACGGTCCAATCTTTAATCCCGGCCTTTCACGGTTCAATCTTTAATCTCGACCTTTCACGGTCTAATCTCTGATCTTGACCTTTCACGGTCCAATCTTTAATCTCGACCTTTCACGATCCAATCTTTAATCCCGACCTTTCACGGTCCAATTTCCGATCTCTAATCACGACCTTTCACGATCCAATCTACAATCTCGACCTTTCACGGTCCGATCTCCAATCTCGACCTTTCACGGTCCAATCTTTAATCCCGACCTTTCACGGTCCAATCTTTAATCTCGACATTTCACGATCCAATCTTTGATCTCGACCTTTCACGGTCCAATCTTTAATCCTGACCTTTCACGATCCAATTTCCGATCTCTAATCATGACCTTTCATGGTCCAATCTCCAATCACGACCTTTCATGGTCCAATCTCCAATCTCAACCTTTCATGGTCCGATCTCCAATCTCGACCTTTCACGGTCCGATCTCTAATCTCGACCTTTCATGGTCTAATCTTTAATCCCGACCTTTCACGGTCCAATCTTTAATCTCGACCTTTCACGGTCTAATCTCAGATCTCGACCTTTCACGGTCCAATCTTTAATCCTGACATTTCATGGTCCAATCTTTAATTTCGACCTTTCACGGTCCAATTTCCGATCTCTAATCACGACCTTTCATGCTCCAATTTCCAATCTCGACCTTTCACGGTCCAATTTCCGATCTCGACCTTTAACGGCCTGATATACGATCTCGACCTTTCACGGTCCAATTTCCGTTCTCGACCTTAAACGGTCTGAACTCCAATTCTGACCTTTCACGGTCTGAATTCTAGTCCCGAACTTTCACGGTTCGATCTCCAATCTCGACCTTTCACGGTTCGATTTCCGTTCTCGACCTTTCATGATCTGAACTCCAATATCGACCTTTCACGGTTCGATCTCCGATCTCGACCTTTCACGATCCGATTTCCGTTCTCGACCTTTTACGGTTTGAATTCCAATCCTGACCTTTCACGGTCTGATCTCCGATCTCGACCTTTCACGATCCAATTTCCGTTCTCTATTGTGACTTAATATTCAATAACCCATTAAATCCTAGAATTAAGAACCTATAATTTTGTTTGCAATAACTTGTCAAAAACTTGATTATATTTATTCAAAAGTTTGACTTGTATAGATCTAACAATCACTTGTCAATCACACACACAAATTTAGTTTAAAACCCAATCACATCTACACATGTGATTGTAGTTTAGAAAACTGAGATAAAGAACACTTTTGATGAACCCAACCTTTAATTGATCACAAGATTAATTAAGACATAAGGGATTGATATACATTACCTCCATTCCGTAGAACAAGAAAACTAGCCACTCATGTTCATGAATAACATCAATAAACCTTCTATAAATTGAATAAATCTTAAAGGAATTCTTGAATAAAACTTTGTAAATATTGTTTACAACTAAAGAATTACGTTATGAGAAGGTAATAGATCTAAAACTATGGCTAGAGGTCTTCTATATATACTATGTAGAGAGGTAAGTGTCAAAAATTAGGAAACTAGGGCTAAAAACCAAGTATAAATAGGATTATGCTGATCTGCCACGAAAATAGCTTTGCAACAGATTTAGTGACGGAATGGTGGGGGCCGGCGCTCCCCTTCCTTGGGGGTGGCTGCACCCAATTTCCAGAAACTTTCTGTCTTTTTGGAGCAGGCGCTCCTCTCCCTCGGGTGCGTACGCTCCCGTGCATTGTCGACTTGCACATTACTCGGCGAACTTCCGGAGGTTATAACTTCTTCATACGGACTCCTATTGAGACGTGCCATATATGGTTGTAAATCTCTCGACGATTACTATCCAATGGTACTGAATGCTCCAGTAATATTCAACTTTTCCCTTATGGAATTTCTGTTCTTTCCTCCTTTGCCTCTTCATTATTGATTATTCCTTTTCGAATCATTTTAGATCATGTTCCAGTACTTTATCCTTGCATTCCTTGTACTTATAAACACTCTAAAAAGCCATCAAATAACCCAAGTTGAATGCAAAATAAGTATAAAGATATATCCTTTGTATGGGTAAAAACACATCCATCAAATACCCCCAAACTTATCTTTTGCTCGTTATTGAGTAAAATGAAACTAAAATCAAAATAAAACTACTAACTAACTAAAACAAATAAATAAATATTTTTGGGATTGTTCAATTCATATAATATGTTGTTGACACAACAAGTCTCAGATCTTACACACATATGCATGCTTAAACACAGTTGTCAACTCGGCAACTATTTAGTGATCAAATACGACTTTATGGCTTGTAATGTATCGCGAACTTCGCGGGCTAGGATCATGGTTACAAATGAAGGCAAGTACATACGAAATCAAGCAAGTAAAACAAAAAATTCTTCAACATACATCCTCACTTTGAATTTATCACTACGCTCCATGACAACCCATTGATTCAACCCCCAAACTTATGATTTTCCATACTTCACACATGGGGTTGATCACCTTTCTTTCTTTTGATCACTTTCCACTTCAACAATAGATAGGGCAAGGCTTTATTTTCAGCCTTTTCTTTTCTTTTGCTTTGCACATATATATCACGAATAATATACATTCAATATTTTGCTCAAGCCCCTCTTTTCAGTAAATTCATAACCTTTTTTCTTTCTTTTCTTGACCACTTTCCACCTTTGATTTTCCAAACATCACCCACACTTCCCATTCATTCTCTAGTTTCACTTTCTTGAAAAAGTGAGAAAATAGTGTATAAGTTTAAGATGTAGGATAATGTAGGTAGAAATGAATGCGAATGGCGGTCTAGGATAACCTCTCAATTAGTGAGAGTTTCCATTCTTTTTCAAACTCAAAAGGGGTTATAGCGGAAATTTTATAAGTGACGAAAAAGTTAAAGGCTCACAAATAGGGTTAAAAAAAAATAGTCATATATCATTTCCTGAATAGCCTAATTGATGTGTTATTAACAATCATGCAAACATGTTCCAGGATCCCCGAGAATGCCAAAGTGATCCTATAAAGGTTTACTAAATTGGTAACAATGATCAAGAAAAATAATGTGGAAAAGAAGGGTGAAGTAATCATACTTTACATGTTTCAATGCACTTATATCCCCATATTTATAATAGCACTCAAGATTTTAATTATTGAAGCACACTAAAATCATTATAGACTTTAGCCAACATCCGAAATATGGAAAGAACAAAATTTTTAATTTTTTTTAGGGTGATACTATATACACTCCCCTATAAACCCACAAACTCGGAGACATATCTACCCCCAAACTCAAGACATGCTATGTCCTCATAGCATAAAGATTAAAACATGCATTGGGTTCAAAAGATGACATGATACAACAAACAAATAATATAAAGCAATAAATACGTACCTAGTTGGGTTGTCTCTCAATAAACGCATTTGGTTAAGGTCGTTAGCCCGACCGTTGCCCGCGTTTCGACTTTACCTTCCGTCCTTTGGCCCACTTTGCACTTTCGCGGGTTTTTATTTTCATATTAAGTCTAATATATATTCCCCCTTTATCATATCATTTAGCAACAAGGGGAAATTATTACACTTACATTTGTACTTTTTCACTTGTGGCATCTCACCACCTTTTTCGTCACAAGGACAAGGAGAAGGTACAATAATGATAGTCAAGTTTTCATTTAGATTGATAATGTTTTGAAAATTCTTAACCGCATTGTGAACCTCCTCCCTATCCATCTTCTCCCCACAATATAGGGCCAACTCAATCTCATCACAAACTTGCTAATGCCATGTTTTCTCTACCTACTCCATCGGCCAACTTGAACTATTCGTATGTAATTTATCTTTAGAGTCAAGAATGGGGATCTCATGACAAAATCCTCCGTTGCGTCCTCCAAAGGTTACTTTTCAGGTTGTAGTTCTCTCTTATAGTCATCATTGTAAAACAACCTACTGCTTCCTCTCAAAATTGTATTCTAGGTGGTGGTAGGCCATCATAATAGCTTGGATAACAAGTTGGATCATATACTACCTCTTCCCCTTCATCATTTATTCTCCAAATCAAAGTCGAAGGTTGATTTTCCCGATCTTGTTAATAAGAATTTGGGGACGACCCAATTAACGATTGTCAAGATAGGAAGGGGAAGCTCTTTTGCACCTGTGGAGAGTACTCATGAAAATATGTCCTAGATGGATAAACGTTAGTGGCATGAGAATAAGCACCACAAGTATAACATGCTTATTGAATAGTATAATTAGCAAAATTTCTATTTAAAACTATCGTAGTTAATTGTTCTACTTGTTCAGACAAATTGGTCAATTGTAGGAACAATCTCTATTCAACCAACTCGTCATAGGTTCTCATTCCATACATCCCTCTATTAGTATCTCACACATTAATTTTATAAGAAAAAAAATCTAAATACAAAGAATAATTAAGAAAAACAAAAAGAAAACTTATTTACAATGTTGAAAATTAAATTGTTGACTACAAAACAAATCCCCGGCAACGGCGTCAAAAACTTGATGGGGAAAATCCCACTTTTAATAAAAATATCTCGCAAGTGCACGAGTTATCGTAGTAGTAGTAGTACTTATAAAGGGTCGAATACATAGGGATTTGTTAATAAATAATTCGACTTTCAACAGTAAAACAAACAATTAAAAGAATGGGGTTTAGATTTGATTACTATTCCTACTTAAAACAAGAAATAAAGAAAGCAAGTAAACTATTACCGAATACCAAAAAATAAGGATCTACGGAATGAGATTCATATATATCGCACCAATATGCCAATTAATAATACAATCAATCATAGTTGGAGGTTCAACATCTTTTAGTAAAATTGGGCGTTCACACGTGCACAATTTAGTATTCTACAAATTTTAGGTTTTCTGCAAAATCCACTTAATATTATAACCCATTAAATATTGAGGCTTTGACCAATTAGTCCCTCACCCAAACAAAAACTATCTTTAAGGACTAACATTATCAAAACAGCCAAAAAGTTCCTCAATTTTTTCTAGACCAAATTGCCCCTCAAACACCCCCCTCTCTCTCTCTCTCTCTCACGCACGAACGGATCGTTCCTTTCTCTCTCTCTCTCTCTCTCTCTCTCTCTCTCTCTCTCTCTCTCCCTCTCTTCTTTTCTTTTTTTTTTTACGTTTTCTTCTTATTTTTTTCTCTTTTCCTTTTTTTTTTACTTTACTTTTCTCTCTCTCTTCCTTTTTTTTTTCCTCTTAAATTTCTAAAATGCAATATCTCAAAATCTAAAAGTCGAAAAAATAATTCGAAATCACTGTTTTAATCACATCGCCAAGACGAATCAAACAAGTTTACTCATCATATATTTTAAAATTTATAAATAAAATAATTATTTTTCACTTGTAAAAATCTGAAAAAAATCATTTATCATTTGTTCACACATGAGTATAACTGTATAATGATTTTCACATTTATAAACTAAGAAGTCTATTTCACAGTTTTGATGAAAATAACTGTATAAATAAATGTGAAATTGACCTCAACAATCATAACTGAGAAATTGACCTCACAATTGTGCACAAACAATCATCAACAACTGATAAATAATAGGTAAACCACAGATACTAAGTAGCAAAATAACTGTGAAATTGACCTCACAGTTCTCAGTTCATAGAGGTCAAAAACCAAACCATTTCACATTCATAAATAACTGTGAAACTGACCTCACAGTTTTAGTAGCAAAATAACTGTGAAATGGAATTCACAGTTATGCATAATAACTGTGAAAATCATTACACAATTATTTACATCAAACCCAACAACCGTGAAACTTGTTCTACAGTTGTCCTAAAGGAATGACACAAAAATAACACTCATAACTATAACTGAGAAATTGACCTCACAGTTGTGCACAAACATAATTCTCAGCTTGAAAATGTGCAAATCATTACACAGTTATGCACAATAACTGTGAAAATCATTATACAGTTATTTACATCAAACCCAACAACCATGAAACTTGTTCTACAGTTGTGCTAAAGGAATGACACAAAAATCATAACTGAGATATTGACCTCAACAATCATAACTGAGAAATTGACCTCACATTTGTGCACAAACAATCATCAACAACTAATAAATAATGGGTAAACCAAACATACTAAGTACCAAATTAACAGTGAAATTGACCTCACAGTTATCAGTCTAGAAAGGTCAAAAACCAAACCATTTCACATTCATAAATAAATGTGAAACTGACCTCACAGTTTTAGAAGTGTGAAAAACATTTCACAGTTATTCACATCACAACCAACAACTGTGAAATAGACCTCACTGTTGTTCTTTAAAAGAATGACATAAAAACAGTAAAATCTATCACACGGTTATGCACAATAACTGAGAAATTGACCTCAACAATCATAACTGAGAAATTGACCTCACAGTTGTGCACAAACAATCATGAATAACAGATAAATAACATAGCACTACTTATATCAGCAGTCTTTGTTTCAGGTGCCGGATTTGGCTGTTAAAAAATAATGCGCAAAATCTGACAGCCAGCCAGCTAGCTCCCTTCTTTTTGTGATATCAGTTTGATCAGTTTTTCTGCTCTTCAGGTCTATAGCACTACTTATTTCAGCAGTATTTGTTTTAGGTGCCGAATTTGGCTGTTAAAAAAGATCAAGGGCCGCGGACTATTGGCTGTGCTGCCCACTTGAGATGCAAGTGAAGCTTTCCTGATTTAGTTCCATCTACGGGGAACGTATCTGTAAATTCACCTTCTAATATGACCCTTGTAAGTGTCATTATGCATCTTCCCATCTTATCCTGCGTTAACATAGTAGAAACACTATGCCATTAATGCAAAGCACTTAAAGGCAAGAATAATCCACACTTTTGTTGAGTTTTGGATGAAATCTTTATTATCTCCCACATTCTAAATGGTGGGAAAACGTTAGATTTTTAACTTAAAATCTGGCGATATCAGAGTTCTAGTACATTTTTCTTTCTGATGAAACAAATGAATGACTGAATTCCCCAGAAATCTTACCTTTCCAAAGGTGTCGTGATCCCAAACGTCCAACATTAGCAGATCATGTAAGCCATCTTCAACGACAAAATCAAATGTTTGATTCCAAACAGGATTTAAGGTGTTATTTATAACCTGGTAGAAAGAGAAGGTATATTAAGATTCATGACTCACTAATCATTGAGTTTAGTAAAAAAAATATAATCTGAAATCACAGGATTCTTGGCTAAGATGGAGTAAAGGTTAGGGTGGGGATTCAACATCACCCAAAAAAGAAAAAAAACAAAGAACAGTTTATATTTTCCTACACTAAATGAAGAGGAATAAGAAGGATACCCTAGTCTTGGCTTTCTGGATTTCTTCATTATAAGTACGACATAGGGATCGATTTTCCCATCAAATCTACTACTGGCAAATTATCACCGCCATTACGATACAGAATAGAACACCTCTTACAATGACATCTTTTTTCTTTTGTGAGACTGCCTTTGAAAGCTCACTATCATTCGCATCAATTTCGGATTTAAGTTTCTTCTCCAATGAAGTTAATCTGAAAAGAGAGAATTACTGAAAAGAGAGAATGGAAGTATTACTGAAAAGAGAGAATGGATCACGTGTTTTTGTTGTGAAAGATACCTGTATCCATTCAAAATAGCTGACGGTCACACCTCCGACATTTGTGTATATGTCGGGTAGTATTATAACTCCTTTATTTGACAGTCTATTATTTTTGCTTGGTGCTGAGATTTCTTTAAAAACAGATTTTAAGCCCAAATGGAAATTCTTGTTCTCTCTCATAATCCAGAACCTCCTGCACTCACTCTAATCATCCCGGCTACGACTGCCTTGACTTTTTTCTAATGGGCATATAATCAAAGAGAAAAGCTCCTCAAACATTATCCGTAGGCAAAAGACAAATATTAATCTTTTCTTTCAACATAGTTATAAACAATGAAAATAAGCAAACAGAGAGAACTTGTTACTTATATCAAGATATATGTCCATAACTAATACTTACTCCACACAAATTTTAATTTTCCAGTAATAATATCATTAGTTGTTGATGATTGTTTGTGCACTCACAGTTGTTGCACAAACATTTTTCTGCCAACACTAAAATTAATTAGCTAGTTAGGTTGCCAAATTTGACTTAATAAAGAAAAAGAAAAAAAAAAGCGAAAAATGCAGTAAACCATAAGAGGATCCAGTGATGCATACCATGTTAACCAAGTCCGTCTGACCTGACTTTCGTCAACCTAAATCTCGATCGCGCATTTTGTCAAACACCCTGCGTGCATCTCTCATACTATTACATTTCACATACATTTCAATCAACTTAGAGATCAATTCTACATCGCCACTGTAAGGTGAACGATTCAGTAACTGTTGAACCTTCTTCCCAAGCTCGAGCGACTTCAAATTCCTGCGCTTAAACTCTTCTTCTTCATCGAGAATGATCCTGGAAAGTTGAATTGGGGTGAAGGGGATTTGGGGTTGACGAAATTGAAAGATAAGGAACACGGATTTGGGTTTTTAATATGTTTGATTGAGAATATTGGTGTTTGATTTCACGGTGGTCGCTATGGGTATGGCAGTGGCAGTCTAGCCATGGAGCTCGCCGGTGGTGTAGAAGCTGGAACGGATCGCCGGTGGTGAAGCTGATTGCGGATAGAGAGAGAAATGGATTGCGGATAGAGAGAGAAGAGCAATTGTGGATAGAGAGAGAAAGGGCAGTTTGGTCATATAAATTATTATAAATAGGGAGAGGGGCTCTACGGTCGTTTTGATTTGAAGTCTTGGATCCTAAGGTAAAATTTAAAATATACTATTTTTATTGGTAAATTCCATCCTATCTCAAGGGCTTATTAGTAAAAATCCCTTAAATATTATGATTAAAAACTTATAATTTTGGTTTGCAATCACTTGTCAAAACCTTAATTATATTCATTCAAAAGTTTGACTTGCATGGATCGAACAATCACTTGTCAATCACACACACAAATTTAGTTTAAAAATCAATCACATCTACACATGTGATTGTAGTTTAGAAAACTGTTATGAAGAACACTTTTGATGAACCCAACCTTTGATTGATCACAATATTAATTAATACATAAGGGATTGATATAAATTACCTCAATTTCGTAAAACAAGAAAACTAGCCATTCATGTTCATGAATAACATCAATAAATCGTTGGAATTGATCGTGGTTTTAGTAGTTTAGTTGACAAATGAGAACTTACTGATAAGTCCTCAGTTCTTTGGTCGTCGGAGTTAGTGGTCGCCGAAGATGAACGTGTTCTTAGTATTATTTGACAACTGAGAACTTACTGATAAGTTCTCTTTTGTTTGATCGCCGTAGTTGGTCGTGTTCTTAGTAGTTTAGATGACATCTGGGAATTTACTAATAAATTCTCAGTTGTTGGTCGCCGGAGTTGTTAGTCGGAGAAGTAGAGTTGGTGGTCGCCGAATTTGATCGTGTTCTCAGTTATTTGGTCGTCGGAGAGGTCACCAGAGTTGATTGTGTTCTTAGTAGATTAGTTGACAACTGAGAAGTTACTGATAAGTTCTCAGTTATTTGGTCACCAGAGTAAAAAAAATACAGTCAGAGTTGGTGGTTGTAGGAGTTATTGACCGGAGAAAATGGGGAGGGGTGACCTGAGGTGATGGTGGTTGGAGAGAAAGTAAACTGATAAATAAGGCGGATTTAGTAAATGAAGGCTAATTTACTCATTAAGATAGAGACTATATTATTAGATGAAATATTTCTTGTCTTATTAGATAAAATAGGTAAATTTGAGAGATTATATGATAAATTAGGGGTGTAAGTGGTTCGGTTCAAACCACGGTTCGGAACCGAACCAAACCAAACCATGCGGTTTAGTTCTGTTTTCAAGCAATAATGGTTTGGTTCGGTTCCAAATATTGTCAAACTGTGTGGTTCGGTTTGATCTGCGGTTTGGACCCCAAACCACGGTTCGAGACCGTGAGACCGAACCACCAAACCGAACCAATAAACCAAACCGCCAAACCGTTCAATATTAACCGTAGATATGTATATCTTTCATTTTCACCTTACATTTAGATTTGAAAACTCCAAATTCTATTCAAGAATTTTAGCCCATAACCCTTTTTTCTTTTGGTTAATCTTCTTGTAATAATGTTAATTTACTCTTTAGCACATACCATTACAAGTACTCAAATTGTTGTTATTATAAACATTGAAGCACAATTTCAAGTTGTGTTTAAATACTAAATCTCTTATTTGTGTTATGCTAGAAAAATTTAAACAAACAAGACAATGAATTATGTAGTTTTAAACCATGTTCTAATTAATGGTTTAAGGTTTAAGCAATGTTCTATTTAATGGTTTGAACTATGGTTTGAATTGTGGTTTAAACCGTGGTTCGAACCGTAAAATCAAACCGCGGTTCGAACCAAATCGAACCAAACTATGGTGGTTTGGTTTGGTTTGGTTCGGTTTGAATTTTTTCACGGTTCGGTTCGGTTTGAGATTTTTCCAAACCGATGATTAGTGGTTCGGTCCGTAAATTGTCCCAAACCGAACCATTTACACCCCTATGATAAATCCCTTTTAGAATATTCGATGTTATTATATGTTTTATTTATTTGGTTGTAGAAGCCTTTTGAAATTAATTATTTTCTAATTAATTTTTCATTTTTTTCTTTTAGTCCCCCGAGGACGGGTAGCACGAGGAGGGTTAGCACCTGCTCCCTCGGCGGTTGGCTGCCCCATGGAACGGAGAGTCATGGCGATGGGAGGTGGTCCTTCGAGCTGAGGTGGAGGAGGAGGAAGCACCTCGGCATTTGGAGGGATCCCGTTCACTTGGGTCTCGTCCTCATTGGTAACACTTGCGAATTGTCCGTCTTCCATTGAAATTCAACAATTGTAAACAGCAAATTACCAAACGGATGACTTTTTCAATAATCAAAATTTCAAGCCAAATTCGGAGCAGAATTCGACGCAAACACGAAATCGCAAATTGCGATTTGTCAACGCCAAATTTTTCGGCCAAAACGTACGTTCTAAGCAAAAACTGGGCAAATTCCGGCTGAATCTGCAGAATCCGGCCAAAATTGGAACAGAGTAAAAAACGGAACAGATTTTTCCGTTGAATCAAGAACAAATTCGGCAAGAAATCAGGCTTCACGCGAGCTTTTTCCAGGCCAAACAAAGGGTGTTTGAATCGATTTCCCGGCAATGAAACCAATTGATGATGCCAAAATTGTCAAATCAGCCCAAATCCAAGCGATCGTTTGCTCCGGCGATAGCTAGGCCTGAAAATAAGAGAAAACACGTAAACTAAGTCGGGGCTTGACCGGCGAAGGCCCTCCGGCGTGAGAATAAGTTCACGGTTTTGATATGAGAAACTAAATTGACAGAGTTTCTGTATGTAAAAAGTAACGTACCCAATAATGTGCTATATGGCTTGTATTTATAGGGATGGATTGACAGAATCCATGTTGAATTGAACTTGTACAGAGATAAGATATAATCCTCAGAGGACTATATATGTTAAGGAGTCATTGTTTGACTTGAATTGGTGTAGATGGTTACAATTCTGGTTGGATAATAATTGTTGAATCCTTGTTTGAATAGGACCATTCAATATGCTTGCCGGATAGCCGAGGAACATAAATTTCTTAACTCGTCATTTTGCATGTAAGCTGAGATGCATGATTTTGCTTCCTCGTCAGTTGATGATCAGCCGACATGTGGATATGTCGAGATGCATGATTTTGTCTCCTCGTCATATGATGATATGCCGAGGTGCGAACTTTTCTCTCCTCGTCATTCATGTCCTCTCGGAGCATGATGAGCCGGGGAGGAAATAGTGGTATGAAGAGCCCGTTGACAATGTTAAGCCCGAGGAAGATACCTCTCGGCATACGAGGAAGGTATCCTCGGCACTCATAATTGGGGCATTTATACTTGCAAATTAGGCCTAGATTAGCCTTATTGATGACGATATACAAGACCCAGGAAGCCCATGGTTCCTTCTCGTAACTTGTATATGGATTATGTGTATAGCCCAATCCATTTGGGCTTGACCTGGGCAAGCCCATGTTCGTATCTCGGTTTATACTGTTCAGTGGCCCCCGAATTTCTAGCTCGGCCTAGGATGAGGAGAAAGTCATCTCGTCCTTGGCTTACGGAATACGAACAGGTTTGCCACGCGTTAGAGATGCTTCAATTTGGGCATCGTTTCATTATCCGCCGGTTATTGCCATGATGATGATAAGTGGGCCCCCATACCTGACATGCATGGGAAGTTGTTGCAGGCATTTAATGCTTGGGGTGCCATACCCGTTAACCCGGGTTGATGTTGGGTTTGACCCGATTGTGGTGACTGTAAAATCAAATTCCCTTCTCCATTCTAACCTTTTAGTATCTGAAGTATTTACCCTCCGGCGAATTTCTTGAACTGTTCGAGCCCAGTTTCCGATGAAGATTTGTTTCTCCGGCGACGTTGTTTTAGAGTCAGATTTCGTCCTCTTTTCAGCAATCAGGTATACATTTCTTCCTTTTTATGCTTTTCGTGATTGGTTCTGCAATTTCTAGGGTTTTTGGAGGGTTTTGATTCTTTAAACCGCCATTGTTTGAAGCTTTTCTTCATGAATCTCTGATTTTCTTTAAATATTATATGAACTCCTTTGAATCTTGTATGAATTCCCCCGTTGATCCTTGATTTCCCCTTAGAAAATTGCTCGTTCTTGGGACCATTCCCCCCGATTTCGTTATGGGTACCACACAGGCAATCTGAGGGTTTACCGGAGAGAGAGAGGACCATGGTTGTTGGTGACCTTGGCGGAGATAGGAGAAATATTGAGGAAATATGGCCGTACAAAAATGTTCATCCAATATCCAGATAGCATAAGGATAGATAGGATTGACTTGTCGTCCCTTAATGTTGTTCTTTTTGAGGATAGAGCCGAGATAATGGAGCATATAGAGTTGTTCTACCCGTCCTCAGATCACATAGCTCGTGAGCGTCTAAGTGGTAAGGCTCCCTCCTCGGCCTAACTCTAATGACGAGGAGGGGCATCCCTCTTCCCCGTCGTAAGCCTGGCCTTGGATAATGACTAACTTTGGATCCTTGGCATTTTTGCAGATATGACGGGAAGAGGGGGTGAAGCCTCCTCATCTACAAAAATTGTCAATGCCTTCGTGGAGGGCGAACAAGTTGACGGAAGGAGAGGCCGAGTGTGAATGTGTGCCCAAAATTTGTGTGTTGGATTCACGCGAGTTTGAAGACATTCGGTTTAATTTGAAAAACGGAGTCGCCACGCCATTTTGATTTCCTCAAAACTTTGAAAAAAAGGATTTATGGGTTCGGAGGTTAAGTTACCCCTTGGGAAGAACGGATCGTCGTTCACCCAAGGTGCCTTGCCGTAGCAAGTCTCCCTAGATTCCGTTTATTTTGCTTGCTTGCGTGCTTTCTTGTGTGCATGTGTTTGAATGAAAGGGGAGGGAATGTCCTAAGTTGTCTTCCGAACGTACAAACCATTTATTGGTTGTCGCTCGGGATTTCTTGGATTTTATGTATTCGGGATTTTGATCCCGTCCTCATCTTGGACTTGTGATCATCGCATTGTTAACCTCGGGACTTGCGTGATCGAGAGAAGGACTCTCTTTTATGGCCCAAGAATGAGGTTCTTTAGGAAGGAATGTCCTTAGCCCATCAATCCTACACCTTAAGACGATCGAGCTTATATGAACGCTTCATGCTCGTCTTAAGTGATAATCGGAGATATAGGGTTCAAGGTTATCCCTTTCTAAAGAGATTATGGAACCTTTAATGGAAGAAACGATGTAAGGATAGGATCTTTACACCGGTCCGTTCCAAGGTTGCTAATGGGGACATGGGGGAATGCATGTAAAAATGACATTTTTAGTGAAAAGATGACATTTTTGGGTTGCAAAGGATGCTTTTTGGTTTGCAAAGGATGCATTTTGATGTAAAGACATGATTTTTAGGCAAAGGATGCATTTTTATGAAGAAATTAGCATTTAATATGCAAAGGATGCATAAAGATTGCATTTTGAAAAGCAAAGGATGCATTTTTATGATGAAGGAATGACCTTTAATGCAAAGGATGCATGAAAATGGATTTTATGTGCAAATGATGCATTTTTGATATAAAGATTGCATTTTTATGAGCAAATGATGCATAAAGATGACATTTTTATGTAAAAAAGGGGGGTTTTTAGGTGCAAAGGATGCACCTTTGAGTATAAAGATTACATTTTTAATGACAAATGATGCCTAATTCATGCAAAGGATGCAAAGGGGAAGAAGGGGGTATGATAAAGATATGATCTTTAATACTAACTACCAAGTCCCAAGCAAAGATAATAACAATATATGAATGCAAGGAGCAATTTAATTCACATAAAGTAATTAAAATGCAAGGTTAGGGAGTGAGAGGTTACCAATGGTGGCCTCTTCTTCTTTGGGTTGAACAAGGTGGAAGGACCAACTTTGGGATCTTCAAGGAGGAGGGAGGAGGCTTCTTGGCTTGCTTCTTCAACCCTTGGGATTCCCAGCAGTATTTAGGAGTATTTTTGAGTCTGAATATGGAGTGTGGTGTGTGTTTTTCGTATGTAAAATGGGTAGAGGAGGGCTCTATTTATAGGCAGTCTGGGAATCGCCAATGAAGCCGTGCGGTCAGAGACCCTTGGCTAATGCAGCCGTGCGGCATTATCCCTTGTGACTCAGCATGTTTCTAGAATCATGCAAGGTGGCCATTCTAGAACTTTTCCCAAATTAAGAAAAACGTGTTTCTTAATTGGGAAGCTTTCCTTTCAGTCCTTATATGATTTGGAACAGTTCCGGAATTGTTCCGGAACTCCAGGAAAGTCCGGGGAGTTACCGGGAAAATTACCGGAATTGCCGGGAAAATTAACCGGAAGGCATGAGCCAGATTTGGGTACTTACACCGAGGAAGGGGAGGCCGAGGAGGTGGACAAGACCGAGAAAGGCCACCAAAGGCCGGGGACCCCATGTTGGAGAAACTATATACCAAGTACGGGGTAGATAAGGATGAATTCCAGCTAACTTATATCGGCAAGCCCATTTTTGCCACTGATGCCGAGGAGAAGAGCTTCTACTACAATGATAACCACGTTCATTTCTACTTCAAGCAATTCCAACAGGGACTTCGTCTCCCTTTAGATCCCTTTATAAACGAATTCTTGGGAGACGTGAGGGCTGTCCCGGCCATGCTAGGGGCTAACGGGACCAGGGTCCTCGTCAGTTTCATTGTGCTTTGCCGCAGCTTAGGTTACGAGCCTACCTTAGGAGCCTTCCGTCACTTCTTCCAGATCAGTTATGTGAAGAGTAGTCTCCTCCTCGTCATACGGAGTGATCCCAAGAATCCGAAGATTATCCTCCCTATGTCTAGCAAGGTGGGAGGTTGGGATAATCATGTGATAAGGGTAGAGAGCCGACAAGGCTGGGAGTTCCCCTCCCCTTATGACGTGCCAACTTCGTCGGGTCCAGTTCATAAGTATGGGTGGACTAAGGACCTGATCAAGCGCCTCGAGGAATTTGCCGAGGTCGGGCTCCTTGATTGGTTAGCTTTGGAATCCGGTGACCGCTACTATGTCCAGGCAGGACTGATGCCGGGCCCGAAGGACGGGGTGGTTCCCCTCATAACTGTTAAGAGGGGGAGATGCTTCAATGATTGGAGAACACATCCTGGCCTAGTTTTTTATGAGAACTGTGCGGGATGCAAGCTCCCTCCCGTCGCTCAGTGCCTTAGAGAGGCTGACGTAGTAGGATGTAATTATTTTTTCCTCGTCTTTGATACTTGTGCTTTTGTTATTTATTTTAACTTATCTTGTGACAATCTCTTCCTCGTATTTGCAGATTTAACACCCGAACAGGAGGCCGAGCTTGAAATGGAACAGCTGAGTGTCGTTGAGCTGATCAAGAGGAAGAGGCGCCAGGCCAAATAATCGGCTTTGAAAGATAGGAAGGACGAGGCTAACCGCCGTAACCTTCTGCTGAGTGCTAAGGGTGACCAACCCCTTCCCGTCAAATAGCATGGGGAAATTGAAGTCGAGGAAGGGGCCTCCGAAGGCCATGATAATCCATCAATTGTAGAGGGGCATAGCCCCCATGTTGATGTTACTGAAGTAGAGATCGAGCCTCCGTCAGTCGAGGAGACTGATCTCGTCCACCGTCAATCGAGTCAGAAGAGGCCCCAAGGTGCGACTGTCGAGGAGCCCCGAGCAAAACGGGCTGTCGTGGAGCCTTCCAATCCCCAAGCTCCTCTCGTCCTCACCATCCAAACTATTAAAAACCATGATGATGCCGAGGAGCTTGCCCGGCGTATGGTGGAAAATGTCCCACGTTTGAGGGGCATCCCTCTGCAGAACAGGAAGGGTCCTCTACTGAGATTGGATCGAGCTCCCGTTCAAAGGGCCTTGGATGAGGAGGCTTATGAGGAGCTTGTCTGATACAAGCCGAGCAAGGAGAACTTGCTATGTCGTAAGGGACTCCTCATTGCCGAGGTAACCATCTCGTATCCTTAGTTTCATTGACCTCGTAACTTTATACTTGACAATGTCTGACATCGATTTATCTTGCAGCTCGCTACTGTCACAGCATACGAGAACGTCTTGTCCAAGAATACGGACAAGCAGTTGCATGAAGCTAGGGCCACCCAGAAGAAGGGTGAGGCCGAGAAGGCATCTTTGGTCGGGCTACTGAAAGCCAAGGATGCTGAGCTGGAGGCTGCTCAGGCTAAGGTGGAAGCCGAGATAAAGAGAGCCGAGGAGGCTCGCGGGCAAACCCAGGAGGCCCGCGTGAAAGCCGAGGAACATCTCCGGCAGAAGGATGCTGAGCTGGCTGAGGAGAGGAGGCTCAAAGTCGAGGTTCAAGTGAGGGTCGAGGAAGCTGAGGCCAAATGCCGAGGTCTAGAAGCCACCCTTCCTGCGAGGGAAGAGGAGGCCGTTATCTGCTTTAAGGACAACCAGGCTTTCCAAGATGCCGTGGATGCGAAGACGGCCACGATGTTCGAGGACGGCTACCTACACCTGGCTCGTCGTTTGTTGGCTTATTCCTCCCTTGGTTTGGACGTCAATAAGATTGCTCGGCTGATCAGCCAGGATCAGTTCGATGAGGAAGCTAGGGCCTTTCACCATCTTGTCCCTTACTCTGAATATAATTTAGGTATTATTGCCAGGGAAGATGCCTGGGCTGGCCGAGAAGCTTGGGCGCCCCCGTCTGTTGACCCTGGCAATCTCCAAGCCTTGGTGGAGGCTATTCAAGATGAGGAGATGGATGCCGAGGCTGAGGGAGGAGATGCCGAGGAGGCTGATGCACGAGCTGAACAAACTCTTCCTCCTCCCCCTGATGCTGCCACGAAGGAGTTTCTGGAGAAGCCCTTTGATGATGAACAAACTTAGGATTTTCTTTTTCTTTTTATTATAATAGTTGCTAGGACTTGTACTTTCCCTTTGGATATTAATGAAAAGTCCTTTTGTTGCAATTCATGTTGTGTTGCTTTGATGAATTGTTTGTATGCTTGTTTGTTGGTTATGTACAAATACAAGACTTGTTTTTGGAAGAGGTCGAGGAAGGTCCCTCGTCCCTCGTTCATAAAGTAAGTCATTAGGCCGAGGTTGGGTCCTTCGGTCTTGACATACTTTAAGTCGTATAAGCCGAGGGGTCTCCTCGGCATTGACTGTTGGGTGCTCTTCTTTTCCGTCTCCTTATGCCGAGGAAGATGACTCATGCATAGGTTTTAGACGTGTGATGCCCGTTAGTCGTAGTGACAAGGTGTGTTTCCTTGTCTGGACGTGAGGCAAGTCAGTAGGCCGAGGAGAAGTCCTCGGTCTTGACTGTTCGAACCTTGTAATCCTTGAATCGAGGCAGACCCTCGTCAGGATGTAAGGTAAGCCAGTAGGTCGAGGGAGGATCCTCTTGTTGGCTGTTAGGAGCCTATAGTCATTGAGTCGAGGCGGACCCTCGTCAAGATGTAAGGTACGTATTTGGAAGAGTCGGGGATAAGATCCTCGTCTTCCGGTGTTTGTGTCAGGAGTTGATAGTTGCCTTGCAGGTTGGAAGAAGTTGCTTTCATAAACTGAAACTTGATTACATCGAACTGCAATTCTATCAAACTAAGAAGTAAAGACTGAAAACGGGAAAATAATCTATTACAAAATGAACTAGACTAATGATAATATTTTCGAAGATTGTCGGAATGCCATGGATGCTTGAGATCCTTCCCCTCCTTAGTCTTCAATCTGTAGGTCCCCTCTCGAATGACTTGAGTGATGATATAGGGACCTTCCCAAATTGGGGAGAGCTTGTTTTGTTCTGCCTTCCGACTAGTTGCCTCAATTTTTCTAAGTACCCAATCGCCTACTTGGAATACTCTTCTGATGACTCTCTTGTCGTGATATGCATTGGTCCTTTGTTTGTAGTTTACCATCCTCATATGCGCAGCTAGTCATTTTTCGTCTATCAGGTCTAGGTCTAGGAGCCTATTAACTTTGTTGACTTGCTCATCGTAATGGGAATTTCTCACAGTAGGAATGGCCATCTCAGCTGGTGCCATAGCCTCCGAACTGAAGGTTAATGCGAATGGAGTTTCCCCGGTTGGCCCCCGAGTGGTTGTGCGAACAGCCCATAAGGCTAGGGGAAGTTCGTCCAACCATCTGCCCTTGCGTCCCTCAAGGTTCTTAGTAAGGGCTATTAGGACCAGTTTATTGGCAGCTTCTGCTTGACCGTTGCCTTGGGGTCTGCTAACTAATGACTTTGCATGGCGGACTTTGACTCTTCACAGTTCTGTTGTAAATGCCATAGAAAATTGGAGTCCATGGTCAGAAACAATTGTGTGGGGGAGGCCAAATCGACACCAGATGTAGTCGTGGACAAAGTTGATTGCGTTCTCTTCTGTTATCTTGGCTAATGCCTTTGCTTCTATCCACTTGGAGAAGTAATCAACAGCTACTATCACGTACTTGCAATTACCACGGGCGGGAGGGAAGGGTCCGATGATGTTGCTCCCCCACATATCAAATGGCCACGTATGTATTACAAGTGTCTGCTCAACTGCCGGTAGTCTAGGAATATCAGAGAATCTCTGACACTTGTCACACCTTCTAACATAGGCGTGCGCGTCCTCCCTCAGGTTTGGCCAATAGTAACCTAGCGAGATGATCTTGTCAGCTAAGGTTCTGGCCCCCGGGTGTCCGCCGCAAACACCTTTATGTACTTCTGCCAAGAGGTTCTCAATTTCCTTAGGATAGACACACCTTAGCAAGGGCTTGGTGAAAGATCTTCGGTAGAGGACTCCGCTCATTACAACGAACCTTGGGGACCTCTTCTTGATGAGTTTAGCTTGTGCTTCGTCTTCCGGGAGTTGGCCCTTCTCGATGTAGTCAATGTAATCATCAATCCAGCATCTCTCCTCTCCATCTAGGAGCATGATTTGTAATCTTTCATACGCAGGTTCCTCAGCAAAAACTACGTATGTATTGGTCTTAGACTTAGACACATCAATAGTCGCTAGTTTAGATAGAACGTCTGCGATTTGGTTGTCTTCCCTTCCAATTTGTTTGAGTTCGAAAAATTCCATCTTCTTTGTCATGTCTAGGACCAGATCTCTATATTTGGTAAGGGTGGGGTCTTGGGTGTTATACTCTCCCTTTACTTGTTTGACAACTAGTTGGGAGTCACAGAATGCCGCCACCTTGGTTGTTCCGTAGAAGGAAGCCAACTCGATACCAAATATTAGATCTTCGTATTCATCTTGATTGTTTGAGGCAGGGAATTTGAATCGGATGATGTCTTGCATGGTGTACTCTCCTTCTGGACTTGCTAGTACAACTCCTGCTTCACTTCTTTCCTTTGTAGCCGACCCGTTCGTGTACAAGATCCAACAGTTGGATGGGAGTTCGATGGGAGACTCTTCCTCTTCAGCATTGTTTTTCTTACGGGAAGTGGGGAGGTGTTCACCCATGAAGGCGGTCTCAACCATGAAGTCAACCAAGGGCTGTGCCAGGAGGGTCTTCCTTGGTTGGTAAGTGATATCAAACTCAGTGAGAGCGATAGACCAATTTAGGAGACGTCTGGAGCCATCTAACTTGTACAGGATCTTCTTCAATGGTTCATTGGTGTATACAGTGATAGGATGCGCAGAAAAGTAGGGCACGTAGTTTCCTTGAGGCAATAACTAGTGTGTACGCTATCTTTTCCACGTTGAAATATCTGCTTTCCACGTCAGATAATACCTTAGAAACATAGTAGACGGGCTTCTGCACTAATTCTTCATTCCAAACTAGGACAGCTGCGACTGCATAATCAGTGGCGGCTAGGAATACATACAGCATCTCACCGGTAATCGGGCTGCTAAGGAAGGGAGGGGAACCCAAGTACTCCTTCAACTGGAGGAATGCTTCAGAGCATTCGGGAGTCCAGGAGAAGCTCTTGGTACCCTTCAATACCTTGAATAATGGCAATGATTTTTCGGCGGATTTGGCTATGAATCTTCCAAGTGCCGCTATTCTTCCATTTAATCTTTGGACCTCCTTGATGGTGGTAGGTTCCTTCATGTCAATTAATGCCTTGATTTTTTCGGGGTTCGCCTCAATTCCCCTTTGTGATACCATGAAGCCCAAGAACTTTCCAGCTGTCACCCCAAATACACACTTACTTGGGTTGAGTTTCATGTTGTTGGCTCGGAGGTTGTTTATCGTCTCTTCCAAGTCAGGGGTGTGACTACCCTCCTTGGTCTTAATGACTATATCATCGATGTATGCCTCTATGTTACGGCCTACTGTGCGCCAAATACTTGATTCACCATTCATTGGTACGTGGCACCCGCATTCTTGAGCCCAAAAGGCATCATAACATAGCCAGTGTTCTAAAAGACCCCGCCTAAGGGCGCCTAGGCCCCGCCTAGGCGCTAGGCCCCTCTCCAACGCCTAGTTCTAAGCCCCGCCTAGATCCCGACTAATCCCGATTAATTCCGACTAGTCCCCGACTAGTCTCCGCCTAGGCGCTAGGCCCGGCCCCGCCGCCTAGCATCCGCCTAGCGCTTTTTAGAACCTTGAACATAGCTATAGTTTCCCCCAGGTGTTTGGAAGGCCGTCTTCTCAATGTCCTCTTCCGCCATTTTGATCTGATGATAGCCTGAATAGGCATCTAGGAAACTGAGTGTTTGGTGTCCAGCGATGGAGTCTACCAATTTGTCGATTCTGGGGAGAGGATAACTGTCTTTAGGGCAGGCCTTGTTAAGATCGGTGAAATCGATGCACATTCGCCACTTCCCATTTTGTTTCTTTACCATAACCACATTGGCCAACCAAACGGGGTACTTTACTTCACGAATAATCTCGGCGCTAAGTAATTTCTACACTTCTTCCTTTATAGCTTCCTCCTTGTCTCTTGCAAAATTTTTCCTTGTCTGTGATATTGTTTTTGCCAATGGATCAACTTCCTAGCGGTGGAGGGATACTTCTTCATTGATCCCCCTTATGTCTTCGACTCTCCAAGCAAAGACGTCGAGACTGCTTTTTTAAGAGGGAGATGATTTCTTCCTTCTCTTCTGGAGATAGCTGGCCCTCGAGTTTAATTTTTTGTTCAGGATAGTCAGGATTGATGACTACCTCTTCCAGTTCATCTATGGGCTCCATTTCAGGACCGTCTCGGAATTCCAGGGATTCAATGATGATTTCTCTAATCCTCCTACCCTCATTATCGTTCGCGTTGAGGCCTTCCTCTTCCATTAGTTCATCAACGTCGGACAGATCGACCATCCTCAAGTCAGGGTTGGCCCCCGAGTTCTGGCCGTTGACGAGAATGGGATCTTCCTCAGAGACAGACGGAACTATGCCCTGGTCATCTGCACTTTCTAGGACCATAGGCTCTTCATCAAGTACCTCACAGATGTAGCTCACCCTAGAGCTGGTATGGGTAGTTTTCAGAGATTTAGAAATCTTGATATTGTCCTCAGGGGTATCTATCTCCACGCTTTTAGATTTCTTCCGGCTCTGCACGACATGCTCCAAGAAGTCCTTGGCGGTCGCCCTCACGCATCCAATCCCAGAACAAGTAGGAAATTTGACCCGTTGGTGAGGAAGGGAGGCGACCAACCCAAGTTTTGCTTGACTTGGAATGCCCAGAATAGCATGGTAATCACTTGTTAAATCCATGACTACGAAATTGATAGTAGCCGTGGATCGGAAGGGATGTTCGCCAATTTCAAGTTCTAGCTCGACAGTTCCCTTGGCACCAACTTTATGGTTGGTGAAACCTTCCAACCTTCCGTGATAAGGCTCCAGCATGGTATCTTTCAGGCCCATCTGTTGGAAGGCAGAGTAGTACAGAATGTCACGAGAGGCCCCCGTATCAACAAGCAATCTTTCCGATTCCACATTATCAATGTGACCCTTTATCACCAAGGGTTTTTCACAGGCAGCACGGCTCCCTGCCAATTCGTTAGGAGAAAAGCTAATAACCTCTTCCGCTTTATGAACCCAAGCAGGGACGTGGTACACCTTGTTTAGTTCATGGATTTGGTTTCTTAGCTATCTCGTGGAGACTGTCTCTTCTCGGATTACATGCAGCTTGGCCCTAGGAGGCCTTTGTTCTCCCTCTTCGCTTTTATCATCATCTTCACTTTCCTCTTCCTTCCGTTTTCGCTTGCCATCTTTCTTCATGACATAGCGATCTAGCTTTCCCTCGTCAACCCACCTTTGGATCATTTTCTTGAGGGCGTAACAGCCTTCAGTGTTGTGACCATGGTCCTTGTGGAAATCACAGAATTTGGAAGTGTCACGAGGGAATTTTGGTGAGATTGAGAATGGCACCATAATCGGAGCGCAGTTTTCTTCGTTCACCAGCGCTCTGGTTATGAGTCGAGTCGAAAACACCATTGGTGATGCAGGTTAGAGGCTTCATTTCGATATCATTGCGCCGATAATCTTGCTTTTCGTTCTTCTTGGTAGTCGTAGCTGGCGATTTCGTTGCTTCCGATTATGTTTAAACCCTCTGTTCTTGACTGAAAATTCTTGCTTTGAAAACAAGATGGATTTAAATTGTCTGAATTCTTCCCGATGTCATAACTACGCTCTACAAATACAATACATACATATTTCAATATGCATGTTAGTGAGTAAATCAGTAGTGATTAATGTGTGTGCATGTTTGCGCGATGACGATTGATTAGTGAACCAAACCTTTGATGAGATTGAGAATGGCATCATAACCGGAGCGCAGTTTTCTTCGTTCATCAGTGCTCTGGTTATGAGTCGAGTCGAAAACACCATTGGTGTGATGCAGGTTAGAGGCTTCATTTCGATATCATTGCGCCGATGATCTTTCTTTTCGTTCTTCTTGGTAGTCGTAGCTGGCGATTTCATTGCTTCCGATTATGTTTAAACCCTCTGTTCTTGACTGAAAATGCTTGCTTTGAAAATAAGAGTGTGGGAGAGAGAGATACTTGAAATTTGAAGGAAGCTTTTGAAAGAAGCTAAAAGGTAAGGTGGTTGGTTAGAAGACAAGATGTGTGTCTTGTCATTTAAATCTCCCGCCATATATTACTTAATTTGAATTCGGGTTTAAATAGTTTAATCCCCCTGAGGTCCTAATATGATTTCCAATCTTTACTTATATAAAAGAAGGATAGTGGGATAAACAGTATTGGTATTGGCGCTCTTTTTTCAGGGTAAATTGGTAAATTAGTTTTCAATTATTTAATTTTATTTTTTTGGGGGGGACTGATGTTGGAACTTTTGAGGTTTTGATTTAAAAATAAAAATAAAAAGAAATTGAAAAGCTTCTTTCCCAAGATGAACAAATTTTTTGGAGGTGCACAATACCCGAAATTTTTGAAAACAACATACTGGCTTCTCCTTCTCTATAATCCCTTTCTTTCATTAACATACAGAAATGAAAGGAAGAAAATAAAAGGGGCAAGGAGGATAAGGGAAAAAGAGGGACATTAAATGATAAATTATGGAAGTGGGGGCGAGATTGGTGTCTAAAAGATACCAATTGAAACAAACACAACCTTCACATTACACAAGCTTAATTCAATTAAACTTATCGAAATATACATCTCAAAACAACGAATCACTTTCACATTACACAAGCTTAATTCAATTAAATTATCAAAATATACATCTCAAAACAACAAATCACTTTGAACGGAATAAATGTGACGACCTGAGCCATACCGACCAGCCAAGTTCCATTGTTCCCATAATCTCATTATTGGGCCCAACTCAAGCCCATTAGACCACCAAGCATTTTTTCAAAATAGTTTTCATTTAAATGCAAATGCCCATAAATTTGGACCGCTGCTCAGATCTAGATTCGACGAAAATGGCAACCCAATTGAGCAAAAAGCGAAAGGTTCACCAATCTCAAACCCTAATTCTTTCTTCGTTTGAATTGAATCTAATGTGACCCTTAGATTTCGTTGATTTTTGTGATTCAGTTCGTTGCTGATGGAGTGTTTTTCGCTGAGTTGAACGAGGTTTTGACTAGGGAGCTCGCTGAAGATGGCTACTCCGGTGTCGAAGTTAGGGTTACGCCGCTGAGAACTGAGGTTATCATCAGGGCAACCCGTACCCAAAACGTTCTTGGTAAGTTTGTTATACTACCGCTGAGAACTGAGTACTATTTATGATTACTTGCATATAATCTCACTCGTTCATTCAATGTTTGTGATGAAAAATTTGGGGAATCAGCTACACGTTTATCTCAATTTTATTTTGGAAAATTTGCCTTGTTAATTGCAATGGAAAATTTGCCTTGTTAATATGTTATCCGTCTTTGTATGGTGAGAAATGTTAATGGTTTTGAGCGATTAAATTTTACTACTAAGGGATCCTTTTGTTTCTGTTTTTTTTTTTTTCAAACTGACTATTTAGCCATAATTTATGCCATAATTTTATTGGAAGGGGGGTTGGATTTATATTAAAAGCAAAAGGTTGCATAATAATATACAAAGTCAATGTATTCCTGACTGGCTGCCTGATGTGATTGTTGGCTTTACATTTCTCAACTATGTTACATGTTCTACTTTATCAGGCGAGAAAGGGAGGAGAATCAGGGAGCTGACATCTCTTATTCAGAAGCGTTTCAAGTTCCCTGAAAATAACGTGGAGCTTTATGCTGAGAGAGAGTCAACAACAGAGGGCTGTGCGCTATTGCCCAGGCTGAATCTTTGCGTTACAAGCTCCTTGGAGGTCTTGCTGTTCGAAGGTTCGTGCTCCACAGCCTGTTTTTGTTTCAACATACTTTCTGCAAAACTAAAATTTTCTTTATTAGTGTCTCTCTACATAATTTTCATCTATTGTGTATTCTCGTCAACCGTTTGAGCCAAATATTCACCATATGTAGCTAGTTGTATTATACGCTCTCTCTATCTCTCTCTCCCCCTTAAATGATTGTTCATTCTATACTTCAAGGGAAGTTTAGAAAGTTGAATTTTAGGCTTGTTAGTAGCATAAGTATATACATAATCACCCTTAATGATCTCACCATATGACATTATGATTTCCCATGTTTCTTTTAGTGAATGTAGTGTAATAATTTATTGTGCAGATGATTGGTTTTGTGCATATTGATATTTACGTGTTGGTACTTCTGTTGTAGTTCTTTTTGCTGTCTTACTGAATTGGATTCCCTCTACTAATTACAGAGCTTGCTATGGTGTGCTGCGGTTTGTAATGGAGAGTGGTGCTAATGGTTGTCAGGTATATACATTACCTCACTTGACTTTTCTCTATGGTTTCGTTCCTTAACTTTTCATCACTGCTTACAGGTAATTGTCAGCGGAAAACTAAGGGCTGCGCGGGCAAAGGCAATGAAGTTCAAGGACGGGTTCATGATCTCATCTGGTCAACCCGTAAAAGAATATATTGACTCAGCTGTGAGACACGTGCTTCTCAGACAGGTGAACACTTGTTATATTTTACTCTTACTTTGAATTCTGACAGCTGGTCATCAGGATGGGGGTGTTCACACATACACATAAGAAATTTTTACTGGTGTTTTCCTACAAATAATCAATTTATTACTGATAAGTTTTCATATGATTGGGTGGGTAGTGTAAGAGCTGATTGGATCCTGTACATTGGAGAAGAAAGAGTGATTTGTGACTTCATGTTCATTTTGATATTTAGCAAGTTTATTTCTTTTTCAGGGTGTTCTTGGAATCCATGTCAAAATCATGCTTAGTTGGGACCCATCGGGCAAGCAGGGCCCGAAGACACCCTTGCCAGATCTTGTTACAATCCACAAACCCAAGGATGATGTTTTTATCAGCACCCGCAAGGAGGAGGTATTCAGTGCTAACCAATATCTCAATTAATTTTTGGTTTAGATCGGACCAAACCAACTAAAGTATATATCTAAAATTTTAATAGTACTTTATATATATAATATTATTTAAATTATATTATAAAGTTTACAAGACGAAGGAATATATGAAAAATGATAATATTCTTTAAAACATATTATAAAGTTTACAGGACAGATGAGTATAAGAAAAATGGGTTTTCAAAATTTCTTTTTAAGAAGTGTGATTTACTAATGAAACATCCTAAATGACAAAGTGAGTATGGTTCTCTGGAACAAATGGAGTATTTCTCTCCGTTTTATGTAAGATTTTTTTTTTTTTTTTTAGTTTTGATATGAAAATAAAGGAAAAGTGTAAGTGAGGTAAGTGTTGTGAGTAGGGTTGTAAACGAAGCGAACTTTTTTGATTCGATTCGATATTCGATTCAAGTATTCGGTATTCGTATTCGAAAATTTCGAATTTGAATTCGAATCTTTATATTGATTCGATTAGTAAACGAATACGAATAATATATCACGATATTCGATTCGAGTATTCGCGAATATTATTCGAATAATATTTATATATATATATATATATATATATATATATATATATATATATATATATATATATATATATATATTTAATATTAATTAATAATTATATATATATAATGAAAATGAAATCTATTTATATTGCATTTCTTGGTTTCCGGTGACTTCCCTTCAAGCCCCCTCCCAAGGTTGGTTCCTGTGATTGTCACATTTTAATTTTCCGACTCTGATTTCATATTTCTGTGATGCAATTTCGCCTGGAATTTGTTCTTGTAGAGTAAGTCACAGAAATATTTCTTGCAATTTCGCCTGATAGTGCTTCTTAATTTGTTCTTTAATTTCGCCTGGAATTTGTTCTTGTAGAGTAAGTCACAGAAATATTGGTTCCTGTGATTGTCACATTTTAATTTTTGTTTGACGAGTTAGTAGCATTTCTCAAGTTGGCTCGAAAATATCTGTCCATTACAATCTCCTTATAGACCTTTTGAAAATAAGTGTTTATGGGTGTCAGTATGTGTGATATAACAGTCTTTTACTGAGCATTTGGATGGAGAAGAATCCAAGATTTGTAGAGATTAGATGCCCAATAAACTGTTTAACCAAGTTTGCATATTTTACTTCTTTCTGGTCTTCAGTTATGGGGAATTTCTTTGGAATATTGTTGGTTTGAGTTCATCATAAGATGCATGAGAGATTGGATGCAAGTCTATTTTTTAAAATTCATTTGAGATATTTGTATGTTTTCATGATTATGACAATAAAATTGATATCTAATTTATTTTATTTTTTATTTAGGAGGAGGAAGAGCCGATTCAAGTCTTATTACGAATCTGATGCCTTGCTGTTGGAGTGCTGATTGTTTTGCCTTGCTTGCTGTGACCTTGCTGCTGCTAGTTACTGATTGTTATGCCTTGTTTTGCCTTTTGAAATCATGTTAATGCAATTTACTTTCTTATTGGTACTAGTTTATTTGAGTATTAAATCCCTGTAATGATGAGTAGCCGAAACTTGTGATAAACAATATTGATGTCCTGAAGAATGCTGTCTTAATGGATGACTCAACAGTCTGTGCATCAATGTATCACGATAGCCTGATTTGGAGAATAATAGCTTTGGTTATTTTTGTTGATGTCCTGAAGAATGATTTGAGCCAACACCCTTGCTGAGTGAGTTACTGATGTTGTCTTTTGGTTATTTTGGTTATTGATTGTATTTAAAACCTGCTTGGATTTGGATGTTAATCATGTTATGTTGGTTGCTTGTTAGTAACAAGTTGTTACTGATTTTAAGCTTCTTTTTTTTTTTACTGCTTGTTTAATCCTCCCAGGCGGCCAAATCATTTCACACAAGGCCGAGGTTTGGGCTGGGCCGAATAATGGGTTGGGCTTGGTATTGGGCTGGGCTGGGTATTGGGCCTCAAATCGAATACTCGAATCGAATCGAATAATTCGAATATTAATTTCGAATCGAATACGAATCGATATTAATATTCGAATACGAATCAAATACGAATACGAATCGATTTTAATATTCGAATACGAATCGAATACGAATCGAATACGATAATATTCGATTCGATTCGTTTACACCCCTACATCTTCCTCCTTCCAGCAGTGGCAAAGTGGTCCAAGAACATTCTCCTCATGCCTCTCCAGTTATCGATGCAACCTTTTTTCAGCTCAGGGAACCAGGTCAAGGCTGTTCCGGAGAAGGTGCTCGCGAAAGCTTTACAGAGCATGTCATCAGCTTTGGTGAGGAGGTTCATGGTTTGTTCGAAACTTTGCACGTGATCCTTCGCATCGATGGTTCCGTTGTACTTTTCAAAGCTCGGGACCTTAAAGTGGGGATTTGGTGGTGTGTCAGTTATCCTCTGGGAGAACGGACGAGTGGACCAGTCATAGTCGTCATTATCAACTTTCTTGCCCATCTCCATGTCATCCAAGCGTTGTTTCAATAGTTCCCACTGTCTGATTTCCACTCCCTTATCACTGCTAGAATGGGTGCTGCGTTGGGAGCTACGAGTCGATTTATCTCTAGGGCGGCCATTCACCCTACTGTGCTCCTCGTCGTTTCGATGGCTGTCACGTCGTTTAGATGGTGCTTTATCATGCCTTGGCTCTAACTCATGGCCACCAAGTATCATTCTGTATGGCTCGGGAGTTCTCGGCCGTACAAATTCACGAGGACGAGGACGGGGAGAGTCTCTGCGAGGACGAGGAGAATCATGGCGGTGTCGACGTGGCCGGGGTGAGCCGGGACGACGAGGTGCCATGACAAGACGAGGAGGGGATAGACGTTTGGTCAGACTGAGCCTCGTCCGTAAATTCCTTGAGTCCACTTCCTGTTCCTTGGAATTGTTCAATTGGCTCCTCAGGTCTATCACTTTGTCGTTCTTCTGATTGTGGTGTCGAGGACGGGGAGAATCTCGGAGGGCCTGCTTCGGTGGTACAAATGATCGAGGGGAGGACCTCGTCGCTCACCCTGCTCCCTTCCACGAGAGTTGCCGTCGACGGCGGATAAATTCAAATGCATGGAATTATCTCGATCCAATTGTAAGAGAGCTTGTTTCTCGTAAATCCTTTCAGCAATGTCTCCATTTGTTCGTGCAATGTAGCACGTCGGCCGACGGATTGAGCTTTCAGCCGGCCGACGTCACCCTTCTTTGCCATCTTCCTCCCAACTCTCTTCCCTCGAGGACGGGCAAAGACGAGGAAGGTTAGCACCGCTCCTCGGCGGGCCGCCCACGAAACGGAGAGTCATGGCGAGGGGAGGGGGTCGTTCGGGTTGAGGTGGATGAGGAGGAAGCACCTCGCATTTCGGGAGTGATCCTGCTCACTGGGTCTCGTCCTCATCGGGTAACACTTCATGAATTGTCCGTCTTCCATTAAAATTCAACAATTGTAAACAAAGAAATTACCAAACGGATGACTTTTTCAATAATCAAAATTTCAAGCCAAATTCGGAGCAAATTCGACGCAAACACGAAATCGCAAATTGCGATTTGTCAACGCCAAATTTTTCGGCCAAAACGTACGTTCTAAGCAAAAACCGGGCAAATTCCTACGAATCTGCATCCGGCCAAAATTGGAACAGAGTAAAAACTAATGTATTTTTCTGTTGAATCAAGAACAAATTCGGCAAGAAATCAGGCTTCACGCGAGCTTTTTCCAGGCCAAACAAAGGGTGTTTGAATCGATTTCCCGGCAATGAAATCAATTGATGATGCCAAAATTGTCAAATCAGCCCAAATCCAAGCGATCGTTTGCTCCGGCGATAGCTAGGCCTAAAAATAAGAGAAAACACGTAAACTAAGCTGGGATTTGACCGGCGAAGGCCCTCCGGCGTGAGAATAAGTTCACGGTTTTGATATGAGAAACTAAATTGACAGAGTTTCTGTATGTAAAAAGTAACGTATCCAATAATGTGCTATATGGCTTGTATTTATAGGGATTGATTGACAGAATCCATGTTGAATTGAACTTGTACAGAGATAAGATATAATTCTCAGAGTATTATATCTATTAAGGAGTCATTGTTTGACTTGAATTGGTGTAGATGGTTACAATCCTGGTTGGATAATAATTGTTGAATCCTTGTTTGAATAGGATCGTTCAATCTGCTTGCCGGATAGTCGAGGAACACAAATTTCTTATCTCGGCATTTTGCATGTAAGCCGAGATGCATGATTTTGCTTCCTCGTCAGTTGATGATCTGCCGACATGTGGATATGCCGAGACGCATGATTTTGTCTCCTCGTCATATGATGATATGCCGAGGTGCGAACGTTTCTCTCCTCGTCATTCATGACCTCTCGGAACATGATGAGCCGGGGAGGAAATAGTGGTATGAAGAGCTCGTTGACAATATTAAGGCCGAGGAAGATACCTCTCGGCATACGAGGAAGGTATCCTCGGCACTCATAATTGGGGCATTTATACTTGCAAATTGGGCCTAGATTAGCCTTGTTGATGACGATATACGAGACCGAGGAAGCCCATGGTTACTTCTCGTAACTTGTATATGGATTATGTGTATAGCCCAAACCATTTGGGCGTGACTCGGGCAAGCCCATGTTCGTATCTCGGTTTATACTGTTCAGTCCCTTTGTACCAATTTTTTTCTATTTTTTCTTTTAGTCCCTCTGTACCAAAATAAACATTGTTATTTTCATTTTAATTCTTTTCAAAATAAATATTTTATTTTAAAAAAATAAATGATTCAAATAGTAATTTTTTCCTGTACAAGCAAAGCAATGTACAAATTATAAAACATTTTTTATAAAAACGTTAACTATTTAAATGCGACATTTGTTTTGTAACAGGGCAATATTTATCAAGAATATTTTTCTTTTTTATATAATCATCATTTAAAATTTGTTAATTCAAACATGACTTTTATTTTTTAAAATTAACCGTAATTTATGTTGGGATATAGAGTCTAAACTAACGACGAGGAGTATTGTTGGTACGAAAGACTAAGCAGTGAAAGTTTGAGTCGGAGCCAAAATACTCGAGGTAAAGGAAAAGAAGGTAAAATATATGGAGGATCATTTTGGAAGCCATGCGAGCGCATAGACTATGGAAGGTGCTATGCAACCAACCTATCCACGCATAACAGTCAAAATGTGCCATGTGCTATGAGCGTAACTAGAGCCGTCAATACGGGAATACGGGAATACGGGACGGGACGGGACGAAATTACGTTGTCCCACGACGGGAGCGGGACGAAACGAGACGGGACAAAACGGGACGGGACTAAAATACTCCGTCCCATCCCGTCCCATTTGCGGGACGCGGGATCCCGCGGGACCCATGCGGGACCCATGCGGGACCCGTTGACTAAGAGGGATAAGTGTTGACTAGGCGCCATAATAAATATTTTTCTAAAAATGGGACAAATGGGGTATTACTTACCTTAATCATGTTTTCTGTATTGGTAGGCAAAAGGCATAATAAGAAAGTGCATGGAAAAACTAGAAATTAAAATTCTGCTCTTTTTTTTTTCTTCAGATTGTGTACAAGAATTATTGGAATGGAAGCCAAGTCTAGTTAAGCAGGCAGATGAGAATGGACACACACCAGTTCATTATGGTGCACTTATGGGTTATTGCAGAAGTGGTAAAAGAGCTCTTACTTGTCGATCCATCTGGAGCTTCTATTGGTGATGAAGATTGTAAGAATACATCACTTCACTTAGCAGCGAGTAGAAGCCACATCTCAGTCATGAAGGAAATCATATTTCAATGTCCAGATTCACGGGATGCTGTCAATGCTAAACAGAAGAATGTCCTGCACATTTCAGTGGAGAATGGTCAAAAGAGTGCAACTGAATTTATCATAGACCATTGTCCAGTAATTAACTGTAAAGCCAATCAATTTCCAATTTTTTACATAAATACACAGCAAGTTTTCCGAATTAACACAACACCCACACCATCTCTACACATCACAAGCACAACCTAGCAGCAGTATCATAAATTCATCATACCTTATTCTCAGCGAGGAGGGGGTAAATGAAGCAGGATTTCAAGAGGCTCAGTATAGGCTGCCATGACTACAAACTCAGAAATACCCCTATTGAGGGTCTTAGTGGCTGCGAAAATCAAAATAAAACAAATTAAAATTAGGGCAGAAGCAAAAAAACAGGAAAATCATGATTGCAGTTAAAACGAAAGCAAGATGGGTGTAACATTAAACCTTCATTGGCGCCCTTCTTGAGCTGTTTGTAATTAGCGGCTTGTTGAATGAGGTCTAGTATGGTAAATTGGTAATAGAGAGCTGGGCATCAGCCAAAGGGTAGGCCTTGGGATTAACTGCTTCACCTGTCTGCAAAATTAAACATGGAGTACATAAATTATGAGTACAAAATCAATTAACGAATGTGTCTTTATCAAAGAACAATTTTTATATATATTGTAATTGAAATAAGCACAATCGAACAACAGAAAATGCCTCGTGTATGTGTGTGTGTGTGAGAGAGAGAGAGAGAGTACCATTTTTGGGGGAGCGAGATGAATGAAGGAAGAAAGGGAGAGGGGGCTAGGGTTTTACAGCGAAGAGGAAGGAAGGAAGGAGAATAAAGCAAAATGTTTTGAGGGGGGGTCGTCTCGTAGGGCTAGATTTGAGTTTTGACGTTTTTTGTTTTTTTTTGTTTTTTTTTTTTTTTTTTAAGAAACGGGAATGGGACGTCCCGTCCCATATCCCGTTTGTCCCGCGTCTCAAACGGGACGTCCCGAATAGTCCCGTTTTTAAACGGAATGAAAAAATGCCGTCCCATCCCGTCTCATTTGTATGTCGGGACGGGACGTTCCAACGGGACCGTCCCAACTTGACGGCTCTAAGCATAACCCATTTGTGTGCATATGTGTTGTTTGGAATATTTTACTATATTCATCCTAAAATAAATAATCAGTTATTTTTTTTTCTCAAATTTGCTCTAAAGAACAAATTAAAACCAAAATTCCAACATTTAACCATTAATCTTCACTATTATAACAAAGGTACTATAACCAACAAGCATAAACCCTAATCTCACTACAGTTAAAATTCGAACCATCATCTTCAAACTTCCCTCCACAATTTACATAAAAGACCTACAAATTACGTCAACAACATAGCCCTACTAGCAATGTAAATGTACCCAACAATGGGAGATTTGAAAAGCACACAAATCTGAACCCTAATTAGCTTCAACCTCATTATGAGCCAATTGATTGGCCTGCACCTTCTTGGGCCTACCTCTGGGCCTCCCAGTCTTACTCGGCTCACTCACAGCAGCAGTGGGTTTAGCTTTCTTCGGGGCAGAAGGCGCATTCGGATCCTTCTTTGGGCGACCCCTGCCTCTAGATGGACCTTTGTTCTCAGCCGCAGCGGCAATTGCGGCAGCGGCGGCGGTAACTTCCGCCGGATCTCTAGCCTTCGGTGGGCGACCACGGCCTCGTTTCAGAACCGGTGTATCTGGGTCGGATCTCAAGTAATTATTCTTCACGAGGACTATTTCGCCGTTATCCTTCAGTTGGGCCAAATTGTCCGACAACAAAGTTGAGTGTCCGGCGGGTAATTCTCCGTAGGTTGATTCGATGTAGTTCGAAATTGATGACTTGTTTGACCCTTCTTTCTTGTTCAGCGTATCAATGGCTTCCAAAATCATCTGTAAAACAAAAAATCCATAAGATTTACCTCAATTAATTCTGGAAACAAATGAATAAATCCGAAGTTAGGGTTTGAAAAACCAGAATAGATCAATAATTTCGAAATGGATACTGTTGAAATTTGTTGAAAATTACCTGTGGGTAAGGAGGGAGTGATGATGGCTTGGAGACTTCTTCCATTAGAGAGTACCTTTTAGAGAGAGAAAAACTGTTTGAATTGTCCAGAAGAGAGAGAGAGTGTCAGCTTAGAGGGCACACACAGTGACAGGGTGTGAAACTTTGAGATGAGGGGATCAGATTTAAGGAGGCGAAAATATGAAAAAAATTTGGTTTTGTTGAGTTAGATAATTGGATGGTTGTGATTAGTTAAAGGATTATAATCTGACGGTTTGTTTTGGTTTGAAAGTTGGGATAAAGGTCACGCGGATTGGTGACGTGGTTGGTGTAGAGCGGAGGGAAAAGAGGATTACCTTAAATTAGAAGGTGGGCTCGTGAAGGGGTCTAGTAGCTGTACTGCACTTTGAATATGTGGGTCCAGGTGGTATCCGGACAAGTTAGGCCCAAAGTTCTTATCAGAAATCTGTCTAGTGCCAAATCCTTACATTTTGGCATTTCAAAAATCATTCAACAAAAAGTTTTAGTTTTAAAATTTATAGTATAAATCACACCTTTACTATCTACAGTATTATGAACATTATCATGTATTAAATTTTTCATTTTGCTCTCGTACATTTGTTCCTTTCCCATTTTGCCCATAAATAAAATTAAATTAAAAAAAAAAAAAAAAAAACGTGTCACCGAACAGCGAGCTAGTAAAAAAAAAAAAGCAACGTGTCGGACGCGGCTTATTCTAGTAATTTGATAATAACTAACATAAATTCTCATATTTCATCATTATGCAAAAAAATATATATAAGAAAACATAAATTAGAAGAAAAAATAGGTGAGAAAAATATATAAAAAAAAATAAAAATTGCAGAATGAAAAGACAAGCAGAAAAAAATAGTGATAAAAAGAATAAATATATAATACTCGCAATTCTAGCATAGAATTTTTGTATCAAAATAATTGCAGTTTTGAAGTTTTTTATAAAACTTTGACACGCATTGCCTATACTGTCCTTATTAATGATTAGCTAGATAGTGTAAAGACATTTAATTGATTAGATAATTGAAATATTCAAATGGTAATTTATTTTATTTGATATATATTAATCGTTTTTCTTAATATTTGTGAATAGTGCTAGAACTACAAGTATTTTGGGACAGGGGGAGTAGATAGGAAAAATAAAAATGATAATAATAAAAAATTTAAAAAATAATAAATAAAATCAACCCCGTAACCCACATTATTTTTTGCCCTCCACTCCGACCTTTTCAACGCCATATTTTCATACGATCCAAGTAAATTCATAACATTTTCAGTCACCCTAATCCAAATTTGTTTGGGTCTTCTCATACCCTTCGCCATCTAATCACTTATCCACTCTTTAACCCTCATAATCGGTGCGTCACTCGGCCGCCGTCTCACATGACCAAACCACCTTAGACGATTCTCCCTCATTTTATACTTAATAGGCGCAACTCCTAATTTATCCATGATCACCTCATTTCTCAATTAATCATTTCTTGTATGCCCACACATCTATCATAGCATAAGCATCTACGCTACATTCAACTTATGAACGTGGCGCTGTTTCATGGCCGCCTCTAGATTTTAAAGTGTCTCTCTAACTTCAATTTTCTTTCAACACCATGTTTTGTCTCATCAATCAACAAAATATCATCTGCGAACAATATACACTATGGTATATCATCTTTGATTGACCTTGTTAATTTGTTCATTATCAAAGTGAAAGGGACTAAGCGCATAATCTTGATTCACTCCAATCGTAATAGAAAACTATTTTTTCTTTCCAACACTAGTCCGTATACTAGTACTAAATCCATTATACATGTACTTGATAATATCAGTATATTTTTTTGAAACACCTTTCTTTGCTAAGGCTCACCAAATCTTGGCATTTTATCATACGCCTTCTGTAAATCAATGAAAATCATATTCAAATATTTCTTTTTATCACGACATTTCTCCATAGCCGATTTTCCAGTCACAAATCCAAATTGTTTTCTGAAATATTCACAATTCTCCAACCCTGTTTCCAACTCTGCTAAAGTTACAATTCAAATATTTAGTTTTACTTCTACTCAATCTAAAATCTCTAGATTACAAAGTGTGTCTCCACAACTCCAATTTATTTTCAACACCCTCTTTTTTTTTCTCATCAATCAGCACAATATCATATGCGAACAACATAAAACATGGTATATAATCTTGTATTGATTTCGTCAATTCGTCCATTATCCTGACTTGGGACATGCAAGAATAAATCCTTGACGGATTTATTTCAAAAACCATTCAAAAACTATTTTTCTGATTTAGTTTAAATTTTACTCCCTTAATCTTATTTATAATTTTTAATTTCATTGGCAACATTTATATTTTTAACTATTTTAGGTTTTGGTCATTTTTGATAATTTATGTAATTTAATAACCAAACAGTATTATATGAGACGAAGCATGTCTGATGATGAGTTTTTTTTTTTTTTCTGAACATTGATATGCTGACTAATCTGACTCGAGTCGCGTCGAAACGTAAGCGAGACAAAGATCTCCCAACAAAATTTTAACGTTATAGTATGTTTGGCAACTCGATTCCAATCCATTGAATTGGAATTGAAAGGGTTAAATTAGTTCCATGGAATTCATTTTGTTCTTCCAATTCCAAATCCAAGTCTTGAAATTGAGGTTGCCAAACATACCCTTATGTTTGGCAACCTCAAGTTCAAGACTTGAATTTGAAATTGGAAGAACAAAATGAATTCCGTGGAACTAATTTAACCCTTTCAATTTCAATTCAATGGATTGGAATCGAGTTGTCAAACATACCATTATTGTATTTCTAATACTTGAACTCGAAAGCTATAATAATTTTCGATCTAACTCCCTTCTCTCTTAAGGGAACTGTCCCAAACTCCCTCTCTTTCTCCATCGCCTTCTTCCTTGGATCAATCTTCTTCCTTTTCTTCGGTAATGATCAATTTTTTAACAACACAATTTATATAATCTCAATCTTTTGAGATTACAAACAATTGTGTAGTTGATTTCAGTTTTATATTATTGTAATTTTGTGTGTTTATTGTTTCAATAATTTAGATAAGAAAATATGTATATTTTTCTATTTTTAAGTTTGGTTTTCTCTCCATATATGAGAGCATTTGATTTCCCTACTTTGTTGATGGCTTATGATTTCCCTATTTTGTTCAGGGCTTTGTATACAGTATTATTTTTGTTGTTTCTATGATAATTGAAAAGGATGAATCTGAATTAGAGGAGTGAAGTAGAACATTATTGAAACAAAGAGTTGAGGAAGGAGTAGAAAGAGTAAAATAACCTATGTTGGAGATGGGGAGAGAGGAGTCATCACCAATGATTACATCGTCACTGCCATCATATGGGTTGTGGAGAGCGAGGGTTGAGAGGTCGTTGGTAAGGTGGTGGGTTGCTCCGCTATCAACGAGCCAGGAGATTGGAATTTTAGGGATAGTGGATGTGGTTGTGTGAACTTGGGGAGTGGTGGAATTATTGCGGTGTGGGCGAGAAGAGGTGGGAGGGGGTGGAAAGACTACAGATGGATAGTCACGTTTGAACTGTCTGCATTGGGCAATAACGTGACCTACAATTCGGCGACATTGGCATTTTCCTTTAAAGGGTGCTGGATTAGGGTTGCGAGAATCGGCTGGTGTGACCCCTTATGTGATTGCACCAGAGGGGGGGGGAATTGGTGCGGGTGTAGGGGCGGTAGGAATTGGTGTGGGTATGAGCAATGTGTGCGAAAGCAGGGAAGGGGCCTAGTGAGGTGGTTTGTTTTAGGGTTAATTCATGATGGATAAGCTTTTCATGCAAGGCTTCAAAGGTAATGGGCGTGTCATGGGCTCTGATTGAGTTAATGACCGGTTTGTAAGAGCCATAATCGAGACCCCTGAGAATCTTAGCAATGATGTCCTCAGGGTCCATCGGTTTGCCCAAAATGGCGAGTTTATATGTGCATGATTTAATGGCATGCATGTAGACGGAGATGGATTAGATGTATTTGGTGAGGGAGTCGGGGTGTTTTTGAATTGTAGTATGTGGCCACAGATGGATTGTCATAGGTTATTTTGAGAATGGTTCAAGCTTTATGAGAGGTTTTGGCTTGGATAACTACGGTGGGATCAAGTGTTCCTATGAGGTAGCGGAAGGATTAGGCGGTCCTAGCGGTTCCACATGACATGGGCGGGATTTGGTGTGGCGACATTGTTGGCTTTAGTGGTGGAGGCTGGTTGAGGGTGGGTGCCGTCGACGAACTTGAGAAGATCAAGCCCGAAAAGGATGGAGGTGATTTAGGATGCCCATGTGAGGTACGTGAGGGGTTTGCATTGAGATAGGTTAACGAGGTAAGAGTGGGCAAAAAAAGAGTTGTATATTCACAATAACAACTACTCCCTCAGTCCCGCTTAAAACTGCACAGTTACTGTTTGCGCGGGGATTAAGGAAAAAAATAATGATATAAATATTGTGAGTGTAAAAGTAAAATAGGAGAGAGAATGAGTAGAGGGAATAGTAAATTATAATGGTGTTGTGAGTATTAAAATAATGTAGGAGAGAGAATGAGTGGAGGGAATAGTAAAGATTATTTGCCATTTTAGGAAGTGTGCAATTTGTAATGGGACGCCCAATGAGGAAAGTGTACAATTTGTAGCGGGACGGAGAGAGTATACGATTAATATTGAACGGTTTGGTGGTTTGGTTTATCAGTTTGGTTTGTTAGTTCGATCTCGCGGTCTCTTCTTCCTGACTATAATCTCTAATTGATATACACAATATCTCTAATTTAGATAATTACCACTAATTGATAACAATCACTAATTGTTACATACAATACAATCTAAAGTAATGACACTAAAGGATAGTTTTGGTAACATGATATCTAGATTTTTACTAAATTAATGTTAAATTTTGATTAAAAAGTAAGTGAAACATAACTTTTCGAAACTTTGAGCAAATCTATAGTCTAAGGCAAGGTAAATTGGCAAATGTGACAATTTGTAACGACAGATATAGTCCAAGGCAAGGCAAAATGTGACAATTTGTATACACCATACACATATCAGATAGTCACATTCACACATTCACTGGAGATAGACTGACCTATGCCTAGAAATCACTCTTGAAGTTACACAAGAGATCCAACATTAGTTTACCCAAACTCCCCAAATTCCCCACCCCAACAATACCAAAAAACATGGAAAAACTTCCTACCAACAGACACCCAAGAAGATGAGATTAAGGTTGTTAAAAACCTTGAACTCCCAGAAAAAATGTCGCGGACTTCACTCGTCTCCTAGCTGGTCCGAAGATTCTATGACTGTACATCCACCACCCGACTCCCAAATGCGGAGCGGACTATCTGCATTGTTCTTCACTTCAGATTCCGCAGTTTTCATATCTCGAAGATGTTGTAGTACTTCTTGAAGAAGGTCCTTGTTTCCATTCTTTACGGAACTCACACAATGCTTTATAAACTCCCTATCCGCTTCAAGCGCTTGAAGCCTCTCGTAAACAAGATCTATATTCTCCTCAATATCAACATCCGTTCCGATTTTACACAGTTCTTCGTTGTTAAGTTCCTCTTCTTCGGCTGCTGCTGCATCAAATAGAGGAAGCAGAATATTTGCCTTTAAACTCAAATCTTTTCCGTCTCCATATTCATTTCCATTTGAAATATCATCTGAGGATTGTTCAGTTGACATTACAGTTGACTTTACGTCCTCAGAAAGTTGCTCCTCATTACCCACCAATGTGAAAAGCTTCTCTTCCAGTTCCTTGAGCTCATCTATTATTGATATCTTCTCCTCTTCGAATTCTTTAACCGATTCTTCAAGTGATCCCAAATGCTTTATGCAATCTATCCACGCCTCATCCGTTTCATCTCTCTCTTCTTCATTATCTGATTCAGTTAATAGCTCCTCCATAAGCTTCATCTGTTCTTCCTTTCGGTAAATTTCCAGTTCTTTTTCAAGTTCTTGTTTCTCTTTTTCCTTCTTCATCATGAGATCATTCAAAAGCTGCAAAGCTTCTTGGTCATAATCCGACTGTTCGTCCATCATTCGTTGATATTGAACTGCTTCCATTTGCATTGCCGCTTTCTCTTCTTGAAGCCTATTTATCATAGCCATTGTTTGGTTGGCTGCAATTGCGGCTGCATTTCTCTCTTCTTCTAGTTCTGTGTATAAAGCACTCAAAGCTTTTCGTTCAGCTTCTAACTCGGCCTTCAGCATTTCTATCCCATTATCGCCTTCCGTCTCACTTCCGTTCCAAGATCTTTTCTTATGTATCTGCTGGAGATCATCAGTGTTAGGAACTTTCTCTTCCTCCGTCTCTTTTTCCCCTGGATTTTCACACAAATTTAGATTTATTGCTCGAGTAATCCCAGCAGGATCATGGCCAGATGTGTCCAGAACTGAAACGGCTTCTGACGCAGTTTCATCAACCTGCAGTTCACGAGCATTCTCTTCTTCTTCTTTTCCTTCCAAGGCTTCTGTCAGCAAGCCTTAAATTAGCACAATGATGATTTCAGAAAAAATATATGTCACGAATTTAGAGCGAATTACCGATGCCACTATTCTTGCAAATTTAATCTACATACCAGAAATTACTCATTTATTTAACCACTAATATATGATTAACTTAAAAAGACTAAAAGAAAACAATATTTGCATAATAAGCTTGGAAAATTACCTGGTTGGTCCATGGTTGCTGATTCATTCACTACCATCTCTAAATCAGTCTCTGCTGATCCTTGTTCATTTTCTTTAATTAAATCAACTTTTCTTTTAATCCATTGCTTAGATACAGACTTTTCATCTGTCTCTTCATGCTTGCCAGATTCGTCTTCCCCTCTGACTAAACTTGAACTAATTTCCCTTGAAATGTTTGAAGAATCGGTCAACTCAACAGGTATCAAGCGATCAAAATCATGGTTGTTCTTCATATTCCGAATCATCAACGCCTCATCAAAAGACCGGTTGACAGAATCTGAATTTTCATGAACTGCTTCATCTGCATCACAATGAAAGTTCACTACTTTCCTGGAAAATTCTTCGGTTGGGTTATCACAATCTCTGCACAATCTTTCTGATTCAGACAACTTCCTATGACTTGTACAGTACCACAATCTTGAAATCTCGTTTGCGTGTGCCTCACAGACAAGATCTTTGTAAGAAGAAATCTTGTCGTCCCCCTTTGGCTCCAGGTAGTGATTGATGCTTGAACACCATAAACAAGGTGGCTTAAGGCCAAAGTAAGAGGCAAATTTTCCGATCAGGTAAGAAAATAAAGAGTTTAATAGTAGGAGAAGAATCAGAATCCACTCAAGAACAGCGTAAACAAGAATTACTATTAAGCTGTGGGTGTTTTTATGCAGCATGGTTGCAAACTTGTTGGCAGCCATTGTTACTCACAAGGGGGTGTTTGGAAGGGACGAAGAATGATCTGTGTAGGTTTCTGACAGAGTTAGATACTATGTTTTGGGATTATAATTGCAGGAATATTATGTTAAATCATTAAAATTTCTAAAAGATTATTTCTTAATAAAGGTTTGGTGTGTAATTAAGTGATAATATCAATTTTTAAATGAAATGCACATAAGTACATGATTACACCAAGGACATAAGTATTTTTTTTTTTTATTATTATTTTTTTTTAGCCAATATGAAAATTTACCTAGATCAAGCTCGACACACGCGACAAAAGATGTATCCAGATAAAGAAACGGAAATGATTTCGGCCATGTTTGATTCATACTTCACAAGATTCTTTGAACGAAGCCTTATAGATACGGGGAAAAAGTGGGACTAAATGATCCAATAGTGAGAAATGGACTGCAGTACAGTCCAACGATACAACGGTGATTCTTTTCGCTAAATCAAATGGATGGCCTCTGTTGGTGGGGGTGGGATGTCAGAAAGACGATTGTGCCCTCAAACCCTAATCTAAGCGAAAGGTAAAGAGGAATGATGAAAGAGAGGTGACAAAGATGGGGAGCATGATGAAAAAGGCAACACTAAAGGGGAAGAAAACAGGGGAACTTTAATAGTGATGGAGAGCCTTTGCTGATTTTAAATCTAAGCCCTTAAACAAATGTGGTCTGGTGTGTAGGGACCAATTTGTCACTCTTCTTTTGATATTTTGCTTTGCTTTTTCACTTGAAATTTTTCTCTTTGCCTTTATAAAGAATTTCCATAGTGAGTGGGAGAGTATGATTTAAGACTTTCAAGTTTTTAAAACTAAGCACCAAATATAGATTAGTGTGATTATGGATTCAGGCACGTGGAAACGTACTTCATTTAAGAATCCGGGCATGTAGAAGCAAACTGCATATAGTTCTATTGGCGTATTATACCATGTAACTTATCCATTATAACATGCATTTGGCCTACTATATAATTTATTATAATACGTAATTCATGATATCGACAATTTTGGACAATTTTAATTTGCTTGCATCTTATACCATGTAACTTATCCATTATAACATGCATTTGGCCTACTATATAATTTATTATAATACGTAATTCATATCGACAATTTTGGACAATTTTAATTTGCTTGCATCTGATTCGGTGGTTCATCATTCTAATTATTCTGACTGCTACTCAGTCGAACTGCTGCTCCAACTTCTAATTATTCCGACTGTTACTCAGTCGAACTCCCCCAGCCCAACCATGATGGTTGTTTAAGGTTTGTACAACAAAAGAAAACAAAGAAAAGCAAGTGCAAGTGAGAATTAAGAGATTAATATTAGCATAATGAATAATTAGAGGTTTCCTTGTCTTTTTAATGCAAGAGTCAACAACATAAGATACATTAATCTTCATAATACTACTTTCACTGATCAGTGAATTCATGCTAACAATTACATGGTTACCCTAGATATCTATCTACCGTATAATTTTTTTAGTCAAAATTTCTTAGTTTCTCGTGGCATCATAATCATCGTCGTCATTGTTACTGTTGTCTAGCTCCGGGATTGGCATTTGATTCATCATGAACCTCCAGCTATCTCCTTCCTCTATTTCCCACTGTTTCTTCAGTTCGTAGATAGTTTTCCTTGCTGCAACTGCGATTGCTGGGTTGGTATCTTTCGCCAGTCTCTGTAAACAGAAAAATATTATATTGGGTGAATTCTATATATATTTGCGAAGGAATACTTGAAAAATAAATGAAGATTTGATTAGACGTACTTGTAAAGCTCCCATGCCTGCATTTCCAAGAGTCCACATGGATGGGGCAGCAGCTAATGCGCTAGCTAACGCTTTCCTGCACGGGGGAACATGAAAAGTGAATAGAGGACATGCATAGATGTAAAGCATCTGTGGGAACGGAATCATCACCTATCCTTCTCTTTTCAAACAAAAAACATCACCTGAGGGGGTTAATTCCAGTACCCAACCCTGAGATTTGGACTAGTATCACTGCCCCCGAGATTTAGTTTCATCTCAAAGTCACCCTTCTGTCAACTTTTAAATAAAATGACTGCTTTACCCCTAAATCCTTCTCAATGCAAAGTCCAAATACAAAATTGGTCACTTTAAAGATATGGGGGTAAAATAGTCATTTTGTTTAAATAAAATGGACAAAAGTGGGTCGGTGAGATAAAATAAAACCTTTGTGGGGGGGGGGGGGTATACTTGTCCAAACCTTGGGATCGGCAGTGGAATTAACCCCATCCCGAGGTTGTAAAGTTTGACTCTTCCCACCTTACTTTTGATATGGACAACAAATTGTAGCATTCACCCTTCATCATGAAGAGACAAAACTTGGATTTTGAGCGAGAAAGCAAAGAAAAATAGAAAGGAATGCATATTGATTTACGCAGGGGAATTTGGTAGTTTAATCATAAATTTCCCTTCCTTCTACTTTGCAGAAAAAGAACTGAAGATTTTTCACTCCTGAATTTCGTCTCCATTTTCTTTTGCTCAAGAACTCCATGAGCCAATTATATCATATTTGGTACCATAGTAATTATATCTTCTTTCTTTTGCCCCTTTAAGACAAAATTCTCATCCGCTTATGTTGTTGACAAGTAATCATAAGATTTACCTGGTATTGACATCAGGAGAACTCGAACACTCTGCCAATAAAGATACACTGCTTTTACCATCCATTGCATCGAGATCAATCAGGGTTGAAACCAAAAATTCAAGCTGTTCCAAATGGCAATAATAAGTACTCAGTAAATGAATAGGCGTTGTAGCCATAATTAACAAACCATGCACTACTTTTCTCTTCACTAACCTCTTCAGGGTCAGAATAGTCAATACCGTCAGCTTCAGAGAGCGTAGATGCAATGTTCCAATAAGCTTCCTGAATATCGTTAACTTGTAAGATCACAAGAGAAATTAAGATGACTGAGAATAGTCAGAGACTTCAAGGACCTGAATTGCAGTAATCCTATCAGTTGAAACCTCCCCAGGAAAAAAGTCGAGAGATTTCCCATTCTTTTCAAGAGTGATGCCTCCTGCCATATCATCGGCATCTAAAGCACCTTTTTTCCTGTTCAAAGAATGGGATATTATTAGTTTTCCCATTTGATTGATGATTAAATAACTATAATAAGAGAGAGAGAGAGAGAGAGAGAGAGAGAGAGAGAGAGAGAGAGTGTCTTACAGCTCGTACATCTTTGACATCATTATGTTATGGATGTCTTTGATAAACTGTGAAAACCACCAAAAGATAAAAAAATAATTAGTTTTTTAAAGGAATACTCCCTCCGTCCCAACGAAAAAGCCATTTATTTCCTTTTTGGGGGTCCCATTTAAAAAGCCACTTTCCCAAAAAGGAAACCTTAAATCACTATTCTCTCCACTCATTCTCTCTCCTACTTTACTATTACACTCACAACATTCTCTTTCTTACATCACCTCCCACTCATTCTCTCTCCTATTTAATTTTTCATACTCACAACATTTAAACTTTTTCTCTTTCCTACATCACATTTCTTATTTTGCGTGCCCGGCTAATTTTGTGGCTCTTTCGCTGGGACGGAGGGAGTAAAGATAAATATACTTGCTACTTTAGCAGAGCAACAAAAGAGATCATACCTCTAAAGCCATTAGGGCGTCTTCAGTTGCACGCTGCTTGGCCATGAAGTCAGCACGACGGAGATCAGCCTAAGAAAAGAGAATGTTGCTTCATACATTTGCAGAGAGCATAATATGCTCGAGATAAATGGACATGCTTACAGATGTTGGAAAGTGAAAGTTGCTTCATACATTTGCAGAGAGCATAATATGCTCGAGATAAATGGACATGCTTACAGATGTTGGAAAGTGGGCCTATTTTAGCTACGAAAACATCGCGTGCATAGTTCCTTATCAGGAAAAGATCACTATTTCACTAGTTTCGGTCATATCAATATGGGATTTCATGATTGCTATGACAGCTTGTTCAACGGATTGAGATTCTTCATTTCTTGTTTTCCTTTCCTTTTTCGGATCTAAATTGTCTATCTAATACTTTTATTTCCCCCGTGTATTTAAGGGAAAATTCTGCCGAACGACAATTAGGCTTGCTCTGCTATATGGCCGTGAGTTTTGGGCCATGAAACAGTCTCACGTTCATCAGATTGGCCCTGAGTCTTGGGCCGTGAAACAGTCCCACGTTCATAAGCTGAATGTGGCGGAGATGCATATGCTACGATGGATGTGTGGGCCTACAAGAAAGGTTTGGTCGAGGAATGAGGTGATCAGGGGGAAAGTAGGAGTTGCACCATTTGAAGATAATATGGGGGAGAATCACCTGGTTTGGACATGTGAAACGGAGACCAAGTTATGCATCAGTCAGTCAAGAGGCCCGGACATGGGTGAAAATATGTATTTCTACGTCATCAAGAAAATAAATTTTAAAATAACCCTAAACCCTAAACCCTAAATTTTAAAATACCAACTACTGGAGTTGTTCTATTGTTTAAAATAGTGATCCTGCAACAAGACTCTAGAGGCCCACCAGCTATGGCAAAATAAGGTAATACAAGCATTATGTTACGAATACTAAAGCATTTGATTTGACCATACCAGCTCCCAAGTAAATGAAATAACTAATCAGCAATAAGACAAAAGTCAAGTGAGGTTATACAATAATGGAAGTAGCAAAGGAACACACCTCTAAGCCTCCATCACTCCAGTGTCGGCCAGCAACAGTTCTCAATCTAGATTCAGCTTTGTTTTTTAGAATCTAATAACACGAAAAATATTAAAGAATCCAGCCAAAAGAACTGAAACGGATTTAGACTTGCCTTGAGAAAAGTATTATACTCCATCCCAAAATGAATGACCAAATAATTTTCAAGTTTGCTCTTGATCAAGAGCAAATTTGAAAATTTTTTGGTCATTCATTTTGGGATGGAGGGAGTATATAAGGCATACATACAACTGCAATGTTATTAAGGTGTTCAGCTCTTCTCTTCACATCATTATCTATTCTCTCTGTATCTTCTCTTGCCCGAGCTATCACGACACAATTCGATTAGATAGACATAATAAGATAATTTTTTCTGTTGAGATGCTCAATATCTGCTTCCTAACATCAATAACAAAAGAGTGCGACAGAAAGTCCACTTTACTGCTTTGCCCTTATTAAAAAATTAAATAGACATGTTAAAGAAGATGAAGTTACAGTCAATAAAAAATATACCATCAAGCCTTAGAAGCCCTGAGCTTAGAATAGCAACATCTTGGCGCGCACGAGCATCCATCCTCAATATGCCACTATTACAAATAATACACAATCAGCAGGCTTCCAATAGATGCATATCAAATTGATGAGGCCTAAGTTCATTTTTGTCCATTGTACTTTCACTTTAACCATTATACTTTTTTATTAACATAAAAACCATTGTACTTTGGAAAACCTATCCGTTCCAGATTTGCGGATTAGGGCACAGATTGGGCATGAATTATGACACGAATTTGGTATCGGGGTGATAGGTTTTCCAAAGTATGATGGTTTTTTTGTTAATAAAAACTATAATGATTGAAGTGAAAGTCAGGTGAAAGTACAATGGATGAAAATGAAGTTTGGTCAATTGATGATGCATGGTAATAGAACGACAGTGCAACATTTGGACACATTGGAAAAATACAATACGCAAAAGAAAGCAAAACCACTCTTTATAACCATGGGAATAAAAACCAACCCCAACTCCCCTTCCCCCACAAAAAAGGGAAAAAGAAAAACCCCAAAGTTTGAATAAAAAAATTAAGATGATAACTAAAAATAATAAATTATTTAACTTCAAAAAGGATTTCTTAACAATGATTCAAAATCTTCAAACTTCAGTAAAAAATCATCCCTTGGCATTTGATACTACAGGACATTCACAATAGGTTAAAATTTTGGGGTTACAATCGAAATATACAATATTCAAGAAACTAGCTTGTTTCACTCTTTATGATTTGTGCCAACCGGCAAGTAGTCAAAACTTCCTTTAAAGTAAGAAGTATATGTCATATGCAAATGTTATAACTTATATATGGGCAACCATATGAAGTATGAATAAGCCCCATTTTAAAGTTAATTTAGAGGTTAATAATGACATATTCACGAGATTAGATACTGAAAACTAGTTTGCTTAACTTTTATGGTTCAAACATGTAGTCACATCTCTATTTAAGCTTAGGAATTTATGTCATGTTTCAGCACCACTGAATGACTCATCTCTGTAAAAAGATTCTGCTCAAAATGAGATAACCTAGTAAGAATTACCGAGAAAGCAAGATAATGTCGCTCTGCACCCTATCATTGACATATTTGGCATCATTGTAAACAAATTTACAAGCTTCAGCTAAGCCCTGATTTGAATGAACATATCCCTCTTGTAAGGCACAACCTTCATCTCGAGCTCTGATATACCAAAAGAAGATATCATCAGCTACACTTTTGATAAGTGGCTGTGTCCATATGTTTTCTACTCCCTCCGTCCCGAACGATCTTCGACTTTTTTTTTCGTTAACACGAAGGTAGTTTGAGCAAGATTTTAGGTTAATTTGATTACCCTAATGAAAATTTAAAACTCTATCGATACACACCATTATAAATACTATTAATAACAATTTATAGAAGTTCATTCAGATAATTAAATCAACCTAAAATTATTGCCTAAAGTACCTTCGCGTTAACGACAAAAAAAAAAGGAAGATCATTTCGGGATGGAGGAAGTAAATCATTGCTAAAGTATGATAATCATCAAATGGTTCATACCTAGACATGTCTGAACAATCCTTTTTTTGCCTCACACATTCTTCTGTATCTGAATTCCGCATTTGTTTTGATCTGCATAATAATGAAGATCCATTCCATTTCTCACATTTACGTCGCAACTCCTTCCCTAAATACTTGAATCTCAGAGTTACAAGGTGTCCATTACTGTTAGTACCACCAAATCTCGGATGTTGAGGGGATTTAACAGTTGAATAAATAACTCCTTGTGCTTTAGCCATACAAGATCCCAACTGCAGAGACTATTTGAGACGTCGCTTGGGTTATATGCCAACGGACGGATATAGATCAGAATCAAATTATACAAGCCAACATTTCTATAAAAGAAGCTGCAAAGTGAAACCAATGATAACTTGATATTAGGAGGTGAACCACACAACATTCTTCCTTAACCATCCATAAGTACGAAATTCTCAATGTAAAACTCCTTCATTTCTATACATCACTTACATCTAACCCCCTTGATTTTAGAGTTGTGTCAATTTTACCACCTTCAAGTTTAAGAAATAACATTTTAACCATTTTGTCAGTTTTGACCCCCTTTCCCCTTTCTTTAGAAAAAAAAAAAAACCCCACCATATCATAATTTTGAAACTCTTATAGTGGAATCCTGGATTCACCACTGTTATATAGCATTCATAATCTCATCCACCCAATTAAAGATTGTCCCTTTAAGCTTTTAACTTGGTAAGATTATAACCCCTTTGTTCAAAGAACTTGCTCCTTTGGTCTGTTTCGAAAACGGACCAAAAGAACAACGATTAATCCAAGTGTTCATGTTCTTTCACAATTGCCCTAACCAACCAACCAACCAACAACATAATTCATAGATATTCAAGAATCCCTGCAGGGAAAATGTAAAAATCTCCAGCACAGTAATGGTGTAGGAATAGGATTTGTACATAATAATTGTACCTTAGCATTAGCAAAGCAAAAGCAAAGACTAAATTTAAATCAATAGATGCCTAAACTGAATTTAAGCATGAAAATAGCAATTCAAACAGAAACCCAGATATTAATCAAGGAATATAAAGTGATAACTCAATGAAGATACTAATAAGAGTTGAGGAGAATTACCTTCTAGAGAGAGAATCTGAGAGGGACAAAAGGGTAGAGAGGGTTTGTTAAGTAATGAAGTGAAGGGCGTGGGGGTGGGGGCATGGAATATGGGCAGGAATTTCATTTCATCCATAGCCACAAACATAGCATGTGGTCCCTCAATTGCCAACAACTGACCAAACAAGAATTAGGAATTTTTCTTGGGGTTTTGCTGGTAGAATATTCAATCCACACAAAATTCAGGTTTTAGGAGGTTTGTGTTTTAAGATTGAGTAGCTGTCGAGGGATGTCGACGGATTGGGTTTGGATCGGATCGGTTTTGATCCGAATCCTATCCAAATCTTAATTTTGTTGATCTGAATTCGATTCGACCCAAAAATCTAAAATTTCGCGATCGATCCGATTCAATCCGAATTATACTAAAACTCTATTTTTTTTAAGCTCAAATATAATTGAGTAAAATTTATTTTTAAACACAATGTTTAGAGTTGGCCTTATGAAAAACGCGTTTTTCCTGTCACTTAGGAAAAACGTGTTTTGTGTTTCTCCGTTTATGCCAGTGCCTATTTAAAAAAGTGTCAGTGTGATAAAGTGCCAGTGCATGTGTAACAAAATGCCAGTAAAAAAAGTGTCAGTACCAATTTAACAAAGTGCCAGTATAAACTGGCACTGGCACTTTGTTAAACTGACACTGACACTTTTACACGGGCACTTTTATATACATGAAACTGGCACTCTTCATACTGGCACTCTGTTATACTAACATTCATACTGGCACTCTGTTATACTAACACTGGCACTTTGTTACACTAATATTTTTGTTGGCTCTCAAAAACATAAGCACTGGCATTCAAAAAAACATGGACTGACATTCAAAATCACGTACACTGGCACTCAAATACACATATACTGGCACTCAAAAACACTGATAATTATTTTTGCTGGTATTCAAAAAAACATGGACTGGCATTCAAAAAACCTTGGACTGGCATTTGAAAACACATACACTGGCACTCAAAAACACGTACACTGGCACTCAAATTCCCATCTGATTTATTTTGCACGCAAGTTGTACCGGCATTTGTGATAATGTGCCGCCGCGATTTTTCCTTTCTTTTTGAAAATCAAAACGGAGACGGAGTCGCCACGCCATTTTTATTTTAAGGGCCAAAACTTTGAAAAATGCCCGAGATTAGAGATTTGGGTTCGGAGGTCACGTTACACTCCGGGAAGAACGTTAGGGTTCACCCGGAATGCCTCGTAAAACGAGTATTCCAAGCTTAAAAATCATTTGTGTGTGTGTGTGTGTGAGTGCGTTTCTTTGGCCAAAATGAATTCAAACTGAGAAAACTAAAAATTGGGAACTCTTTGTAAGACATAAAACAAGTCCCATGATTTTTGATATGATTTTAGGGTTGAGTTTTGGTACTCAAAAGACTCCTTGAAGTTGAAAATCAATTCTGCCAGAATGAAAAAGGCAGTGGACACTTGATTTTAAAATGAATTTAAGAGCTATAAAGCTTCAAAATCTGGGGAAAGTCCGAGAATGAAAGTTGTTCAAAACATCTTAAATAAGGTGACTGCAAAATAATTTTCCATTTGGAGATGATTTGATATACCAAAACCTTCTAGAAATCACAGATATGAAATCTGGATTTCCAGAGACTGTTGAACTGATCTTTGGAAAATAATTTGAAAAGGGAAGTTAGACTCGGGCAAAAAATAAAGTAAAAATATGTATGGAATTCTACGGATATTGGCTATAAAAAGTATTTTGTAGTCAACACCCAATTCTAAGTTTTTCTGTGTCCAAAAAATTAGACAATGGACAGAGGTCTTAGAGAAAGGCTACTGGACAACAACATTCTCAAGAAGGAAAATGTGATTTTAAAGGGGGTTTGCATCCATGCTTTGTCCCCATTTCCTTAGGCTTTGATTAGTGATCACTAGACATTTCAGTGGTGATCTACTATATCAAGCCATCCTTAGGGTACATTAGGACTTAAAGCATTTCATTTGCTTGGGAAGGGGAGATTTAACTTTGAAATCAAGATTTTATGTATGAAAATGATTTTTAGGTTTAGAAAAACATTTTCAAGTGAGTAAGAAATGATTTGTGTAAGATGAAAGACAACAATTTAGAAAGAATGTTGATCCTTATAGAGGATCATCCATGGAGATGAACTTCCATGGTGATCCTCTTGGATCTAGGGCAAAAGAAGAACAAGTTACATCTTCAAAGTATGAGATACATGCATGGATGAGAGAGATTTAGGGGAGGGAGAAGGAGGTTATACCTATCTTCTTTTGTTTGTGTTTGTGTTTGAATGGATTCAAGGCTTGGATGTGTTTAGTGTTTGATGATAGAGTTGGTCAAAGAGAAAACAAGTAGATAACACTTAAGTCCTCTATGTTTTCTCTCTAATCCTCCTCTTTAGTGTTGCTTTGAGCTTGAGCTTGTGTATGTTTAAGAGTGATTTGAGAGTATTTGGGGTGAGATTGGGAAAGACTCAAGAGAAAATGGTGGCAATCTAAGGATTCCCACTATTTTCTCCTTGTTTTTCGCCAGAGAATAGCTTCTGTGAGTGAATTGTGTTGTGTAAACTGAGAGAGAAGGGTTCAATTTATAGGCCACTGGAAATGACAATTCCATCCGCGCGGACGACTCTGAAGGCGTGCACTGTTCATTAAATGCTGCTCCAGGCTTTGGACAAGAGGAATATTATTCAAATTAAGCAACCAGTTTTTGTTCCAGCAGCTTCCATTTTTGAATTTTTGGCTTTTGTAAGATTCTTTTCCATGTTTAACCTTAAATAGCAATCCCTAATTTACCCTTGCTTTGTTAGAAAAGTTAGAAATTGTTAGAAATGTTAGGGATGTTAGGGCTTTTGTTAGTTTTCTAACGAAAATACTAACGACTCAAATTGGAGCACTTACAGTAGCCCCTCGGCGACGGCGCTTTCGAAGGAAGCGAGGTCGTCGATAAGAGTAAGGCTCCATATTTGACAAAAGGGGTGACCAAAGTGGTCGAGTGGCTGGACCTGGTGATAGGCTACCTACGTATCCCGAATGGGAATCAAGCCGGTCGTAGTTCGGGTCTTCAGACGTCGACCCTGGAGTGACTGTTTTAGGATGTCAACCTGGTAAGCGAGTTCTGCAGTTGGTTGCTGAAAGAAACTCTACTGGGGATAGGAATGACCATTTTGGTCTGATAGCTAGAGTTGTATATTCGCACTGCTGGGGAAAGGAATGACCATTTTGGTCTGGTGGCTGAACCTAATGGTAGGCTACCTACGTATCCTTAAGAGGAATCAAGCCAGTCGTAGTTCGGGTCTTTCGACTATCTTCAGATGTCGACCCTAGAGGGACTATTTTAGGGAAGTCGCCCTAAGATGTGACTATTTTTGGGAAGTCGCCCTAAGATGTGACTATTTTTGGGAAGTCTCCCTATGATTTGACTATTTTTGGGAAGTCGCCCTATGATTTGACTATTTTTGGGAAGTCGCCCTATGATTTGACTATTTTTGGGAAGTCGCCCTATGATTTGACTATTTTTGGGAAGTCGCCCTATGATTTGACTATTTTTGGGAAGTCGCCCTATGATTTGACTATTTTTGGGAAGTCACCCTAAGATTTGACTATTTTTGGGAAGTCGCCCTATGATTTGACTATTTTTGGGAAGTCGCCCTATGATTTGACTATTTTTGGAAAGTCGCCCTATGATTTGACTATTTTTGGGAAGTCGCCCTATGATTTGACTATTTTTGGGAAGTCGCCCTGGTAATGATTTCGGTTTGTCGAATTAGGGGATGATTGCGATTTATCGCTTTCCTAGTGTTGTGTGTGATAGCGTTTTAGGTGCCTCAAACCTTAATGATGGCGTTTTAGGCGCCTCGAACCTTGATGATGGCGTTTTAGGTGCCTCAAACCTTGATGATGGCGTCTTAGGTGCCTCGAACCTTGGTGATGGCGTCTTAGGTGCCTCGAACCTTGATGATGGCGTCTTAGGTGCCTCGAACCTTGATGATGGCATCTTAGGTGCCTCGAATCTTAATGATGGCGTCTTAGGTGCCTCGAACCTTGATGATGGCGTCTTAGGTGCCTCGAACCTTGACAAAGGGTGATCTGGAGGTATCAACTTGTTTTGAAACGATTTCCTTCGATGTTCGTATCCTTTCGTTGGGGACGGACTCGAGGGGATGTAGCCTTTTGGTGGACTTCATTTGAAGGGATCGGTCTTACGTTTGCTGCCGGAGGTGAAAACGAGGAAAGAAACGGGATTCCGTTAACTTTCTTCGGGGATGAACCTAAGTTGAGGTTCAGTTCAGAAGTATGGACCTAAATGAGGACTCGATTCAGGGGTATGAACCTAAGTTGAGATTTAGTTCAGAAGCATGAACCTAAATGGGGACTTAGTTCAGGAGTATGAACCTAAATGGGACTCGTTCAGAGTATGAACCTAAATGGGGACTCAGTTCAGGAGTATGAACCTAAATGGGGACTCGCTCAGGAGTACGAACCTAAGTCGAGGTTTTGTACCCGAGGGAGACTATTTCGAGGGCGTTCTTGCTGGGGAAGATTCGAGCTTACGATGATTACCGGGGAAAAGGGTGACCGTGTTGGTCAAGCGACTGGACCTATGGTAGGCTACCTACGTATCCCGAGTGGGAATCAAGTCTGGACGTAGTTCGAAATCCACTGGGCCTTTTGATAATTCGGAGGCTGTCACCTTAAGGAATTAAAGCTTACATCGCTATTTGCCGAGATAGAGATAGCTAAAGCCATGAGTAATCATGCAACATTTATGAATGTATGCATATTTTGAGATATGTTGAGGGACTAACGTACCTTTGCTGTGCTTACCTGCAGGAGAGCAAGTCGCGGGGGCTGTGTGGTAGTTGATAGTGTTGAGAGTCTTGATGTATCCGATCGAGATGTTGAAACATTTAGGGGCGTGAGGTACCTCTGACCGATTGGCATTTGAAAACTTGGCGTCCCTGACCTACTTGCCTTTGAGAACTTGGTGTAAATTTCATTTGAGAACTTGGCGTCTCTGACCGAATTGTACTGGCGTCCCTGATCGATTTGCATTTTGAGAACTTGGCGTCCTTGACCAATTTGCATTTGAGAACTTGGCGTCTCTGACCGAATTGTATTTTGAGAACTTGGCGTCCTTGACCAATTTGCATTTGAGAACTTGGCGTCTCTGACCAATTGTAGACACTGGAGGTGGTGTTTATATGTTTGTGGATGTTGGGGGTTGTCTTTACCAAGTTGCAGACGCCGAAGCTTGTCTTTGCCAAGCTATAGACATGGGGATTATCTTTGCCAAATTGTAGATGCTGGAGGCTGTCTTCATCCATTGGAGGCCGCCTTTGCCGAACTGGAGATGTCGGAAGATGTCTTCACGGACTTGATGCACTGTAGACCTGGAGCCAAGGTGGTGTTGTCCTAATGTGTCTGAGGCCAAAATGGTGCAGGATTGAGGTGTCTGAATCAGGCTGATGTCGACTTTAGGTGTCCGAGCACAAGCTGACGTGGGCTTGAGGTATCAGTCATCTGGGTAGTTCTGTTGAAGTCATTGGAATTACGCTTCGGTGGAGACCATCCTCGCTGCGGAGAGGCTTCGGGTAGTGATGGAAAACTGGTCTTTCGTGCTTGAATTGCTACATTTGTTAGTAGAGGGACAAATGCACATATGACATTCATGATGATGGATGCATGCATGGAACTAAAATGATTCGCGATTGCTTAGGTTTTTTTTTTTTTTTTTTTTATTATTGATTCATGTTTTGCGTGCTACATGAGCCCTGGGGAGATTTTTGTGGGGATGCATGTGGTGAGAGGGTTTGTATGTGTTGTGGATTGTTTGGGACAAGCTTTGAGCTGGTGGGGTGATATCCTTTGGCCGCGGACTGAATTGCATGTCATTGATGAGGTCTTGTTATAGGTAAGCAGTATCATGCGGACCTCAATTTTGATCTTGGGATGAAGTTGGATTTGAACCCCTGTCTCGATTGAAATTTCTTTTCGCCCTGACATTTGAAGCCGATGCCGATGTGCCTCTAGCATCAAAGTATGTTGATATGAATGAACCCCCTTTCGCTTGGGTTAGCTGTGACTTGACATAAATTTGGAGAATGACTTGGCGAAATGCCGATATGAGGAGATTCCCGCTTCTCAACCTTTGATGATGCAGGAGTTGCCATATACCAAGTTCTAAAGCCGAAACTCCAAGATAGTTGTTGAAGTGACTTGGCCTTTCTTCTGAAGATAGGTGTGACTTGATAAAGCCCCATTCTGTGGAAGAGACATGGTGAAAGCCACGGAATCTTTCTCTGAATGATTTGATGAAGCCCCAGGTTCAACAAAGCGTCACTACAGAGGTCCAGCTTAAAGGTTTGACCGACATACCGATGAAGTACCGGCCAAATCGGTCAACGTGAGAGCCCTCAAGGTGAAGTTGTAGCATTACGTCATGAAGTGAGAAACCCATCTTTGATAACAACTAGAATCCTCGAGGCGAAATTGACAACAACTATGCAACTAGAATCCTCCCTTCGAAGGGTGTCTTTCATATGGGAACCGTTAGCCATAGTGGCACTTAGCTTGTTCATGGCTTCAATCATATTCACCCTACGGTTTTTCCTGTGGAATGGATTGTTGATCGTATTGGGTCCTCGAGTACCCTTTTCGATCGCTCTCACACCGCCCTTTTTCAGAGCATACTAGTGGGAAGCACAGAGTTTGGTTGTGTCCAAAGGGACATCGGGATCCATGGGCCGATGGTTGTCTCGGTCAAACCTTCCTTCACAAATCCCCGAAAGACGTCGCTCGTAGGCATTCCGAAATCTTCAAGCTTAAGGCTTCGCGACTTGGGCACATCACCTTTCCTTGGCACGAAAGGAGTGGCATTGTTGCAATCCCGTCCCGAATAGGGCCGGGCAGAGTCGTGCCGAGGTGGAAGAAGCCCCGATATCGTAAAGGTGTGCAACAACTTGCCGCCGATTGTGAGCCCTCTCAAATTTAGCCCCGAAATTGACCATTGCCCGCAGATCCGGATAGGGAAATTGCTAAGCGAGGCCCTTAAATGCGGCTTCAAGCATGACCGGAAGATGTCTAACTCGCTCCTCGTCGAGGGAGGGATGGCCATTTCACCGAGCTTCAAGTTCCACCTTTATAAAAATCCCCAATATTCTCATCTCGGGCGCCGCATCGTCTTCCGCAGTCAACTCGTTTGTCTCTCATTCCAAGTTGGCTTTATACTTATCTCGTGAAAGTGTTGGTGATCTCGTTCCCAAGTAGCCCTGAACTTGGGTTTCAACTGAAAGAACCACTTTAGAAGCCTCTAGTTTTAAGGAGAAGAAGTCAGCCGACTGCCGGTTTGTGCATCCTTTGGCTTTGTAGGTGTCAAGGTGGATCTTGGGACAGGCAGCCCCATCAAACAGCTTCAAGATCACGAACTTGTGCGGTAGAGGCATAATGGAATCGGGATCTGCGGGCCGGAGGGCGGCCTTCTTTCGTGTCAGCTAGGTGACCTGCGCTTTCATTTCCTTATGCTGTTCCATGAACCAAAGCCAGATGAGGGTCCGGTGGTGGAACCAGAGTGTTCAAGCCGGTGATCGTGCTGGAGAGAGAGGTTACCATTGGTGGCACGCTGGCGGAAAGTATGGCAGGGCCTGGGGGCATAGGTGTAAACCTGTCCTTAGCCCAAATTACCCTGGGGAGTGTGAGTAGGAGCTTGGTCAAAGGGATAGAACCCGCGGCTTGTTGTTGAATTCCAATTGGCAAAGAGGGTGGTGGTAGACTTGAGGTGGCCGGGTAGCTCGAGTTTCCGTGAAACTTAAATACGGGTTGTGACCCTTGGTTGTTGAACTGCATGCATGCCTGGCTGGGGTGATGGTGTATAACCGGGAGGATACTGTGGTCCGGTGATTCTGATGAGACAGGGATTAGGGGCTTGGTGGCCCATTGATCCCCGAGTGAGAAATGGATTTGTGGGAGCCGTGTTAGGAGCAACAACTAGCATCATTCTCGTTGTCCCGAACCAAACCGTGGTGGCATCCCAAACCGTTGCCGTGGCACTCTAAACCGTTGTTGTGAAGGTCCGGCTTGATCGTTTCCGAACCGAGACGGATCCCAATTTGCCGTGGCATTCCAAGGTACCCCAACCATGAGAAGACATTCCGCATCGATTTCATCCCCACTGAGGAACTGCGAATTGATTCGTCCTGTCAGGCTGCATGGATCCAGGTCTCGTAGTTCGGGAGCCGGGCCGACCCAAAGATCGAGGAGATAGTACCATAGGAGGCCGGTGGTGGCATCCCGGGAGTAGCCTCGGGCGACCGAGAGTGGGATTGGGGGTTTCACGTCCCGCTGAGGCGGTCATGAAGAGATCTTGTGAGACTTGTGCGGTGCCGGGGACCGGCCGTCTTGAACCGGGTTGCCGTCGAGGCATTCCAAACCGCCGGGCCGAGAAGTTCAAACCGATCCATAGTTGACCGCCGTCCCAAACCCAACCGAGAAGTCATACCAAGCCGATGTAACCGAGAAGCCCCCGACCGATCTCGTACCGAGCCGCCGAGGTATACCAAACCGTCGCGACATACCGAGCCGACCCCAACCGCATTGAGGCACACCATACTGGCCCAAATAGGACTGAATTCAATTTGTTTCCCCAAACGACTGTCCTGCATCGAATCGCGAATGTATACTGCATCGAGGCCGAAAGGATGGCCGATTCACAGTTGAGAAGAGTGTGGCCCGGTGGAGGTTCCATGTGAGGAAGGTGGTGGCATTCGGCGGTAGTCCTGTCCGGCCAAGATAGGGATGGGGATCCTCTTCCTCTTCTACCGTGAAAGTCCCATCGGGCCGAGGGCACCGTCAAACCAAAATTCCCGACACCTTCCAAGGATGAACATCGAAACCTCATTCTGATTGGCACAAGGAGTTTTATGGACTCGGATTCCAATATTAGCCATAGAAATATGATGAATCTCTGGCCCTGGTTAAAATTCCGTCCTCATCAAAGAACTGCACTTGACAAGCCCATGACCAACATGGCGATCAAATCTCACTTTGCTTGGCGGAGCCTTGGTCTGAAGAGATGTGTTTGCGAAGTCTTGATTTTGAAGAAGTGACTTGGCAAAGCCTCAGTCTCATGATTGTGAATCTGACACAATTAGAGAGGCTTCAACCTGGTAGGCATTGCAGACTGATACTGAAATGAGTCTAAACAAAGACCCAACCCATCTTGTAGCAAAGTGAAGAACCAACGTGGACCCGGCGTGACCAGAGAAGCCCCACTCTAAAGAAATGGCTTGACGAAAGTCCTCCCTTAAAGAGCACAGTGCAGCTCTAATGCAAATTGAATTGTCATGTAGCAAAAGAGGCAACCCATCCTTCTATATTTACTTTATTATTTTCTTTAGTCAATTAGTCAACCGGAAGAAAATGTAAAAGAAAGACAATTTAGGAATGTATACCTGCAGGGGCATATTTTCGAAAAGTGGGGATGAATCCCCGATTTGTATTATTTGATGGCCTCATTTGATGAAGGCACAAAAGAACTCGCTTTGGGTTTGACTCTTTTGAGAGAGCATACGTGTAGAAAGGTTTGTAAAAGTGTATGGAAGCCCCTGCTGACAGAAAATTAGTGTTTAGCTCTATTTTTCCTATAATGTAGAAAAAGAAGACTTGTCGAGACATCTGAAAACATGTTTTATTCAAAATGATCACAAGATTGCTTAAAACCCTTTATTAATGTTCAGGTTATTCAAACCCCTAATCTCGATATGAACAAACATTTTGATTAATCATGAGGAGAAAGTCGACCAATACCAAGGGTAAAGTTGGCGAATTGTGAAGAAAGATTGTGTATAGGAGAGGCTATTGATGAGACCGAATTTTCTTGGGATTTGGATGTGTTTATGACCGGACCATTTCTGGTTGCCTACGTTCCCCTTATTATAAGGAGCTCAGGTCGCCGTAGTTCGGGCTTGAACTGTGTTTGGCTTTGAAAAAGGGGTATGAACATTTGTGGTACTTTTGGTGAAAAGGTTCGAATAGGATGTTTGGATGATAAGGTACGGGCCTTGAGGTGTTCCTTGACAAGTCGTTTTTGATGGCTTCTTCCGTGATTTCATTGCTTCTTGATCGTCGTCCTTCATCGGGGGAGAAAGATTTTGAATGCAAACTTTAAGGGCTTATGATATGTTTTTTTTTTTGCCGTTGCTTTAACCGCCCTCGTTGTCGACAACTTCCGTTCTTCGGGCTTTAATTTTGCCCATATGTCAAGCCTCTGATCGGCGGTGTTGGGCCCTTGGCCTCATTTTTTTTGTTTTTTTTATTTGAAGCTTTTGCTTGAGCTTTTTTTTTTTTTCTAAGCACTTGAGGACGAAGGCAAGCCATTGCTTGAACTTTCTTGATGCACGGGAGGCGGAGGCAAGCCCCTGGTCATGGGGTCAATCTTCCGATGCTGAGTGACCTTTTGTTGTTCTTCGATGCTGCCGTCGTCGTTGACTTGGTCAAGGTGATGATGGGGACATGTTTTGGAAAGTGTATGGCTTGATGGAGGCCTTTGTGAGGTAAGGAAAGTGTATAGGGAGGGCATTAGTTGACTTTCTCGCACTAATTAATTAAAATCTTAATCATTTCCAGAGATTATTTGTTGAGCAATGCGAGTGATCATTTAAAATAAAACCATTTCATTAAATGTAATGTAGGTGTGCAAATAATGTCTCAAGTCTAGCGAGAAAAGAAAAAGACTCTTTTATAGAAAATTTAAGATTAACTACAATGTCCAAGGAGGACTTGATTGAACGAAGAAAGTACTAGAACCTACGAAGGTTGACTAAAAGACTGTTTTAATATTAAAGGATGGGTAGCCCCTAGTCTAGCTACTCTTTGTTGTTGGACCACGTCTCTACCCTTCAACATTGGAAGCAAATTCCTCATGAAGCTATGACAGACTATGCTCGCCTTTGGTAACTTCAGGAATTCCCCGCTCACCGGCCCTGACGGTTGCCTTATCTGCCATTAGATCGAGAGTTCAAAACACTTCACCAAATCCGGCCATGGTCACATGCTTGTTGCCGTCAAACCAGCCATTCTCCACATTTATTGTGACTAAATCATCTGGCTTGGAGCCTGAATCATAAAACTCAATCATGTTTACACTCGTGTTATTTGGGAAATGATCATTGGCAGGGTTGAGATTACTGAGGCGCTCGAGTTTGCCCTTCTTAATTAACCCCTGAATTGCCTTTCTCAAAGCTGTACAGTTGTCGGTTATATGACCGTGATACTGGTGGAAAGCACAATGCTTAGTGGTGTCCAAAGGGATTTTGGGATCCTTGGGCTGATAGTTTCTCATGGGTTCGAGGAGACCCTGCTTTAACAAGCTATTTAAAACTTTGCTTAAGGGAACACCCAAATCCTCGGGATGTGGTTTCTTCTTTGGGGGAGAATAAACTCTTAGTGCTCTTTGATTCGAGATTTGGTCATTGACTTGGTCACCATTCTGAACAGGGTTTACCGGTTTTGGTCCATTGGGGCGCTCAAGCTTGCCTGCTTCGATTAACCCTTGAACCGCTCTCTTCAAGACTGTGCAGCCGTCGGTTGTGTGGCCATAATGATTATGGAAGGCGCAGTGCTTACTCATGTCGAGGGGTGCATTTGAGCTCCTTGGATGGTAGTCCCTGAGAGGCTCCAAAAGGCCTTCCTTTACTAAACCCTTGAAAATTAAACCCATGGGCATCCCAAAATCATCAAAATGTTCTCGTTGCCTTAGAGGACCACCATTTCTTGGTTGCTTTTGGATGCCGTCAATTGTACACAATGCCTTTTTTCCTTTAATGGATGTTGCAGCCGTGTTGGAAGGGTAAGGTTTATAGCGGTGAGACATGTTCCGACCCGTAGTGCTTCCCCGTGCACGAACCCTTTTGATGTAACCATCGATGTAAGCGTCGAGATTTGACTTTTGGTAAAACTCATTCGTGTCAGATACACAAGATTGGTATGGTGAGACGGCCCGAGTCGAGCGATCGTCGATACTCTCGTTGCTAGGCTTTTCTTGTACCTTCTTAATTGGTTCTACCAATAATCCGTTGGACGAGTCAATAGGAACACTAGGACTGCACGACCCCGCCACAAGATTGGCGTTAGTAAATGAAACCATAGTAGGAAGTACTCTGGTGGGAGGGATGACAGTCTGAGCATTAAAATCGTGACCGTAACCCTCCTCATAAAGCCTGGCAGTTGCCGAAGATGAGGATATATGGCTCGTAATGGGTGGATACCAGGGAGCAGTGAGTGTGGATCCAAAAGGCTGCTGAAGACATGAGGTTTGAGGCATCGTAACAGTAGGATCGAATGTGTCTTGACCACACTGAGGAACGTGACTACAAGGGTAATGTGTATACTGTACTTGATGAGCAGGAGCAGCTTGCGTAACAGCCGGGTGGAGAATTTGATGAGGAGCATTTGACCTTGTCGGACTTCCCAACCGGAGGGGCGGGGTAGAGCTTGGAGGATATTGTGAATACGGTGAGCCTGATGAAGTGGTGATAAAAGCCTGGTGGCCCATGTGATCTTGCAGTATCATAGGGGCAAGTGTGCTTCGAGAATTGGAGGAAGCAAGCTGGCCCCCTCTGAACCATGGAGCCTGAGAAGCGAACTGTCCCATTCCGAGATGATGACCCGAACCAGACTGATGTTGTGAAGTAGTAAACTGACCCCTTCCGAGATGATGACCCGAACCAGACTGATGTTGTGAAGTAGTAAACTGACCCCTTCCAAGCTGTGGGGCGAAAGCAAACTGATTCAATCCTGGTGGTGAGACCTGAGAGGCACCGGGGGCAGGTTGACCTAGATCGGACTGTTGAGGAGTATCGAGCTGTAGGGGCTGAGATGTACTGAACTGACCAATTCCAGACTGATGGCCCGGGCCAGACTGAGGTTTTGGAGTAGCGAACTGACCCATTCCAAGCTGCGGGGCGGAAACAGACTGATTGAAACCCAAAGGTGAAAACTGAGAGACAGGCTGAGTGATAGGCTGGGGGATGCTTGGCCCATTAGTAGTTCCACATGAAAGGGAACAGGGCATTTGACGGTAGTTGGCATGCCCGGGAGGGTAATTAGTTCCAATCTCCGCATCAACCGTAAAGGTTCCATTAGGGTTGCGAACAATTGCTAGCCCCTGGGTTCTGATACTTTCCAATAACTGACTGATCTGAGCCTCTTGATGTTGTCTTATCTGTCCCAACATCTGATTCCACTGTTCGGCACTTTGCGGATTCTCGGGGTGCGGAGTTGTACGTACCCCACCGTTCTCCTGTGAGTTGGCCATTCTGAAACTTTGAGCTGAAGCGAAGGAGGAAACCGATGAAGTATCTGACTCCGGAATGACTGAGCTGAACAAACGATGACCCGGGGTCTTGATCCAAACTTTGCTTACTGTGGAAGGCACAAAAGGGTGTGGTTCAGACTCGGGAAAGCGAAACAGGTTGGTGTTTGGGCTTAGGGCTCATGCAACATGCAGTTATTTGTTCTTGTTTACTTAAAACGTGTTTTATTAACCTAAGCGGTTGGAAAAGATTGTTCTTCCTTTTCGCAAACTACTCTGTGTTGGTGTAATGCCCTAGGCTTTAGTTATGTTTAACTGAAAACCGTTATGTATCATATTTATCGTTTATGTTTATTATTTGATTATTATATAGTTTGCATATTTATTGTAATAATCTTCGTCCCTGATTATTAAGAGAATAATTAGTATAATTGTCAATGGATAATCATATGATGATTATATGCATAGAGATGCACATTGAAATTATGGGTACTTGTTAGAGAACAAGTGACTGGACTTGACCCGTATGAGATTTATGTCATGGTCAAATGTCATAATTAAATCTCATATGGTCACTTCATTTAGTCCCTAGACCTGAGATTATCATGACCTTACATATGATGAAAGTTATGTTTGATTTTAGTCAAACGGTATCTTAACACGATATCTATAAAGGCTATCTTTGGCATGATCGGATTCATGATGGGAAGGATGATAAGTCAAGATGGAATTTGTCCCTCGAAGAGAGATGTTTTGCTTGGGCCCCTCGATGAGTGATAATGATGAAAGCGTGTGGCCACACCCCAATATGATTGGACTATCATTATACTCAAGATCGAGAAAGCATTGAACAAATACAAGTTGACGTGAACCATGACTTGTGTTCAATATAACATCGTGAGACAAAGGGAGAAATGGAAGTGTACCATTGGAAACGTGAACTCTTACGTTATATTATTTGGGTAGACATAATGGCTTGCTAGAGTCCGCTTATGTCTTATGGGATTCGATATGATCGAACTCATTGCCAACATAATATAATCCTATTGGGTCACACACAACTAGAATGAATTGGTTAAACCAAAGGAAGAACGATTGAGAGTTCCTGCATATGGCAACTTATGTCACGCGACATAACTAGCCACTGGCTAGTTATGTCACACGACATAACTAGCCACTGGCTAAGTATGTCACGCGACATAACTAGCCACAGACGCGTTTTTTTGACAGCCTGTTCTCCTAATTCGATTAGGAAACATATTTACACTAAAGTAGTATAAATATGTGAGGTCTGTCAACCCTAAGGTCTGGCCAAATTTTCAAGAGAGAAAAATCACCAAAAGGTTTCTCAATATTCTTCCATAGGTTTTGATCTAGCAATCATCAAGAAATCATTCTTGGTTCATTCTTACGTGTGGATACAACAATAGAGGGTCTTCGCTCGTTTGACGATCAAGGCCTAGAGTTCAAATCTGAAGATCCAAAGGAGTTGAAGATTCGAAGATTTGAAGATCAAAAGTTTGTGATTACGAATCACATAATTATCCGTTCGATAGCTCAAGACCGGAAAGCAATTTAGGTTGGTAAATTCTATCTCATAGCAATTCAATTTAATCGTATAGAACGGATCTTAGGGCTTGGGTTTTGTGTTAATTTTATGCTTAATTCCGCTGCGCATGGATCCATAAAACCCAACAGTGGTATCAAAGCCCCGTTCGTATGGTTAAGTTTGAATTAACATGCTAGAATGATTATATAAATTGTTTATATGTTCGTTGCATGTTTTTGTATGCGGTAGAATTTTGATTGTTTATGTGAAACAATGTGAAAAACGTTTTCGAATTATGATGAATTAAATCTGTAAAAGGGTTATTTTATATGATTTAATTGCATGTAATCTGAATTGATTGAAATCAAAATCTCAAGTGAATCGGCTAGTTATGTCACGCGACATAACTAGCCACATGTGGAAATCTGGTTATCTCGGCTAGTTATGTCACGCGACATAATAAGCGGATCTGGCGTAATCAGTTTGTTTAATTTTTCTGCTATTCTGTGATTGTGTTTACAATCTGAGATGTTTTATGTCTTAATCTGGATGCTTTAAATTTCTGAAAATAAAATTTATAGGGCTATGCTAGATTAATTCATTGTTTATGATGCATGCTTAATTAATTTAAATGTGTTTTTATTAATTGTTGCGATGCATGAATTATTTGTTCTTAAGTGTTAAGAATTTTATTAGATGTTTAGTTGAAACATTGAATTGTGATTTCCTAAAATGTTTAGTTGAAACATTGATTTATAGTTTCCTAATATGTTTAGATTTAGACATTGTAAATTTTGGATTTTATGATTGTTTATGGAAATAAGTCATAATTACGCGAAATTTTAAAAGGAAACTAATTGTTTATAAAAGGTAATGATTATGTTGCCAAATCAGAGTTGATTTCTAATTGTGCATGACTAGGAGAGTTCTGTCTAAGGAAGAGTTGGTACTTAAGTAGTCCTTGTGGCTCACCTATCTTCCTGGAAACTTACCTGGTGCATGATTATGACTATCTTTGCTGATATGCTTATAATCTACCTTAAAGAACCTTCATTTAACTTTTAAGTTCTTTATGCCAATTCATGATTAAAACACTTGAGACCATTCGGATAGTTTTGGGTGGGCTTGCCATAGCAAGGTGCTTTGATTCTATTCCGTTTGCGAGCAAGATGAGGAAATGGTGGTTCCTATACGTTTAAAGTGGATGAACTTAATTGGGTTATCAAAATGGTTTTGGACCCAAGGCATAAGATGAGATTAAAATATGCTTGGACATATGATGTCTTAAATAAATCTCATAAAAGATCCTAATTAGTTTGATTTTGAGCAATGCGCCATAGCGTACTTGAGATTAAATTAAAGATGGATCTTAGTCCTAAGAGTCATATACGATATGATTGATTTTTTCTACCTAATTAGTTTAATCTTGAGCGGTGCGCCATAGCGTACTTGAGATTAAATTAAAGTTGGATCTTAGCCCATTAAATGCATATTATGCTTATTTGCATTGGAAGGTGTATGATTTAGTGGGAGTATTTGTAAAATACATTATTTGCTCTTAGATGATAAATGTGTTGATATTGATATGTGTTCGTATAATTTGTATATTTTGTTGTAGAAGTAGCATTACATAATGATAATTGCGATTCGTCCTTATGAAGGACAAAATTCGAAAAGAACGGTACAAGTTATTCTGATTTGATCAGACGCTCAAAGAATTGTTCTTAGGCAAATGTGTACGTTCTTGACGAATCCGTTCCTACTAAATCCATTGCAAATGTTGCAAAGGGCAAATAAGGAAGCAACATTAGAAACATATTGATGATTCTGACAATATTGCTTGCCTTGAATTTGTCACCATGGTTAAAGGCTCTTATGAAGAACCTTGAGCACATGATAACTATTCTTTTGTTATAGCATAACGCAAAAGGGAAATGTTCCAAGTGCAAGCTAGGCAAAAGATATATGTTGTGGTGAAAGCTCTTAATTCATATGATGAAAGAAGGAGCAATCCGCAAATTGTGTTAATGGTTAACACAAGAAAGGGTTCACAAAGGAAGGAAAAGTAGGTAAAGCAAAAGTTGCTAAACCTAAGGCAAAAGTTGCAAAGCCGAAGAGGCTAAACCCAAAGTGTCTCAAAAGGATGCAGTTTGCTGTCATTACAATAAGATTGTCATTGAAAGCAAAGTTGCAAGGCTTATTAGGAAGGCCTAAACGGTGAAGAAGGGCAATATGATTGCTACTACTTCAAGTATCTATATGATAGATATTTTCCTTTCAAATTCTTGTACTTGGGTATATGATACCGGATTGAATCTCACATTTGTTTAAATGTGCAAGGAATAAAGAATAAGAAAGCTACTCAAAGAAGGTAAATTAAACCTATGCGTGGGAATGAAGCAAGAGTTGCTACATTAACCATAAGTCACTTTACCTTGTGAAGTAGTACTTGTTTTGAACAAGTATAACTACGTTCCGAATTTGAGTAGGAATGATATTTCCGTTTCTTAAATGGATGATGAAGGATATAATTTTCTTATTTTAAATAAGAAGTTTTATATTTATTTAATGATATGCCTTATTGTATTGCATATGTCATTGAATGATCTTCATATCCTTGATGTTAAGAAACAAAATAATATTGAAGATATCTATAATATAAATGGGAAATCTAAACCGAAAATATGAACAACGCGTTCATATGGCATTGCCGGCTTGGTCAAATAAATAAGAAACATATATCTAAACTCCATTAACATGGACTTTTAGACTCATATGACCTTGAATCATTTGAGGAATGTGGATCTTATTTATTGAGATTATTGACCAAACCACCCTACACTAAGAGTAGTGGGAGGGCTAGTGACTTATTAGTCATTGTACATGAGATGTATATGGACCATTAAGTAGCATTGCTAGGGGAAGACTTCGGTATTTCATCACATTTCACTAAAGACTTATCTAGATATGACTATGTCTATCTGATGAAGTCCAAAGGTGAATCGTTTGAGATGTTTTGAACATTTCAAAGATGAAGTACAAAACAACTTGGTAAAACTATTAAGTACTTCGATTAGATTGAGGTGGTGAATATTTGAGCCAAGAGTTTGACAATCATCTCAAAACTATGAAATCGTTTCAAAGTTGACTCCACCCGGAACACCACATTGTATGGTGTGTCTGAAAGGAGGAATTGAACCTTGTTTGACATGGTTCATTCGATGATGTGTCAAGTTGACTTTCCTAATTCCTTTTTGAGGATATGCATTAGAAATGATGCGATTACACTGAATCGAGTCCCTACTAAATCGGTTCCTATGGCCCCACATGAGATGTGGCATGGAAGAAAACTTAGTCTGTCTTTCATGAAAATTTGGGGTTGCGAGTCTTATGTAAAGAGACTTGTCTCTTATAAGTTAGCACCAAATTTGACAAAGGTTATTTTCGGAAATTAATCTTACAACCGCAAAGAGAACAAAATGTTTGTTGCTCTATACGATTCGTTTCTTGAGAAATAGTTTTTCAATAAAGAATCTAATGGGAGTAAAATTAATCTTGAAAAGAGTTCAAGAACCTGAAAATGACATGGATCCAATAGTAGAGACGGAACCAAGTTCACAAAGGAGTTGTGGAACCGGTTCAAGATGCACAAGTCCATCGTAGATCGAATAGGTTACGATCCAAACTCAAGAAATATTGATTTCTCGTATCGGAAAGTAATAAAGTGGAAGTCATTGAGAATGACAATCCTACTTCCTATCTTGAGGCGATGTCCACTCCTAATTTGGATAAATGGTTAGGAACCATGGAATCCGAATTACAATCAATGTTTGACAATCAAGTTTGGAACTTGATTGGGCTACCTGAAGGTGTAAAAACTAATGGGATGCAAGAAGGTCTTCAAGACCGACATGGATGGGAAGGTGTGTACTTTCATGACTAAGGATTGTAGCAAAGGGATTTAGGTTAATTCATAGTATTGACTATGATGGGACCCTTTTCGCCAGTTACAATGCCAAAGTCTGTTAGAGTTTCAATTGCCATTATCACATATTTTGACTATGTGATATGACAAATGGATGTCAAACGACTTTCTTTAAATGGAAAGATTATTAAGGATGTGTATAGTACACAACCCGAATAGTTTGACGATCCAAGAAACTCTAATAAAGTATGCATGTTGCAAAGATCCATGAGATGGGTTGAAGCAAGCTTCAAGGAATTGGAATCTTCGTTTTGATGAATTGGTCAAAGAGTTTGACATCATCAAAGAACAAAGATGAATCTTGTGTATGCATGAAATTCAGTGGGAGCGTAGTATTATTTCTATTGTTTTATTACAATGATATCTTACTCATTGGAAAAACAAGTTCCGACACTTAAGACTGTTAAGTCTTGGTCAAGGAAAGGTTTCTCAATGAAAGATATGGGTGAAGCCGCTTACATCCTTGGCATCAAGATCTATAGAGATAGATCTAGAAGGATAAATTGGTTTGAGTCAAAGTGTTCACATTGACAAGGTTCTTAGAAGAGTCTAAGAAAAGTGGCTTGTCAATGGGTCATGGTATTTTCTCTTAAGCAATACTCATTGTCTTATGACAATTGATGAGCAAAAGGGAATGAATGAAGTTCCATATGCTTCGGCATTTGGATCTGTCATGTATGCCATAATTTGTACTAGACCCAACGTCTCATATGCTTTGAGCATGATGAGTCGATACCAATCTGATCCTGTGATGAGAACCATTGGATGGCAGTCAAGATGATCCTTAAGTACTTAAGAAGAACTAAGGATACATTCTTGGGATTTGAAAGATTGGAAGTTTAATCTTGTTGTAAGGGTTACATAGGTGCTAGCTTCCAAACTGACAAAGTTATTTTAAAATCGCAATTAGGATTTGTGTTTATGCTTATTAGAGGTGCAGTTTTGATTGGAAGAGTTCCAAGCAGAAATTGTAGCCAATTCTACTACTAAATGCCGAATTTTAGCAACATATGATGTGGCCAAAAGAGGCAGTTTGGATCAAAAGTTCATTTAGTGTTTTGGAAACACTCCAAGTGTTTTTCCAAGTATCACTAATCAGCAAAACTTTTGTTATGACAATAGTGGTGCCACTTGTGCAAACAATGGAACCAAGGTCACAACAGTGATCCAAACACTCACTTAGACGTTCTTCGAGGAATTCATAAAGAATGAAAAGACGTTAAGATATACAAAATATCAACCAATTATGACATAAGGGATTCACTTACAAAGACCCTCGCATAGGCAGAAGCATGGTGGGCATGTTAGATCCATGAGTATTCGATACATAAATGGAGCCTAGTGCAAGTGGGAGACTGTTGGTGTAATGCCCTAGGCTTTAGTTATGTTTAACTGAAAACCGTTATGTATCATATTTATCGTTTATGTTTATTATTTGATTATTATATAGTTTGCATATTTATTGTAATAATCTTCGTCCCTGATTATTAAGAGAATAATTAGTATAATTGTCAATGGATAATCATATGATGATTATATGCATAGAGATGCACATTGAAATTATGGGTACTTGTTAGAGAACAAGTAGTCGGACTTGACCCGTATGAGATTTATGTCATGGTCAAATGTCATAATTAAATCTCATATGGTCACTTCATTTAGTCCCTAGACCTGAGATTATCATGACCTTACATATGATGAAAGTTATGTTTGATTTTAGTCAAACGGTATCTTAACACGATATCTATAAAGGCTATCTTTGGCATGATCGGATTCATGATGGGAAGGATGATAAGTCAAGATGAAATTTGTCCCTCGGAAGAGAGATGTTTTGCTTGGGCCCCTCGATGAGTGATAATGATGAAAGCGTGTGGCCACACCCCAATATGATTGGACTATCATTATACTCAAGATCGAGAAAGCATTGAACAAATACAAGTTGACGTGAACCATGACTTATGTTCAATATAACATCGTGAGACAAAGGGAGAAATGGAAGTGTACCATTGGAAACGTGAACTCTTACGTTATATTATTTGGGTAGACATAATGGCTTGCTAGAGTCCGCTTATGTCTTATGGGATTCGATATGATCGAACTCATTGCCAACATAATATAATCCTATTGGGTCACACACAACTAGAATGAATTGGTTAAACCAAAGGAAGAATGATTGAGAGTTCCTGCATATGGCAACTTATGTCACGCGACATAACTAGCCACTGGCTAGTTATGTCACGCGACATAACTAGCCACTGGCTAAGTATGTCACGCGACATAACTAGCCACAGACGCGTTTTTTTGACAGCCTGTTCTCCTAATTCGATTAGGAAACATAATTACACTAAAGTAGTATAAATATGTGAGGTCTGTCAACCCTAAGGTCTGGCCAAATTTTCAAGAGAGAAAAATCACCAAAAGGTTTCTCAATATTCTTCCATAGGTTTTGATCTAGCAATCATCAAGAAATCGTTCTTGGTTCATTCTTACGTGTGGATACAACAATAGAGGGTCTTCGCTCGTTTGACGATCAAGGCCTAGAGTTCAAATCTGAAGATCCAAAGGAGTTGAAGATTCGAAGATTTGAAGATCAAAAGTTTGTGATTACGAATCACATAATTATCCGTTCGATAGCTCAAGACCGGAAAGCAATTTAGGTTGGTAAATTCTATCTCATAGCAATTCAATTTAATCGTATAGAACGGATCTTAGGGCTTGGGTTTTGTGTTAATTTAATGCTTAATTCCGCTGCGCATGGATCCATAAAACCCAACACTCTGATTCCTGGATCAGTGGGCCCCATCACTACGCCTGCGGACCCTCAACCTGTAATCTCGAACAAGGGTTCCGTAGGGCAAGCAGGTCCCACCGACCGAAAAGAAAAACGATCCTAAAGTCTGGCGGGTAATCTAGTCTTAACGAGCATTCGATGTAAATTACGGACAAAGCTGACGTCAAAGGTCAAGATCATGTCCGGAGAGCTCGACGAAAAGTCGGCATGGCTCGGACTGATAAACGCCCATAATTGATCTTGACTCGTCGTTAGTTAGGCCGCAATTAGATATGGAACAATCATTAATCCTTGATGACTCAGTGTCATGCCGGGAGTCGGTGCATAAGTTGTGCCAGTCAAAGTCAAAGTCAAGGCGCCAATCAATATCTGGTCAAAGTTTGCGGCGGAAAACCGGCATGACTTCGACTGATGAAGGGTCCCCGAAAGATATTGACGTGGTATGCCGACTAAGGCTTGAAAGGAAAGGTGTATACACAGACCGGGCATGACACAGACCAGACTAAAAACCAACCGGGTCTCGGACAAAGTTGTCACGGACAAGTGCATGGTCGACACGATGCTCCATGGGATGTTTGGGTAGTCCCGTGCTCGCACCGAGAGGCGTAATAAGGCCAAACAGGCTGCTACTGGGGTTTCCCCGGGTTAAGGACGTAGTGTGCAGTGTAAGGCCAAGTGCGCGTAGTGTGCAAGCAGTCTATCTTCTTTTTCTGAGTAAAATAGAAATTTTTATGCGTCTTAAAGAGGATGATGCATGCAAAAAATGATTTATTTTTTTTTTTGAATTTTTGATTTTTTTTTTAATTTTTTTTTTTTTGAAATTTTTTTTTTGAAAGCAAATAACACATAAGCACAAAAATTCAAACAGTTAAGAAAATGATTCCGACAGTCAAAATATCGATCTTTTCGGGACAGTCAAAACAACACGAAATGTGCAAAACAAACACACACACAGTACAAATGGTTTCAAATGCCGGGACGGAAGTTTGACCCAAAAAAGCTTTTCTTTTTTTTTTGAAAAATTTTTTTTTTGAAAAAGATAAAGCTCATTTTTATTTCCCCAGCGGAGTCGCCACTGTGATGATGTGCCACCGCGATTTTTCCTTTCTTTTTGAAAATCAAAACGGAGACGGAGTCGCCACGCCATTTTTATTTTAAGGGCCAAAACTTTGAAAAATGCCCGAGATTAGAGATTTGGGTTCGGAGGTCACGTTACACTCCGGGAAGAACGTTAGGGTTCACCCGGAATGCCTCGTAAAACGAGTCTTCCAAGCTTAAAAATCATTTGTGTGTGTGTGTGTGAGTGCGTTTCTTTGGCCAAAATGAATTCAAACTGAGAAAACTAAAAATTGGGAACTCTTTGTAAGATATAAAACAAGTCCCATGATTTTTGGTATGATTTTAGGGTTGAGTTTTGGTACTCAAAAGACTCCTTGAAGTTGAAAATCAATTCTGCCAGAATGAAAAAGGCAGTGGACACTTGATTTTAAAATGAATTTAAGAGCTTTAAAGCTTCAAAATCTGGGGAAAGACCGAGAATGAAAGTTGTTCAAAACATCTTAAATAAGGTGACTGCAAAAGAATTTTCCATTTGGAGATTATTTGATGGACCAAAACCTTTTGGAAATCACAGATATGAAATCTGGATTTCTAGAGACTGTTGAACTGATCTTTGGAAAATAATTTGAAAAGGGGAGTTAGACTCACGTAAAAAATAAAGTAAAAATATGTCTGTAATGCTACGGATGTTGGATATAAAAAGTATTTTGTAGTCAATACCCAATTCCAAGTTTTTCTGTGTCCAAAAAATTATACAATGGACAGAGGTCTTAGAGAAAGGCTACTGGACAGCAACATTCTCAAGAAGGAAAATGTGATTTTAAAGGGGGTTTGCATCCATGCTTTGTCCCCATTTCCTTAGGCTTTGATAAGTGATCACTAGACATTTTAGTGGTGATCTACTATATCAAGCCATCCTTAGGGTACATTAGTACTTGAAGCATTTCATTTGCTTGGGAAGGGGAGATTTAACTTTGAAATCAAGATTTTATGTATGAAAATGATTTTTAGGTTTAGAAAAACATTTTCAAGTGAGTTAGAAATTATTTGTGTAAGATGAAAGACAACAATTTAGAAAGAATGTTGATCCTTGTAGAGGATCATCCATGGAGATGAACTTTCATGGTGATCCTCTTGGATCTAGGGCAAGAGAAGAACAAGTTACATCTTCAAAGTATGAGATGCATGCATGGATGAGAGAGATTTAGGGGAGGAAGAAGGAGGTTATACCTATCTTCTTGTGTTTGTGTTTGTGTTTGAATGGATTCAAGGCTTGGATGTGTTTAGTGTTTGATGATAGAGTTGGTCAAAGAGAAAACAAGTAGATAACACTTAAGTCCTCTATGTTTTCTCTCTAATCCTCCTCTTTAGTGTTGCTTTGAGCTTGAGCTTGTGTATGTTTAAGAGTGATTTGAGAGTATTTGGGGTGAGATTGGGAAAGACTCAAGAGAAAATGGTGGCAATCTAAGGATTCTCACTGTTTTCTCCTTGTTTTTCGCCAGAGAATAGCTTCTGTGAGTGAATTGTATTGTGTAAACTGAGAGAGAAGGGTTCAATTTATAGGCCACTGGAAATGACAATTCCATCCGCGCGGACGACTCTGAAGGCGTGCAATGTTCATTAAATACTGCTCCAGGCTTTGGACAAGAGGAATATTATTCAAATTAAGCAACCAGTTTTTGTTCCAGCAGCTTCCATTTTTGAATTTTTGGCTTTTGTAAGATTCTTTTCCATGTTTAACCTTAAATAGAAATCCCTAATTTACCCTTGCTTTGTTAGAAAAGTTAGGAATTGTTAGAAATGTTAGGGATGTTAGGGCTTTTGTAAGTTTTCTAACGAAAATACTAACGACTCAAATTGGAGCACTTACAGCATTCCAAAACTATTGCACTGGCACTCGAATTATAATACACTGGCACATCAAATCCCCCCAACCCCTTCATCCTTCTTCTTCCACAACGCACCAGATCAAATCCCCCAACCCCTTCGTCCTTCTTTATCTACAACACTGGCATCTAGGTTTCATTGTGACATCTGGGGGAGATTAGGAGATGAATCAAGTAGATGAAAAGGGGTATTCAAGGTTTGGCAACTGTGATGGTTTCGAGATGGCTCAAGTCCATCAAACAGTGTAGCGGCAGTACCTTATGAAGTAGTTTGGCAAATCACCAAGGATCGGTACAGCCACTACCTTCAATTCCCCTTTCTATCTTCTTCAATTTCTCATCAATTTTGCAACTTCAATTTTCAATTTCTTTGTCTAAATTCTTGATATGAACGGTGATGAAGCGGCGGTTGTTGATGGTAGCCGGAGAAGATGGTGGGGGAGGTCGCCAGTGAATGGGTTTTGGATAGGGGAGACGTCGCCGGTTGATTTGGAGAGAAGAAGCTCGGTGATGGCGATTGAAATTGGAGAAGACGATCTATGTGAATTGCGTTTAGAGAGAGAGAGGCTACGGGTAGAGAGAGAGAGAGAGTGGATACATCGTATTCTAAAACACCTTTTTTTTTAAGCTAAAAAAAATGCGTTTTTACAAGTTTTTGGCCAATGTTTAATATTTCATAGAAAATAATTCAAAATCTTTAGGGCAACTCCAATAGGAGAAGTTAGTGGAAGGTACCAAATTTTTCAAGTACTATTCATAGGGTACTACATTTTCATCTCCAATGGAATCTCCAAATGGAAGGAGTTAGAAAAGGTATCAAAATGGATTTTTTTTTCTTCATATTTTAAAATTTATTTCACATTTAAAATATTTTATTTAATTGAAAAGTTATTTTAATAATTAAAATAAATAACTTTAAATGTTTATAAAAAAATCTCTTTTTTTAAAAAATAATTATTTAATTAAAAAAAAAGGGTCACGAGTTTACAAACTGAAAAAAAGAAGAAGAAAGGAATAGGAACGGAAAGAGTTAGCCAAGGTATCAAATTTGGTACATTCGCTAACTCCTTATCTAATTTTGGTACCTCAAGTTTTACCTATTAGAATTGCTAACTCCCATGGAAGGTACCAAAATTTGATTTTGGTACCAAAATTTGATTTTGGTACCTCCCATTGGAGATGCCCTTACAAACACAAATAAAGAAATAAAATTTAGAAAAATGTTAAATATATTTTATTTATCTTTTAGATTAACCTTTTATTTAGTGTTCGGGTCAGATCGGGTCGGGTTTCGATCGAGCCGATATGATTCGGATCGGATCGGGTCTGATTTCGGTTGAATGAGCAACGTGATCCGAACCCGATCGAAATTTAAAAATTGCAAACCAAACCCTAATTTCGAATCACATCGCATTCGATTCGAATCGGGTTCGGTCAAATTGCCATCCCTAGCCCTTTCTTGTGATTATCCATTTTTACACTCATAAATAAAGAAAAACTAATTAAACCCCACTTTTCAATTTTACCCTTACTAAATACACCCACCTTTTACGCCCTCCCATCTCTTCTTCGCCTCATCCTACCTTTCCCCGCATCTCTCTCTCTCTCTCCACGCCTTCTTCACACGATTCTTTCTGATTTCTAAACCTTAAACCTATAGTAAGCTCAATCAGTATGGTGTTTTTATCGATCCTAAGAGTTTGGAGAATTTAGTTACTCGAAAGGAAGAGATTAGAAGACTATCCAGATTCTTGAAGAATAGGTTGTGTGTTGTGTGATGGATTTCCTTTCAACTTGAGAAGTTTAATTAACCTTAGCGAGTTTGTATATAATAGCAGTTTTTAGTTTAGCATTGAATTGGTACCATGTGAAGCTTGGTATGGGAGAAATTAATTGCATGATCCTTTGTTTGTATGGAGTTCTTCAATTAATGATGATTAAGCGTATTTAGCGTATGCGGGAGAACCGTTGAGAGTTATTAGAATTGCAGTTCAGAGAATTGGGATCCTAGAGTATTCGGGTTGTGAAAATGTATAGAAGAATCATGCCATTGAGGAAATTATTTGAAAGTTGTAATTTGAAATGCGTGAAAGGTCACCTTCTTTATTGGATCATTAAGGTAAGTAAATTTAAAATTCGGGGCGAATTTTTTTTAAGGGGGAGTGAGTGTAACGACCCTAACCCTAGGCACTATTTTAGCATCCCTTTATGTGCATTTTATGATAATTGTTGACTTTATCTGCTTATTTGATGTCTTTGACTTTCATGAAAAGTTAAGATGATTATGAAATAACTTTAAGGCTTTAGGGTTTAATTGAAAATAAAATAAAGTAGTATGGTGGAGTTATAATAAAATAAATAAATAAAATATTATGAGTAGGTGCGGTGTCTTTGTGTAAAGTATAGAAGTTGAAGTGTTAGATGTATTTCCTTAAACCTTGGAGGACTTAAGTGTATATTGTGGAAAGATTTTAATTGAGTTAGTCAAGGGAGGCCATGCCTTTCCCTTTTTCCCTCACCTCCTTTATTTACCTCCCATACCTCCTCATTTCCATCATCTTCATCTTCTTCTTTCACCTCCTCAAAATCCTCCATGGAAACTCCTCCCCAAGATCCTCCCTTCCAAAAATTATAGTAAATTCAATTCCTTCCCATTTGACGATCCGTTTGTACTTTCTTGTTCGTGGCGGCGAGGGGAGCGCATCAAGCCCGAAAAATAGTGATTTCATCTTGTGTGGTTAAAGTAAGTTATTATGACTTCCTTCTAATAATTTCTCATTTTATGTGTTAATGAATACTTTGTGGAAAGAAAAGGGTTTTGGGAATTTTGAATAATGTTATTTGAGTAAAATGGGTTATTTAAGGTTGAATTGATTTTTAGTTATGAGATGGTGGTCTAAGTTGAAGGAATGAGGGTACAATGGGTGTAAGATGTTAATGACTTTAATGGAGTTAGTGTATGTGGTTATATACATCTTACTTTGATTTGGGGGATGTTATGAGTATATCTCAATTGGGTTGAAAGAAGTAGAAAAGGATTTGGTATGCTTTTAATGGTGTGAATTATTAGGACTTTCCTTTAAACTTGCTTATAAAATGTTTAATGTTGATACTATTTGTTATAATGGATGTTTGGTATGTTGGAACATTTATTGGAGTTGAAAGGTTGGCTAATGACCTAAATGTGGTGTTGTGGTTCATGGAAGTGGATAAAGAGTAAAATTGTATGGCTTAAGTATAACTAAGAAGGTTAAATGAAATGTGGTAGGGGAATGTGCAAAATAACTAAATGGCAAGGGATCTAGGTTTATCTTAGGAATGGAAATGGTTTAGTATGAGTTATGGGTGCAGTTAGTGAGCCTTGTTGTGCCTTAAAAATAGAGTATGTTGGTGTTTTATGTTTGAAATTGGTTAATGATGTTTGTTCCAGCTTTATTCTGAATTCTGGGCTGAGAGCACGACTCGTGCTCTGGGGCACGAGGTGGGCACGAGTCGTCCCTTGGGTTTTAAATAAGTCGTGACTTGTGGGGACGAGTGTTTCAGGAGGGGTATCAGAGGGGCACGAGTCGTGCCCTGCACTGCAGTCTCTGAATCATTTTTCAAGCTATAGAAACCTATTCAACTTAGGATATAATTGGACCCTCTTTAACTATAATGGTAGTAGAACATTTTAGCTATACAACGGTATCTTCCTTGGTCAAAATGGAATTGTGGAAGTAGTTTAAATATTGTTCGGAAGATGGTTGATAAGCTTGATTCGTAACTTCAGCAAAGTGGTTCAAACTTGGGAATTTGATCTTGAACTTTTATTAAGGTTATTCAAAGGTGTGTAATGACTACGTAGGAATGATTTATGGTACATGGTGACCTTACTTGCTCCCATATCCTTGGTGGTTAGTTTGAATAGTGTAGAAGCTATAGGTTACACTATTGCGTTAGTTAGAAATGTATATGTATCACATTGTTGCATTGTTATCCCAATTGTGGAATTATTGATTATATGGATACCTTGATATCCCAAGTGTGGATTATTTGGCATGTTGTTATATTGTATCCCAAGTGTGGATTATTTGGCATGTTGTTATATTGTATCCCAAGTGTGGATTATTTGGCATATTGTTATATTGTATCCCAAGTGTGAATTATTTGGTTATATTGTTACCTTACTTGAATTCATATTCATTGATGGTTTTATGCATAGTGTATTAAATGAATGTTGCACTATAGTATTGATTTAACATGAGTATACATTACCATGTTGTTATATTCTTATCCCTTTGGTGGATTTTATTTCAAGCATCTATTATGTGCTTGAACGTGTTTATATTATACGAGGATTAGGGGTATAATGGAATTCAATCAGTTATGGATGTGTTCTATAAGTGATTGAAGGTTCATTATACCTGTGACTGTCCCCCTTCTGTGGTCAACAAATTGGGGTGTGCAAGCTTCTGTATTGAGCCAAAAGCCTTACAGTTAGCTGCAATTTCATTGGAGTTAGGTGGAATGCTTCTGTATTAAGCCAAAATCCTTACAGATAGCGGTGTTATTATATGGTACTCTGAATGAAGAGTCATATAAGTGTTTTCTTTCCTCATATGGATCTCTGGAGTATGAGTCCTATAAGCGGTGAATGTGAACGTGGGCAGTTTAACAAAGAGCGAAGTTTTACTCCCACGTTGTATGACATATTGTTCAGACGGGAAAGGTAAAATGAGGTAACGTAAGGTGTTTACCGCTTTAATAATGTGTTATTTGTAACCATGCTATGTGTTGCATCTTGTTTGGCATCTTGCTGCATTCATAATAGCTTATTGAGATTTATTCTCACCCCTTCCCCTTTACTGTTTTAGATCGTGCTGAGACAGGTGACCTGAACCAGTGAGGCCGGGGATAAGAGTGTGGACTTTTGCTTTTGGGACTTGTCAGGTTATGTATATGAGTAGGTTGTCTGGGAGTATTTATTAAGTATTACTCTTTTGGAAAGTGTATATAAAACTCTTTTGTAAAACAAAGTTATTCGGGGGTTTTCGATGTAATTAATCAGATTATGATTTATTGAAGTTGTTGTTGAAATTCCTCCAAGTGGAGATATTATTAGTTGATTTATTTGGCAGTTTGAGAATTGGTTTCTTGTAAGGTGAAATAAAAGTTTTTAAAAATTTAAGATAGGTTTTCTTAGTTTGGGCTTCTCAAGCTCGGGACACGCGTTAGGTTTCGGATTGGGTGCTCACATCATTCCTCACCTCCCACCGCATATCTCACTCTCTCTCTCTCTCTCTCTCTCTCTCTTAACCTTTTCCTCCACAACTTCATACCAATGTGATCTCTAAAACTTATAATTCTATCGAAATCTCAACCAGCTATGGTGTTTTCATCGGTTAATTATCATCAACCATTATGGTATTTGATTATGGTTGACCGAACATTATTCGGTTACGGGGATTGTTCGGTTGATACATAGCAAACTTTTTGCATTGTGTTTGGTCAACCACAATCAAACATTGTAGTGAAGTGACCTAGTGAATGATGAAAGAGAAGGGAATTGTCAAAATGGAGCCGAAGTGGTCAGCACTCTAATGGCGATTTGGAGAAGCCAAATAGAATTTTTGGTTGTTTTTTAATCTTTTAGTTTTTTTTTTCTTTTTAAATTTGGAGATATGGGGGAATCAATGGTGGTGTGGTCTGATTGGAAAGGGGAATAAGAATGCATGAAAAAGAAAAGAAAAAGGGGATATCAATGTATTTTTGATCAATGTCATTTTTTAAAATAGTGACAAGGGGTGTAATCATTAAAAATGAGAGTTGTTATGCACACTTGTAAAATTATTGAGTATACCTGAAATGATAACCCCACCCCAAATAAGCATACTCTATGTAACATGTACCCATCACTTTTTCTTTTTTACCAATATGAATCGTAAAACACACACTCACTTACACTCAAGCACACTCAAACGCGGTTCTTTTCTCCCCCCCCTCCCAATTTCAACCTAATTTTTCATTCCATCTTTCAGTTCTCTCCCATTTCTCTTCATTTTGAAAGCAATTTTAAGAAGCAATCAAAGCAAGGAAGAAAAAAAGTAATTTGAAGAAGCAAAGTGTATGTCTGATTTATTTAAGATTTGATTGAAAAAATCTGGCGATTGTGGTATTCGATTAGCAAGGACCTAACTTTCTCACCCTGTTCGGCCACTACTAGCCGATCTATCCTAAAATATTCGGTCCTATAGCTCCCGACTGAAAATGTTGACTTAGTGGCTAGAATTAATTTTAAAAGTTTGGCAAATCAGTGTCAAAAATGTTAAATGTCTCGGCTACCATTAATCGAACAACTAGAGAAGAATCACCAATGCCATACCGAAAAATTGCAACGAGATTGAATATTAAAAAATAAAGAATAGAAACATAGTAAAAAAGTTGGATAGTATAAGAGACGAAAGAATTTTTTGATTCTTTTGATAAGTGATAAAGAGCATGAGGTAAGAAAATATGGGTAAGAAAATGGGGTAAGAAAATATGTAGGGAAATGGGATGATGAAATGGGGTGGAGAAAGGTAAAAGATTAGAAGGTTGGTAGATGGATATATTAATGCTTATCAATTAGGGTGAGGGAAAGTAGAATCAAACCATTCGCGGATGTAAAATATACGAGTTGATCTTATGAAAAATATGTTCTTCATATTGATTAGAAAAAACATGTTTTTAAATGCGCAGTGATATTTTTGTAAATAACTATTTTAAATGGGCGGTGGCATTTTCGTAAATAATCGGAACTTCTCAACACCCCCTTACACTTTTCAACACATGAACTGGATTTCTGTAACACCACAACCGGACATCTTAAACACACCACTAACCATCTTTTAACGCTTCATTTATAAAAAAACATCAAAGACTTGTATGAGGGCCTAAATGACGTCTTTTGGGGGGGGGGGTTTAAACCCTTTATCACGGGGCGAAGTCCAGTGATTATTGTAGTTCTCGAAATTTCCTTCATCTAAAAATCTTCTGGATATCAGTATCAAAGATTTCGGATGTCAATCTCAAAGGTTCTGAATATTCAAAAACTATTAACATTGATATCCAGAAGATTTGTTTGGCCATAAACCTAACGTGCATTAAGTTTCACTTATTTACAAACCTTATAGATATCAGTATCAAAGGTTCTAGATATCAATCTCAAAGATTCTAGATATCCAAAAATCTTTAACATTGATATCTAGAAGGTTTGTTTGCCATGACCTTGTTCAAATGTGTTTTTTTATTCATATCCAGAATGCTCTAATATTGATATCTAGAAACCTTTAACATTGATATTCAGAAGTCTTGCTGGTCATGGTCTTATTCAAATATGCTTGTTAATTCATATTTCGAAGGCTTTAATATTGTTATCCAGAACCATTTGATCTTAATATCCAGAAGGTTTGTTGGTCATGGACCTAACACGCACGAAGTTACACTTATTTACAAAAATGTCACCATGCACGAAGATTCACTTATTTACAAAATGCCACCGCGCATTTATAAACACGTTTTTCTTAATCACTAGGAAAATCGCGTCCCTAGATATTCACATAATATACTCCCCCCGTCCCACCAAGATCTTCACCATTTTTTTCTTGGCACAAAAATTAAGGAAAATGTTAAGTAGGAAAAGGATTGTGGGAGGGAAGAAGTGAGTGAGTATGACAAGTGAGGCATACAATATAAATGTGTGAGGGAAAAAGTTAGTGAATTGACAAGTGGGGTCCACAATTTAAGTGTGTGAGTGAGAAAAGTGAGTGAGATTGACAAGCGGGACCTACATTTTATACCATTAAAAAATGTGAATAATGTAATGATGTGAGAATGCGGGTTTGTCATCCTCTTTTTATTCTTTTTTTATTTGATTTGTCACCTATATTATTTAAGGAAAATATAGAAAAATTATCTTTTCATTAGATTCATGGGTTCATGGGTTAAGTTATAGGTTGGAAGGTCAAGGACCATCAATCATACCCAATCTTATGTTGGTCTTGTTTCTAGGGTTTAATTGAATTGTTCTTAAAATTGGTTTAAGCAAAATAACAAATTAGATTGATTTTATTAGTTGGAATGTCGGATTATGTGCTTCGAGATTACCTTACTGAATTGAAGGAACTCTAGGCTAATCCTTTTGATGGTGATTACACTACTCTAAAGATCAAATAAATAGGTTAAGAAGATAATAAAAGTCAAAAGGAAGTTTACCTTGAAAGAGATCTTGAATTCTTCGGTGGTTAGCCTAGTCAAAGGCTTGAATCATTGTGTTTGAACTTGATCAAAGTTTATGAACAAATTTGAGAGAGTTTTAAGAGTTGTTTATCTAGTTTCGTTAGGGAGAGAGCGTGGAAAAACATGTGTTTTTGAGATCAAAATCGTGATGTGTAACAATACCAAGAAATCATCTTGTATTTATAGGGTTATGAGACTTGGTTACCAAGTTTAGGAGCCCAAGTAAGGTAGAAAATCATCATAGAAACGTCCAAGAATGTTACAATCAGTGATTTCCCGAATCAAGGAGAGTTATGGTCAAGAAAGAAATCATCTTCGAAAAGGAAAGGGAATCAACCTTCCTAAAGGAGTTGTCTCGTGCGAGACACATTGTCTCGTGCGAGACACATTGTCTCGTGCGAGACACATTGTCTCGTGCGAGATAACTAGTCACTTTTGACTATTTTTCCCTATTTAGTCATTCGTTTGTCATTTAAGTCCAAACTAAAGAAGTCAGTCAGAAACTTAACGAAACATGACGAAATTGCAAGTCTCATTCCTAAAATCAAAAGGCAAAACTAGAGTAGTGTAATCATTTATAATGTGTTCAGAATGGGGTGTCTACAAAGCCCTTAGGCGACAGAACTTACGAAAGAAGTAATGTCGTTGATAGTAAAGACATTCAATCAGAACTTTGTGATGATCGTGCCACACGACTGCCTATGTATTTCTATTTGAGAATCAGAACAAAACGTAGTTTGACTCCAAAAAACATGAAAAAGGCTATTTCAGGTATTTTGAAAATCAATTTTTATAAAGGTAAACTAATACTGAGGAATCAAATCGTGTCCCAATTCTGAATATACCTCTCTGTATGGTGGTTCTCCTGTTTTGGCTCCAAACTTATGGACATGTTAGAAAACAAAGATTTACCTCTCTGGCTTTTGGATTATGACGATTCGCTTGTTTGGGCTCCGGACCGATTTCTGCCTATGACGATTTGCTTGTCAGGGCTCCAAACCGTTTGAAAGAATTTGATCCAGGAATCAAATCCTTTGTTCAGTTTTCTATCCTTGATTAAACTGGTGAATGATTTGCCTATGTGGGTTTCAAATTTCTGGATGAATTTGCTATCTTCGATCAAATCCTGGGACAACTTTCTATTTTCGATCAATTTGAGTGAAAGATTCGCCTATCCGGGTTCCAAATCACTGAAGCGAATTCGCTATATTTGATCAAATTCTAGAACAGTCTCCTATCTTTGATCAAATTGTGTAGTAATGCTCGAAATGCGTTGACCTCCGTCAACGGTGTTATTGACCCCAAGCTTATTCTGAATCAGGCTCAATTCTTCATGGAAAAATTATAACTTTTCTGAAATTTGGAGATGTCGTTGACTTTTCCAGCCAAAGGCCAAGAATGGTTGTGATCCGGGGACTTGTCACGCACGTTGTTTCACACTAGACAACCGCTCTAGAGGCTTTATATCAGGCGCCTCTCCCCATTTCAAAATCACTTCTCTTCAAATCTCTCTCAAGTCTGAAGCCAATGCGATTTCTTGCCCAAAATTTCTTCAAATTCTTGTTAATTTCTACTATTAATCCATTCCAAACCCATTCTAGGCTTGAATCAATGGCTTCTTCATCCCATAGAGAGCATCAAATGGGTGGACACCTCAAGGGTAAAAACCTATCATTCCAATGATCTCCTCACCTTCCGGGAAGACCATATTTCCGACCACATTTGTCGAGGATCGGTAAGAAACTTTTTCTTAAACTCAATTTCGTGTTTGAATTCCATTAATTCCATGCTTTAATCCGTCAATTCCAACAAAATTAGGATTCTCTCTCCCCCCCCCCTTTTCAAAGTTAGGGTTTATGCAATGCATTCTAGAATTTTTGGTTTTTCTTTGTATTTGATGATGCTTGTGTGCATATGTGAATGTCCTAGTTGTTTAGGATTGTAGGTGGGCTTGATATGGGTGACCAAATGCAAGCTTGTACTTGAATACCTAGTATGCATGCTAGGTGTTTGATTAAATGCCTCAATGATTTTTATTCCTTTTTTTTCTTGAATTTTCTTTCATGAATACTTTCTAGTGTACTAGTATGAGTATATGTAATGCAAATCTATATGCTAGCATGCTTGGGATGCCTATTGACATGATTTGGTAATGTATGCCTAAAGTGATGTCTTTACCTCTTTTTGGCTTGTATTTTGATGTTGACCTCTTTTCTTATCTTCTTTGTTTTGAATCCATACAAGCCGATCCAGAAGAACAGTCGTGGAAATGTTCCAAAAGTAGCTGAGCTTTGGAGTGCCCTCCTAATGAGGTCAAGGAGAGGGTTAGATCCGCGAGGCTTCATGCTTTCTTGGACAATCTAGGAGATAAAGAAAATAGGGTAATACAGTGCAATGACAGTTAATCATAAGTACACGTGTGTGAGAGTCAATCTAGGAGATAAAGAAAATATTTTAGATCAAAAGAAAACAAATAATGACCGCACCAAGTGGTTGCCTATGTTTCTCCCAATTCAGGAAGACTCAGGCCAACGTAGTAATAAGAGAGAGAGAGAGAGAGAGAGAGAGAGAGAGAGAGAGAGAGAGAGAGAGAGAGAGAGAGAGAGAGAGAGAGAGAGAGAGAGCTAATTAAATTTAATTATAACTCCCGAGTCAACCAATAACCGATATTTAATCAAAAAACCAATCACAAACATTAATTCATACAATCATTGATGATGAGATTCTCATCAATAGGAAGGTCCTATGACGAAGAAACTCTACACAACCTAATTTTTGAGATTCTTCTTTCTTGTTCAAATCGAGTTTTTTGGACTCTGCCTAATAATGAGAAAACTAGGAAATCAAACTGATATGGAAACTTGTCTCGCGTGAGACAAGGGGTTGTCTTGTGCGAGACATCAGTTAAAATTTGCAATTTTTTGAAATATTTCAGAAAATAAGAATAATTCGAATAAATCCTAGACCATGCAAGTGTAACCCACTTTAATTTATGTTCCCCAACAGAGTCGCCACTGTGAAATGCGGGTTTGTCATCCTCATTTTTATTTGTTTTTTATTCGAGTCGCCATCTATATTATTTAATGAAAATATAAAAAAAATCATCTTTTCATTAGATTCATGGGTTTAAGGGTTAAGTTATAGAACTAGAAGGTAAGGAGCATCAATCCTACCCATTCTTATGATTGGTAATGCTTCTAGGGTTTAATTGAATTGTTCTTATATTCGGTTTAAGCAAAATAACAAATTAGATTGATTTTATTAGTTGGAACATCAGATTATTTGCTTCGAGATCACTTTCATGAATTAAAGGGACTCTAGGCTAATACTTTTGATGGTGATTACACTACTTTAAAGATCAAATAGATAGGTTGATAATAGAATAAAAGTGAAAGGAAGTTTACCTTGAAAGAGACCTTAATTTCTTTAATGGTTACCCTAGTCAAAGGCTTGAATCTTGGTGTTTGAACTTGATCAAACTATGGACGAATTTGAGAGAGTTTTAAAAGTTGTTTTGCTAGTTCCGTCAGGGAGAGAACGTGGCAAAACGTATGTTTTGGGATAAAAAACGTGTCTGTGTGTCAATACCAAGAAATCATCTTGTATTTATAGGGTTTTGAGACTTGATTACCAAGTTTAGGAGCCCAATTAAGGTAGGAAATCATCATAGAAACGTACAGAAATGTCACAATCAGTAATTTTCCGAATCAATGAGAGTTATGATCAAGGAAGAAATCGTATTCGAAAAGAAAAGGAAATCAACTGAGGGAGTTATCTCGCGCGAGACACTTTGTCTCGTGCGAGACAACTAGTCATTTTTGACTATTTTATCCCTCTTTAGTCATTCGTTAGTCATTTAAGTACAAACTAACGAAGTCAGTCAGAAGATTAACGAAACATGACCAAATTGCATGTCTTATTCGTAAAATAAAATTGTAAGAATAGAATAGTGTAATCATATAATCTGTTTAGAATGGGGTGTCTACAAATACAAATGAGATGCCCTTTCTTTTAGATAAAAGGTGAAGACTAAATGGGGCATAGGAAAGTAAAATGCTAGTTTGACATTTATTGGACTACATATACTATTTAATAATTTTATTTTTATGGATGTGTACAATAACTTTGAGGGTTACTATTCAAACCCCAAAATCCTCCGAGTATACCCCAAATTTTTTTTTTTTTTGCTTTTAATGAAATTACCGTTTTGCCCTTAAACAATTTACATACTTTTTCCTTCTTCTTCTTCTCCGTCAACGGCAATGTCTCAGGCGGTTCAACGGCGGGCAAGACGAAGGTCAAAACTAACTCGTTTTTAAAAATAAAAATATACCGTGATCGGTTTTCGCGTAGATCATGGACCCAGAACTAATTTAAAGTTTTGAGTAATTTTGAATAGGAGAAATTTTACATTTAGAAAAAAAAAATTACCAGAGTCGGCCACAACCTGCCGACTTTGGGCTTAAAAGTCGGCCACTACGGACTTTGGGCAAAGTCGGCCACTATTGGCCACTTGTTTTTCATAAAATTCACCTATTTTTTTTTTGAAATTATACTCCAAAAATTCAAAAATTATTTTCATGAACTAATTTAAAAAAAAAAAAATTTTATGAAAAAACAATTTTTGAAATTATTTTCACCAAAAAAATTATTTTTCATAAAATTAGTTCATGAAAAATAGGTGAATTTTATGAAAAAATTATTTTTCATAAAATTAGTTCATAAAATTATTTTTCATAAAATTAGTTCATGAAAATAATTTTTGAATTTTTGGAGTATAATTTCAAAAAAAAAAAAAAATAGGTGAATTTTATGAAAAAACAAGGAGTCGGCCAGTGGTGGATGACTTTTTATTAAAAAGTCGTCCGGGTGTGGTGGAAAAAATTACCTAAAGTCGGCCGGTTGTGGCCGACTTTTAAGCCCAAAGTCGGCGGAGTTGTGGCCAGGCTACGGTAATTTTTTCTAAATGTAAAATTTCTCCTATTCAAAATTACTCAAAACTTTAAATTAGTTCTGGGTCCATGATCTACGCGAAAAACCGATAACGGGTATATTTTTATTTTTAAAAAATGAGTTAGTTTTGACCTCCGTCGATTCCGCCGTTGAACCGCCGGAGACATTGCCGTTGACGGAGAAGAAGAAGAAGGAAAGAAGTATGTAAATTGTTTAAGGGCAAAACAGTAATTTCATTAAAAGCAAAAAAAAAAAAAAAAAATTTGGGGTATACTCGGAGGATTTTGGGGTTTGAATAGTAACCCTCATAACTTTCCACTAAAAAAAAAGTTTTTGTTAATAGCACTCTGAAATTTTTGTCAAATTATTTTTATGCTTGAGGCCCATGTTCAGAAAGTGAACTTGAGGCCCATTAAAATGATTACCCGGTTCCCTAGCAAGCCCGACTGATTAAAGTATCTTATCCGTACTTGGCCGGAATTAACCGTAATAACAGCCAAGGAAATATCTCTCTCTCTCTCTCTCTCTCTCTCTCTCTCTCTCTCACACACACACACACACACACACACACACATGGCCAGAGTGGCTTCAAATGCTCCGGCAGGTCTCCATAAATTCCGTCCATTTCATTTCCCACCCAACCACTCTTTTTCCTCGACAAAGTCCAGTCTTCAACTTCAGAGTAAAAGGCACAGATTTCATAGGTTATACTGCCAACCGGACCCTACCCCATCAAGCCCCCCTCCACAGGTACCTCTCTCTCTCTCTCTCACACACACAGACACAGACACACACTGTTGTTGATACTTGATCGGAATCTTTGTTGAACTCGTTTTTTTTCTTGGGAGGCTTGGATTCAGTATATTCAATCCTTCCTAGTACTCCATCTCAAAATAATCGTCATATACTGTTAATTTATTAGTCAATTTGATATTATCTTTAATGGTGCATTAATAAAAATCATTTAGAATTTTATGAGGATAATTGTTTTTATTATTGTAAGCATCAATGTTAGATTGATCAAGAAATTTGACACTTATTTTGAGATGGAGGTAGTAATTTATTTTTTGTCACCAGCCCTAATTTTGTGTATCTCTATATGATTTTAATACACTACGTGTACAAAGAAATGTGTTTATATTTATGGTTATACTAGAGCAAGCCCGTGTCCAAGGACACGTGTTTTTTTAATTTAATTTTTTTTTTTTTACGGCAAAATGGAAAGGGACAACTTAGTGAGGGCAAAATGCGAAATTTGGCCATTGGTACTGTTCATTCAACTGTAGCAAGTACAAGTTGTGTTTTATACTATAGATATTGATGGATTGTTAAGTGGACTGAACCTCAAGTGCGCTGCCCCTTGAACTTTACCAAACACTGGTTTTTCTGTTTTTGTGGCTTTTTATCTCTTCATTAAATTAAATGGTGTTTGGTTTGGCCACAGTGCTTAATTTGTTCTTTGAGTTTTAGGATTTTTTGAAACCTTTATATCTTCATCTAGGTAACAATGTACAGAGGGTGGGGGAAAGAGGCGAGGACTCACCTCAAAGAGGAAGGAAATGGTCTTTGTCGGTTTTTGGTTGAGTTGATAAGAGAATAGAAAAGGGAACTACAAGGGAACACACGTACAATACAAGAAGTATGGGCACTCCCATGCTTTTTAAGATCTTATTTAACAAATAAACAACAAAAATAATGCAGCATATGAACACGTTCTTTCCTGAAATCTCATAAGAATATTGGAACCATGTTACACCTGAGGAGATCCATGACATTGATCAAACTGTCATTACTCTCTGCCAATATGATGATTCACACTTTTAAGCAACGGATTGTCCGCTTCTGATGTAAATGGGTTGCAGCGGAATAATAAAACGGATAGGCAAATAATTGATTGAACAACTATTTGACCTAATTCAAATCAATGAACTAGGGTTTGAACAAGAGAATCACCAAGATGATGATAATCTTCTGCAGATCAATTAAGACCTATTAAGTCAATTAAGACTCAGTCAAGAATCTCCTAAGAAATTCAAGGAACAAGCTAAAAAGCTTCAAGGTAAAAACCTTCAATTGCAAAGCAATTCAATTTAATTCAATAATTCAAAAGTCTCCTAAAGCAAACAATGAAAGGAGTATTTATACTCTAAATAAATCCTAAACTTACTTGGAAAAGGAAAAGAAATAAATCCTAAACTTACTTGGAAAAGGAAAAGAAATAAATCCTAATTAAAACACTTCAAAAATTAGGAAACAAAATCAATCGGAATCTCTTGACCTCCCGGGTTTCTTTGCAGCTTTATCTTGGGATACATCATACACCCCCACTTCAAAAGAATTCGTCTCCGAATTCTGGCATTTAGAAAAAGAACATGATTTTGTAGTGTTTGACCCTCCATTGTTGACCTTCCGCCCCGACCTCCCCTTGATCAACATCTGACATCTTCCATCCCAAATAAAGAGATATTTCGAATAAAGCAAATCTTTTCTCGTCCTTGGAAGAAAGAAGAAAACGTGTCCACCCCATTGAAACAAGTATTTTGAATACATACGACGACGAAGCATAAATATATGCATGAAAATTTCCTCCGGAAACATAATACTATCATCCGTATCAATCCCATTATCTCTTGGCCGATCAACCTCCCCATCGTCCACATGAGTAATCATAATAAAGTCACCGACAAAAATATCGCCCAATACAAAATTCGATTTTGCATCAAACCAATTACTTCGGATTTCATCATTCACCTTGGACTCAATAGGGGCATGAACAGGGTTTAAAATATGGGAAGGAATATTATTATCACAAACCTTAATGACCTCGTCCTTTGCACATAGATCGTCAACAATAATCTCCTCTTCAACATGATCTTTCTCTTGGACAGGAATTTCTTCAACGACAATGCGATTTTCTTCCTCCAGGCGCTTTAATTCAGCCGATATTTTCGTTGTCAATCTTTGGATATCTGCAGTAAAGAAATCGACTTTGCTGGAATAATATTTGGAATCCTCTCTATGTCGTTGACACCTCCTTCGTTCGCATCGCTTGAATATGATTTCCAAATTAAAACTCCGAAAAACTTTGCTCATATATATACGCTTTAAATCGTTCCATGTTCATCAAATCTAGATAATAAAGTTTTACGTTGTTGAGCAAACGTCAGAAAACTATTGAGTATACCCATATATGGGGTTTGACTTTGACCTCCATTGTTGTTCGCCATCTACTTCGGATCTTCCTTGGATCGTCCTTCGCTCTGATACCAACTGATGTAAACGGGTTGCAGCGGAATAATAAAACGGATAGGCAAATAATTGATTGAACAACTATTTGACCTAATTCAAATCAATGAACTAGGGTTTGAACAAGAGAATCACCAAGATGATGATAATCTTCTGCAGATCAATTAAGACCTATTAAGTCAATTAAGACTCAGTCAAGAATCTCCTAAGAAATTCAAGGAACAAGCTAAAAAGCTTCAAGGTAAAAACCTTCAATTGCAAAGCAATTCAATTTAATTCAATAATTCAAAAGTCTCCTAAAGCAAACAATGAAAGGAGTATTTATACTCTAAATAAATCCTAAACTTACTTGGAAAAGGAAAAGAAATAAATCCTAAACTTACTTGGAAAAGGAAAAGAAATAAATCCTAATTAAAACACTTCAAAAATTAGGAAACAAAATCAATCGGAATCTCTTCAGCCTCCCAGGTTTGCTGCAGCTTTATCTTGGGATACATCAGCTTCAGACAATTTCAGCCTCCACATTTTCCACTTAAATTCAGTAGGAGCCTGTGCAATGAATCTACGGCGTGAACATGGTCGTTAATTATGAATGGTAGATTTAGAATCTAGCGATCAAGGAAGAGAAATGTGATTATAAATGCCTATTTCGTGTGTTGACTTTGCCCCACAACACGTATTTTTGGTGCCACCACTTTTGAACTACTATTCCTTTCTTTCAATGGTCACACAATATATTTTTCCTACTAATTTGTTCTTACCTTATCCAAATATGTACAAAAGATTAAAAAAAGAAGAAGAAATAAACAGGAGATTGTTGTATTTTATCTGGCTAAAATAAACCCTAAAAATGAATATGTTGAAGCACTCCAAGGACAGGAGACATATGTCAAAACTAGTACATGCTAGAGAGCATGTAGAGAATGCAGAGACAAAGGAGGTTATATGAGATATGCATGCCATACTATTTCTGATGGAGGGGCGGGGCATGGCTTCATTAATGGGACCTGGCATATAAACCTTTTAGATTCATAGGGTTAGGAATCTGTACTTGCTAAGATCAAACCTATGTATCTGCCAAAAGAAATTGGTTGTGGTTCATGTTGTATTAACTATGAGAGTGCTACTACTTGTCAATGAAGAAAGAGTGATGGGAAGGGTGTTGATAGACTCATCAATTTGAAGTGGGGAAACAAGATCAACATGGATCGTCAGTAGAGCTAGGTGAAAATGATCGATTTCAAGCAAGCACGTGCAGGATTTTATGAAAGGCTGAGAGCCCGAAGATGACAAACTAATTAGGAATGAAAATCAAACTAGTCGATAACTAGTGCATGATGGGCAAAGGCTATGAGTGTGGAGGTTCAGCACTCTGCAACCAGTTTTTTGTCATGTGGTTGTGGGGTTTTGGGGGGGGGGGAGTGTGGGTTTAAGTGTTCAGAGTGCAATACTGCCTCTCTCACCACTACTCTGTTCCCAGAAATTATTTACTTTGTTAGCACCATTTTTTAGTTGGCTGTTAGATGTTGTAGACATAGGAGAGCTGGTGTCAGTGCTAGAACTGGGCACTCATTGAGCCAGTAAAGTATGTTGCAAGGCTGCTGATTTGTCATATTAAGTCTTGGGAGTTTTCTAGGTGCCTCAATCAAAGCTAGGTTCTTGTTTCAGTGTTCGTCATTTCGCACTGGTGTGTGTATTACTGCTTGTCCTTTGTCTACTCTCCAGGTGTTTTACTCATGATTAGATCTGTACTTAGATTGCTTGTTTAGGGAAAGATATTCTCCCTCCGTTCAGGGATAAATGTCACACTTTCCATTTTGGTTTGTCCCAAATAAATGTCGCATTTCTAAAAATAGGATATAAAGTATGGTGATCTCCCTAAATTGACCTTTCTTAAAAGAGAGGGCTCGGTACATGATGCACAGTATGATCACCATGGACTACTGCCATCTCTCATAAACTAATGTTATCTTGACGGAACTTTTCATACAATTAGACAGTTGGACTTATGATACAAATGAGTAATGGTCGGTTACTTGGGAAGCTGATGTTGCAAAGGAGAGAAACCGGATGAAGCTCAAAGCACCCAGTGTGAGTGTGTAGAGACGTTGGATTAGGTGACAATCTTTCTAATGTATGGAAAAATTAGGAGCAAACTCGGAAACATTAAAAAGAGCTTAAAAAGTGAACTTAAGTGGGAGATATGTGCCGTTCCTCTCTCGTTCTTGGTCAATGAGTTTGGCCATGTTCATTCTACCCTTCCAACTTTATTGCTGCTGGAGCTTTTCTCATTTTATTCTATACCAGTCACTGAAGACTTCTTAAAGAATGTTGACATGTCTTTCTCCCCTGATTGATTTTCATGCATTTCAAAATTTCCTATTTCTGTGAGTGGTTTTCAAAATTCATTCTGATGTTGACTGTTGTCAGTTACACTTTCTAAGTATACCTACAATATCGCAATGCAGGAAAAGTTGGTTGTTGAGCCAGGTTCTTCCGATGATAATAGCACCAGCAAACCTACAGGTTCTTCAAATGATGGCGGAATTCCAGAATATCCAAACAAAAGTGTCAATACACAGATCGCAGTGGTTTCTGTCCTTGCAGCAGTGGGGCTTTTCTTATCTGGTAGACTAGATTTCGGTGTCTCTTTGAAGGACCTCTCTGCTGCAGCATTGCCTTATGAAGAAGTTAGTTTTTCTGTTATTGGTTCTTGTTTCTCCCATTTTTTATATATCTCGCTTCAATGATACATTAGACTTCTCTCTATATCTGTATCCACCGGAAATCTTACAACATCAACGAAGTACTTATTGTATTTGATTATTACCAGCACAAAAATGTAAGCAGCTAACCCTCATAACTCACAAGAGGTAATATTTTTTTTCATCAAGGGAAAATTCTACCGCACAACAATTAGGCCTGCATTGCTAAATGACAACGAGTGTTGGGCTGTGAACCAATGTCACGTTCACAAGATGAATGTGGCGGATATGCGTATGCTATGGTGGTTGTGTGGGTATACAAGAAAGGATCAGTTGAGAAATGAGGTGATCAGGGGAAAAGTAGGAGTTGCACCAATTGAAGATAAAATGAGGGAGAATCGTCTAAGGTGGTTTGGTCATGTGAGACGGAGACTAGTGATGCACCTGTTAGAAGGCCTAAATAGTGGATAAGTGATAAAATGGTGAGGGGTAGGGGAAGGCCTAAGAAAACTTGGATAATGGCGATTGAAAACGATATGAGTCTACTTGGGTTGAATGAAAATAGGGTTGAATGAAAATAGGGTGTTGAAGAGCCCGGAGTGGATGACAAAAATTCATGTGGGACTAAGGATTTGTTGTTGTTGTTGTATTGACACTCCAACTAAGGCTCAACTTATGGCTGTTGCATTATAAGACAGGACACATGTATAATCATTTTCCAAAGCTAAAAGTTGCATCACCTGAATATGTGTGCCTTTGTGTGTTTTATGCTTTTCAAAAGTTATATGTTGCTTACTAATTTTGAAAATTACTTATAATAGCCTGTTCTTTGGCTGGTTATATAGGCCCTCTCAAATGGGAAACCCACTGTCGTGGAGTTTTATGCAGATTGGTGCGAAGTATGTCGGGAATTAGCTCCAGATGTTTACAAAGTTGAACAACAGTACAAGTAAGGTTTCTTTAATTGTACATATCTTCCGATGTGCATTACCCTGCCTAATAAATTTCCTTAAATATATGCATTAGGAAGTTATTGTTTACTCCCTCCATCCCACCACAAGTGAAACTTATTTCTTTTTTCGTCCGTCCCACCACAATTGAGACTGGCAAAGTTATAACAAATTTTAATTCAACGGGACCCATTTGTTATACTCACAACAACAATCGACTTACTGTTCCTACCACACTTTCTCTCTCTTACTTTACTTTTCATACTCTTAACACCTCCTCCACTATCAATATTATACTACTTTTTCTTAATTTTCGTGCATAAAAAAATGGTCTCACTTGTGGTGAGACGGATGGAGTATATTCTTGATCAGTTATTGCTTATAATACAACGAGTTCATAGAGCAAAAAAGTTTATAATGTTCTTTGAAAGAGACTCAAACACTCTCTTCGTTTTTGACAAGAGACTAGGGTCTATCTCAAAACCAATTGACAATGAGAGAAGGAAGTAGCCCATGATCTTTTATACCGAGTGCAAAGCTTGTTATTTCCGGATGTCGGATAACTGCTTCAACAGTATTCAATCATTATTTACGTCCATAATCCAGGACTATCTTTTAAAATTCAGGGATCGTGTAAACTTTGTTATGCTAAATGTGGACAACACAAAATGGGAACAAGAGCTTGACGAGTTTGGGGTTGAGGGTATTCCACATTTTGCATTCTTGGATAACAAAGGGAACGAGGAGGGGAATGTTGTGGGCAGGCTTCCGAGACAAATTTTAACTGAGAATGTGGATGCCCTTGCCCGTGGAGAAGTGTCTATTCCCCATACCCGAGTTGTTGGTCAGTTTTCAAGTGCCGAAGGAAGGAAGGTGCACCAAATAGCTGACCCACGAAGTCATGGTTAAACATCAGAACTTGTGTGTAATCTACGGGAAATACTTGTACCTTTCCATTTCTTATACTCCTTTGTGTTTGTAAGTATATATTAGTTTCCGGCTAGAAAACAAGCGAATGTTGTTTTTAATGCTCGAGACTTTGTATTAAAGGGAATCATCTCAAACATATTTATTGCTGTGTTTAAAGATCAACTGTGAGAGATTGAGCAATACACTTTGATAGATTGATTACCACTTGTAACTTTACATGTTCTGTTTTTACGGTATAATGGATTTTTTTTCTATCGACCATGATCTTTTACTCCTCTCGTCAATGAGTTTTCCATATAATTGGCGTTTTTGTTCCCGTGTTATTGGTTCTTATGTCAATCATTTCTACTCGGGTTTCATCGAATCAACGTAAAAATAGTGAACGGTTATAACATTTCTTGTGCTGGAGTGAGTATTGGACTATAGATGATCTTTTCATTTTGGACAAATTGAAATCTACTAGCCAAGTTGTGAAGGCAAACACATTTATAGGGCACATATAAAAAATGGTACAAACATGTAGGCCTAGGGTGTGGGTCCATTTCCTTCAAACCTTGAATATTTCCGAATTCTCAAAATACTTGGATCTGATACCAAATAATCAAATCGTTTGTTCGTGAAAATGACCGAACTAGCTTGTTTAAGAGATGTCTGCCCCTAAGACGACCCATAAACCTTACACTAATGATAATAAGTCCAAAAAAAATTAAAAATTAAAAATTAAAAAAAAAGAGACATTTTTCCCCTTCAAACGACTTCAGATGGCTTAAATCACAATTTCTCATTACCAAGCTATAACTTGGTAGGTTGTGTGTGAATTTCGAGTCATTCTTTTCTAACCAAATTACTGCATCAATATCCTTGTGGGGCCTAGCCGAGTGTATACTCCAAAATCTGCAAGAATAAGATAAGATGATAAATTTGATTATGATATATTTTACTGAATAAAGTTAAGACAATGAAAGAAATCACAAGTTTGGTTAACTCAAACCTTAATTCCTTTGGGAATGGTGAATCCAGCATAGGTGAATTCAAGAGTAGCCTGCCTGAAAGCACCCAGAGCAGAGGCAGAGACATTACTTCATTTATGACACAACAAAAGTATTCGATTTTACCAATGTCATCACAGTTTAGCGAATCTCCTGCCTACTTAACGTAAGTCCGGTCCAAGGAAACTGGAACAAGAAATCCTACAATAAAAATTAAAAAAATCAAAGGCATATACTTATGAAACAACGCCACCAAAGACAAGTTATAGACCAGACAATTAAGTAGATATCCATATCTATGCTATTGTTAGGACTCGAGTGAAATGGACAACTAGAACTGGAGGATATAATGATGGCCCCAATATGTTGATTGGCCGGCTAGAGAATATCACAAACCAATGTGTTTCGATAGTACAATGACACACGTTTTTTAGAAATTGCATTGAAATTACAATCACATTTCTCTACCTTGAAGGTTAGATTATAAGTATAATACTCATTCCGTCCCTCAAAGATTGTCCTGTTGTACATTTTGCAATTATTAAGGAAGAGCTTCACCTTCTTGTACCTTAGTAGATTTGCACTAACATTCATGCCTAAGTTTAAAAATGGGACATACTTTTTGAGACAAGTCAAAATGGCAAATGGGACAATCTTTCAGGGACGGAGGGAGTAATGTTTAAGACACAGTATAAACTCATGGATGGTTCAGGTTTCAACTAAAATTAAGTGTAAGACGGGAAAATGTGGAGGTTGATATTGTCTCAAGTGAATGACCCATTGCTAAGTAGTGTAAATAATCATGTTGGCAGACAGTATTGGGAGTTCGATTCATGTCATGGATCTCCAGAGGAACGTGCACAGATTGATGCATATCGTCAACAGTTCCACAAGAATCGGCTCCAAGTCAAACATAGTTCCGATCTTCTAATGAGATTCCAGGTAATTAACTACACCCTATATCCTAGAAATGAGCCGCGTTGTACGTCTTTTAAGGGAATAGATTTACTTGTTTGTGCCTTTATAGAAATACACTAAAACTACTTCTCCCTCCGTTCCAAACTTAATGTCCAAAAATTTATCAAATTTTCTCTTCATCATCCAAAATATTTTCATATTTGGACATTCATTTGGGGACGGAGGGAGTATTTATCTTAGAAATGCGACATTACAAAATATTGGGTTGTTTGGTCATTTGGCAGGCTGCAAAAGAGAATATTTGTGAGGTAAAACTACCTGATCAGGTGAGAGTTGGAAGTGGAGAAGATATTAGTGAGGAAGTAGTGGAAAACACATTAAGAAGGGCCTTAAAATTCTACTCAACTCTTCAGGCTGAACAAGGACACTGGCCTGGTGATTTTGGTGGTCCTTTGTTTCTTATCCCAGGCTTGGTAAAACCCTTCTCACTTTTCATTGTAATTTTTTTTTTATTTGACAAGTCAACATTTTTATTTCGTAGATTTTAATTGTACCCCTTTAAAATTATACTCGTATCATCATTTAAATTACAGAGTAGTTTTTTTTTTTTAATTCTTCCTATTTAATAGATTATCAGCTTGTCAGTGATGGGTGCAATAGATCATGCTCTGCCAGCAGAACATCAAAAGGAGATTCGTCGTTATATATATAACCACCAGGTAATATTTATCAACTATATCAAAGAGGTACCAAATTTCTTAATTTCGGTTTGGCAACTTCTATTTTTTATTTACGAAAGTAACACTTTTTACATGCTTAGTGCACTTCAAATAATGATTATCTCTATTAAGGATTGGAGTAGAAAACTTACAAGTGGTCCTTTGTTCGAAGTACAGAAGCATTAAGATTAACCTTTCGACTTGATCACCACATCGAGAAACTTGGTACTGCCTAGGAAAATCAAACACATTTCCATCAAGATCAGTAGAAATACATACTACTCCCTCCGTTCCCTGCAAAAAGTCCACGTTTGAAAGAATGACTTACTAATTTGTACTTTTACACCTATGTATTTGTTATAATTTGTACTAGATATATATATATATATTTTCTTCTACAACATGCAATAAAACTATCAAATATTGAACATAGAAACTACACTATAATGAACTGAACAACTTAATATACTCCTGATCAAATACACATCCAATCCAATACCCTCTTCTTCTTAGTTATGACAAATACTCCCTCCGTCCCAAAAAAATCGTCTCATTTGACTTTTAATGGTCAGCACAAGTCTACTTTGACCAAATATTAATGCCAATCTTATCTCCCAAAGAAGTTCTAAAATTTGTTATTGTTAAATCACTTAATGATTTATCAATAACAATTTTTTTAATTAAATTGGGATGATTAGATTGATATTAATGTTTGGTTAAAGTTCACTTGTGTTGAACATCCAAAATCAAATGGGACTATCGTTTAGGGATGGAGGGAGTACGGTACTTAAAGTTTGGACAAAAGATATCTACGTTTTAATGCAACCTTCACAAAAGAGAGAAACATGAGTGAAGTCATTAATCCCAAAATCTTGTAATTTCACAGGTCTCACTTGCTGTCATAGTATCATACTTCAGTACTTTTCTTCAGCAGAGCTCCTGGAGTGGTGTGTGTTTCTAATTAGAATATGTGTCAAGAAACACAAAATAGCGTGTGCCGGGCGTTATATGAAGGGTTTCGAGGGTCCATGCGCAGCGGAATAATGCAAATAACTCGAATACCCAAAGCCCTAGAATCCGTTCTAGATGAATAATTAAGAAGTATGAATTAGGGTTACCAACCTTGATTGCCTTTGTCGTTGATATACGTACTCCAACTCCAGATTGAAGAATTAGCAAATCTTCAATTAACAATCCTTGTACCACGAACGAAAGATCTTGAGTTGCGAAGATCCTCTACGAGTATCCACGCGATGAACGAACCCTAGAACTCTTTCTAGGAGGATTGCTAGACCCTTGATTGAAACCTTTTCAATCTATATTGTATTATGGAATTGGTGTGATTTGATTCTCAATTCACAATTGAGAAATCAATATTTTGTGTTTCTTCTAAACCAAAAACGTCACTTGGCTGCTAGGGTTGAAGAGGGATACTATTTATACTCTATAAATATTATACCCTATTAAAAACCCTTGGCAAAAAACGGTTTCAGCGTTTCAGCGTACATGGGCGGTCGCCCATAAGGACCTGGGCGGTCGCCCATGTGTACAGCGCCTAACCTCCTTATATGAAAACCAACGTGGGCGGTCGCCCATAAGGGCAAGGGCGGTCGCCCATGTGGACAGTCTCCAATGCCCAGTTTTCAAATAACATGGGCGGTCGCCCATAGTACCTTGGGCGGTCGCCCAACACACCAGAATCCATAATTCCATTTTTGACAATTCGTTCGATGCGTGTGACCCCATAGGACTATATTATGTTGGCAATGAGTTCGATCACATCGATCCTCATAAGACATGAGCGGACTCTAGCAAGCCATCATGCCTACCCAAATAATATAATATCAAGTTCGTTTTTCCTACATAGAACATATCACAATCCCATTGTCACACGATGTTATATTGAACATGAGTCATGGTCCATGTCAACTCATATTGTTCAATGCTTTCTCGTTACCAAGTAAATTGATTAATCGAATGACATTAATCATATTAATTCATTCGGGCATGGCCATGCACTACATCAATCTTACTCACGAGTGGCCAAGCAAACATCTCTCTTTACGAGGGACAAATTTCCATCTTGACTTATCATTCTTCCCAACAAGAATCATATCATGCTAATAATAGCCCTTATTGTTATCCGGTTAAAGACAACGTTAAACTATATCAAACATGACATTCATCGAGTGGAAGACGATGATAATCTCAGGTCAAAGGATATCAATGATATGACTATATGAGATTTATTTATGACATACGACCATGACATAAATCTCATAATGGGTCAAGTCCAAGACCTTGTTCTCTAACAAGTACCCATGAATCTAATGTGCATCTCCACGTATATAATCATCACATGATTATCCATTAGACTTCATACTAGTGCTTCATAAGTACTAGGGACACGATTATTAAAGTAAACATGCAAACACATATAATAATCAAAGTAATAATCTCATATATAAATGAAAATGACATTACAAATAGGACTATATCTATAGGCACAGAAGCACTAACACCTACAGTCTCCCACTTGCGCTAGGCCCAATCATTCATGTATCTTATACCCGTGGACCTAACATGACCATCATGTTTAGCTTGTGGCAAAGGCTTGGTGAGAGGGTCCGAAGCGTTGTCATCCGTTGGTACCTTGCATATCTTGACGTCCTCCCTTTCATGCATTTCTCTAATGAGGTGGAAACGTCTCAAAATGTGTTTGGATCGTTGATGTGACCTTGGTTCTTTTGCTTGCACAATGACACCACAATTGTCACAACAAAGTTCCACCGGATTAGTGATACTTGAAACAATTCCAAAACACTAATGAACTTTTGATCCAAACTGTCTTTTCTAGCTACATCATATGTTGCTAAAATTAAGCCCTAGAAGTAGAATCGGCCACGATTTTCTGCTTGGAACTCTTCCAATAAAATCGCACCTCCAATAAGCACAAACACAAATCCTAATTGCGATTTAATTAACTTTGTCAGTTTGGAAGTTAGCATCCGTGTAACCTTTACAACAAGATTAACTTCCAACCTTTCAAATACCAAGAACGTATCCTTAGTTCTTCTTAAGTACTTTAAGGATCGTCTTGATCGCCATCTAATGGTTCTCACCGGGATCGGATTGGTATTGACTCATCATGCTCAAAGCATATGAGACGTCGGGTCTAGTACAAATCATGGCATACATGATGCATCCAAATGCCTGAGCATATGGAACTTCATTCATTCTCTTTTGCTCATCGCTGTCATGGGACACCGAGTCTCGCTAAGAGTAATACCATGACCCATTGACAAGTTACCTTTCTTAGAATCATCTAAGAACCTTGTCAATGTGAGTATTTTGACTCAAACCAATTTATCCTTTTAGATCTATCTCTATAGATCTTGATACCAAGGATGTAAGCGGCTTCACCCATATCATTCATTGAGAAACCTTTCCTTGACCAAGACTTGACGTCTTAAGTGTCGGAACTTTGTTTTCAATGAGTAAGATATCATTGTCATATAACAATAGAAATAATACTATGCTCCCACTGAATTTCATGTATACACAAAGTTCATCTTCGTACTTGATGAAGTCAAACTCTTTGACTAATTCATCAAAATGAAGATTCCAACCCCTCGAAGCTTGCTTCAACCCATCTTATGGATCTTTGCAACATGCATACTTTATTAGAATTTCTTGGATCGACAAAGCCTTCGGGTTGTGTGCTTGTACACGTCCTCAAGTAGGTTTCCCGTTAAGAAACGCTTATTTGTTTTGACATCCATTTGCCATATCTCATATTCACAATATGCGATAATGGCAATTGAAACTCTAATAGACTTTGGCATTGTAACGGGCAAAAAGGTTTCAACATAGTCAATACTATGAATTTTCCTAAATCCCTTTGCTACAATCCTTAGTCATGAAAGTATACACCTTCCATCCATGTCGGTTTTCTTCTTGAAAACCCACTTGCACCCTATGGTTTTTACACCTTCAGGTGGGTCAATCAAGTTCCAAACTTGATTGTCGTACATGGATTTGATCTCGGATTCCATGGCTCCTAGCCACTTGTCCGAATCAGGAGTGGACATCGCCTCTTGATAGGAAGTAGGATCGTCATTCTCAATGACTTCCACTTTATTACTTTCCGATATGAGAGATCAATATTTCTCATGTTCGGATCGTAACCTATCTAATCTACGATGGACATGTGTAACTTGAACCGGTTTCACAACTCCTTGTGGACTTGGTTCCGTCTCTACTCTTGGTTTCATGTTATTTTCAGGTTCTTGAACTCTTCAAGATCAATTTTACTCCCACTAGATCCTTTATTGAGAAACTGTTTCTCAAGAAACGAATCATATAGAGCAACAAACACTTTGTTCTCATTGCGGTTGTAAAACTGATATCTGGAATTAACCCTGTCAGATTTGGTGCTAACTTATAAGAGACAGGTCTCTTTACATAAGATTCGCAACCTCAAATCTTCATGAAAGACATTCTTCCATGCCACATCTCATGTGGGGACTTAGGAATCGATTTAGTAGGGACTCTCGTCAGTGTAACTACATCATTTCTAATGCATACCCTCAAAAGGAAATAGGAAAGTCATCTTGACACATCATCGAACGAACCATGTTCCACAAGGTTCAATTCCTCCCTTCAGACACACCATTCTCAGTAGTGTTCCGCATGGAGTCAACTATGAAACGATTTCACAGTTTTGAGATGATTGTCAAAACCTTGGCTCAAATATCCATTACCTCGATCTAATCGAAGTACTTTAATAGTTTTGCCAAGTTGTTTTGTACTCCATCTTGAAATGTTCGAAACATCCCAAACAATTCACCTTTGGACTTCATCGGATAGACATAGTCATATCTAGACAAGTCTTTAGTGAATGTAATGAAATACCAAAATCTTTCCCTAGCAATGCTACTCAATGGTCCACATACATCTCATGTACTAGGATCAATAAGTCACTATCCCTCCCACTACTCTTAGTGTAGGGTGGTTTGGTCATTTTACCAAATAAACGAGATTCACATACCTCAAATGATTCATAATCATATGAGTCTAAATGTCCATGTTAATGGAGTTTAGATTATACGTTTCTCATTTATATGACCAAGCCGGCAATGCCATGTGAACGTGTTGTTCACATCATTCGGTTTAGATTTCACACTTATATTATAGATATCTTCAATATTATTTTGTATCTTAACATCAAGGATATGAAGACCATTCAATGATATATGCATTACAATAAGGCATATCATTAAATAAATATAAAGCTTCTTATTCTCAATAAGAAAATTATATTCTTCATCATCCTCATAAGAAACAAAATGATACTCCTACTCAAATTCGGAACGTAGTCACACTTGTTCAAAACAAGTACTAGTCCACAAGGTAAAGTGACTTCATAAGTCCCTACGGCTAATGCAAAGAACTCTTGCTTCATTACCACGCATAGGTTTAATTCACCTTCTTTGAGTAGCTTTCTATTCTTTATTTCTTGCACATTTAAACAAATGTGGGATCTATATCCGGTATCATATACCCAAGAACAAGAAGTCGAAAAGAAAATATCTACCATATAGATACTTGAAGTAGTAGCAATCATATTGCCCTTCTTCACCTTTTAGGCCTTCCTAATTAGCCTTGCAACTTTGCTTCCAATGACAATCTCATTGCAATGATAGCAAAATGCATCCTTTTGAGACACTTTGGGTTTAGCCTCTTAGGCTTTGGCAACTTTTGCCCTAGGTTTAGCAACCTTTGCTTTACCTTCTTTGCCTTCCCTTTTGAACCCCTTTCTTGTGTTAACCATTAACACACTTGCGGATTGCTCCTTTTGCATCTCATGCATTAAAAGCCTTCACCACAACATATATCTTTTGTCTAGCTTGCACTTGGAACATTTCCTTTTGTGCGTTGTGCTAGAACAAAAGCAATTTCCACGTGTTCAAGGTTCTTCTCAAGAGCCTTTAAACATGGTGACAAGTATAGGGCAAACAACATCATATGAATCATCTCTATGTTTCTTATGTTGCTCCTTATCTGCACTTTTGCAACGTTTGCAGTGGGTTCAGCAGGAATAGATTCGTCAAGAACGTACAATTTTGCTTAAGAACACTTCTTGAGCATCTGATCAAATCAGAATAACTTGTACCGTTCTTTTCGAACTTGTCCTTCATAAGGACGAATCGCAATAATAAGGATTAATTATAGTTTAATGCTATTTCTACAACAAAAAATATGCAACACATATGAACACATATAAGTACCGATTTCATTTAAGAGATTAAATAACGTATTTCATAAATACTCCCACTAAATTATATAACCTTCTTATGCAAGCATGCATAATATAATTTAATAGGCTAAGACCCAACTTTAATTTAATTTCAAGTCGGCTATGGCACGACTGCTCAAAATTAAACTAAAAAGGTAGATAACATTTATCAATCATATCAACATATGACTCTTAGATCTTTTATGAGATTACAGACATCATATGTCACATGTTTCAATCCCATCTTATGCCTTAGGCTCAAAACTGTTTTGATAGCCTTATTGAGTTCAACCATTTTAAACGTATAGCAATCACTATTTGCTCATCTTGATCATACAAAGATAGAATTAATGTACCTCGCTATGGCGAGCCTACATAAAACTATCCGTGTACTCATAAGTGTTTAAAGTGGGTAGCATAAACAAACTCAAAATTTCAAAGAAGGTTCAATTTTTCATGTTTATCAATTAACATGGCAATGTTGATTCATGAAAAACTATATGAGCATAATTATGAACCTGGAATGATACAACACAAATCACATTTGGTCAGTAATTACTAGTACGCGGCCACGTGCTCCAAGGTTATCCCACACTTCCATCGAAGTGCCTGTGGGGAAGGTTTTGGTGTCCAGCCCATATACCAAGTAATACTTCACAAACATCCTAGATTAATCACATTAATCATATTAATGAAATCGACATCCCATAACCTAGATTAATCATATTAATCATATAATTCAATTTCATAATCATGGTATATCACTATATACAATTACTTCACAAGCAAAACTCATACAATTTCACATTCTAAATCATATTCATCATGAAAATTCATATAATCACATTACACAATTATCATGATTATCTAACTAAACATCATGAACGGGGCTCTGATACCACTGAAGGGTTTCGAGGGTCCATGCGCAGCGGAATAATGCAAATAACTCGAATACCCAAAGCCCTAGAATCCGTTCTAGATGAATAATTAAGAAGTATGAATTAGGGTTACCAACCTTGATTGCCTTTGTCGTTGATATACGTACTCCAACTCCAGATTGAAGAATTAGCAAATCTTCAATTAACAATCCTTGTACCACGAACGAAAGATCTTGAGTTGCGAAGATCCTCTACGAGTATCCACGCGATGAACGAACCCTAGAACTCTTTCTAGGAGGATTGCTAGACCCTTGATTGAAACCTTTTCAATCTATATTGTATTATGGAATTGGTGTGATTTGATTCTCAATTCACAATTGAGAAATCAATATTTTGTGTTTCTTCTAAACCAAAAACGTCACTTGGCTGCTAGGGTTGAAGAGGGATACTATTTATACTCTATAAATATTATACCCTATTAAAAACCCTTGGCAAAAAACGGTTTCAGCGTTTCAGCGTACATGGGCGGTCGCCCATAAGGACCTGGGCGGTCGCCCATGTGTACAGCGCCTAACCTCCTTATATGAAAACCAACGTGGGCGGTCGCCCATAAGGGCAAGGGCGGTCGCCCATGTGGACAGTCTCCAATGCCCAGTTTTCAAATAACATGGGCGGTCGCCCATAGTACCTTGGGCGGTCGCCCAACACACCAGAATCCATAATTCCATTTTTGACAATTCGTTCGATGCGTGTGACCCCATAGGACTATATTATGTTGGCAATGAGTTCGATCACATCGATCCTCATAAGACATGAGCGGACTCTAGCAAGCCATCATGCCTACCCAAATAATATAATATCAAGTTCGTTTTTCCTACATAGAACATATCACAATCCCATTGTCACACGATGTTATATTGAACATGAGTCATGGTCCATGTCAACTCATATTGTTCAATGCTTTCTCGTTACCAAGTAAATTGATTAATCGAATGACATTAATCATATTAATTCATTCGGGCATGGCCATGCACTACATCAATCTTACTCACGAGTGGCCAAGCAAACATCTCTCTTTACGAGGGACAAATTTCCATCTTGACTTATCATTCTTCCCAACAAGAATCATATCATGCTAATAATAGCCCTTATTGTTATCCGGTTAAAGACAACGTTAAACTATATCAAACATGACATTCATCGAGTGGAAGACGATGATAATCTCAGGTCAAAGGATATCAATGATATGACTATATGAGATTTATTTATGACATACGACCATGACATAAATCTCATAATGGGTCAAGTCCAGTACCTTGTTCTCTAACAAGTACCCATGAATCTAATGTGCATCTCCATGTATATAATCATCACATGATTATCCATTAGACTTCATACTAGTGCTTCATAAGTACTAGGGACACGATTATTAAAGTAAACATGCAAACACATATAATAATCAAAGTAATAATCTCATATATAAATGAAAATGACATTACAAATAGGACTATCTCTATGAGCACAGGGCACCTAACACCTACAGTCTCCCACTTGCACTAGGCCCAATCATTCATGTATCTTATACCCATGGACCTAACATGACCATCATGTTTAGCTTGTGGCAAAGGCTTGGTGAGAGGGTCCGAAACGTTGTCATCCGTTGGTACCTTGCATATCTTGACGTCCTCCCTTTCACAGATTTCTCTAATGAGGTGGAAACGTCTCAAAATGTGTTTGGATCGTTGATGTGACCTTGGTTCTTTTGCTTGCACAATGACACCACAATTGTCACAACAAAGTTCCACCGGATTAGTGATACTTGAAACAATTCCAAAACACTAATGAACTTTTGATCCAAACTGTCTTTTCTAGCTACATCATATGTTGCTAAAATTAAGCCCTAGAAGTAGAATCGGCCACGATTTTCTGCTTGGAACTCTTCCAATAAAATCGCACCTCCAATAAGCACAAACACAAATCCTAATTGCGATTTAATTAACTTTGTCAGTTTGGAAGTTAGCATCCGTGTAACCTTTACAACAAGATTAACTTCCAACCTTTCAAATACCAAGAACGTATCCTTAGTTCTTCTTAAGTACTTTAAGGATCGTCTTGACTGCCATCTAATGGTTCTCACCAGGATCAGATTGGTATTGACTCATCATGCTCAAAGCATATGAGACGTCGGGTCTAGTACAAATCATGGCATACATGACAGATCCAAATGCCGGAGCATATGGAACTTCATTCATTCTCTTTTGCTCATCAGTTGTCATGGGACACTGAGTCTCGCTAAGAGTAATACCATGACCCATTGACAAGTTACCTTTCTTAGAATCATCTAAGAACCTTGTCAATGTGAGTATTTTGACTCAAACCAATTTATCCTTTTAGATCTATCTCTATAGATCTTGATACCAAGGATGTAAGCGGCTTCACCCATATCATTCATTGAGAAACCTTTCCTTGACCAAGACTTGACAGTCTTAAGTGTCGGAACTTTGTTTTCAATGAGTAAGATATCATTGTCATATAACAATAGAAATAATACTATGCTCCCACTGAATTTCATGTATACACAAAGTTCATCTTCGTACTTGATGAAGTCAAACTCTTTGACTAATTCATCAAAATGAAGATTCCAACCCCTCGAAGCTTGCTTCAACCCATCTTATGGATCTTTGCAACATGCATACTTTATTAGAATTTCTTGGATCGACAAACCTTCGGGTTGTGTACTGTACACATCCTCAAGTAGGTTTCCGTTAAGAAACGCTGTTTTGACATCCATTTGCCATATCTCATATTCACAATATGCGATAATGGCAATTGAAACTCTAATAGACTTTGGCATTGTAACGGGCAAAAAGGTTTCAACATAGTCAATACTATGAATTTTCCTAAATCCCTTTGCTACAATCCTTAGTCATGAAAGTATACACCTTCCATCCATGTCGGTTTTCTTCTTGAAAACCCACTTGCACCCTATGGTTTTTACACCTTCAGGTGGGTCAATCAAGTTCCAAACTTGATTGTCGTACATGGATTTGATCTCGGATTCCATGGCTCCTAGCCACTTGTCCGAATCAGGAGTGGACATCGCCTCTTGATAGGAAGTAGGATCGTCATTCTCAATGACTTCCACTTTATTACTTTCCGATATGAGAGATCAATATTTCTCATGTTCGGATCGTAACCTATCTAATCTACGATGGACATGTGTAACTTGAACCGGTTTCACAACTCCTTGTGGACTTGGTTCCGTCTCTACTCTTGGTTTCATGTTATTTTCAGGTTCTTGAACTCTTCAAGATCAATTTTACTCCCACTAGATCCTTTATTGAGAAACTGTTTCTCAAGAAACGAATCATATAGAGCAACAAACACTTTGTTCTCATTGCGGTTGTAAACCGATATATCCGGAATTAACCACCGTCGATTTGGTGCTAACTTATAAGAGACAGTCTCTTTACATAAGATTCGCAACCTCAAATCTTCATGAAAGACATTCTTCCATGCCACATCTCATGTGGGACTTAGGAATCAATTTAGTAGGGACTCTCGTCAGTGTAACTACATCATTTCTAATGCATACCCTCAAAAGGAAATAGGAAAGTCATCTTGACACATCATCGAACGAACCATGTTCCACAAGGTTCAATTCCTCCCTTCAGACACACCATTCTCGGTAGTGTTCCGCGTGGAGTCAACTATGAAAGCGATTTCACAGCTTTGAGATGATTGTCAAAACCTTGGCTCGAATATCCATTACCTCGATCTAATCGAAGTACTTTAATAGTTTTGCCAAGTTGTTTTGTACTCCATCTTGAAATGTTCGAAACATCCCAAACAATTCACCTTTGGACTTCATCGGATAGACATAGTCATATCTAGACAAGTCTTTAGTGAATGTAATGAAATACCAAAATCTTTCCCTAGCAATGCTACTCAATGGTCCACATACATCTCATGTACTAGGATCAATAAGTCACTATCCCTCCCACTACTCTTAGTGTAGGGTGGTTTGGTCATTTTACCAAATAAACGAGATTCACATACCTCAAATGATTCATAATCATATGAGTCTAAATGTCCATGTTAATGGAGTTTAGATTATACGTTTCTCATTTATATGACCAAGCCGGCAATGCCATGTGAACGTGTTGTTCACATCATTCGGTTTAGATTTCACACTTATATTATAGATATCTTCAATATTATTTTGTATCTTAACATCAAGGATATGAAGACCATTCAATGATATATGCATTACAATAAGGCATATCATTAAATAAATATAAAAGCTTCTTATTCTCAATAAGAAAATTATATTCTTCATCATCCTCATAAGAAACAAAATGATACTCCTACTCAAATTCGGAACGTAGTCACACTTGTTCAAAACAAGTACTAGTCCACAAGGTAAAGTGACTTCATAAGTCCCTACGGCTAATGCAAAGAACTCTTGCTTCATTACCACGCATAGGTTTAATTCACCTTCTTTGAGTAGCTTTCTATTCTTTATTTCTTGCACATTTAAACAAATGTGGGATCTATATCCGGTATCATATACCCAAGAACAAGAAGTCGAAAAGAAAATATCTACCATATAGATACTTGAAGTAGTAGCAATCATATTGCCCTTCTTCACCTTTTAGGCCTTCCTAATTAGCCTTGCAACTTTGCTTCCAATGACAATCTCATTGCAATGATAGCAAAATGCATCCTTTTGAGACACTTTGGGTTTAGCCTCTTAGGCTTTGGCAACTTTTGCCTCAAGTTTAGCAACCTTTGCTTTACCTTCTTTGCCTTCCCTTTTGAACCCCTTTCTTGTGTTAACCATTAACACACTTGCGGATTGCTCCTTTTGCATCTCATGCATTAAAAGCCTTCACCACAACATATATCTTTTGTCTAGCTTGCACTTGGAACATTTCCTTTTGTGCGTTGTGCTAGAACAAAAGCAATTTCCACGTGTTCAAGGTTCTTCTCAAGAGCCTTTAAACATGGTGACAAGTATAGGGCAAACAACATCATATGAATCATCTCTATGTTTCTTATGTTGCTCCTTATCCGCACTTTTGCAACGTTTTGCGCTGAGTTCAGCAGAATAGATTCGTCCAAGAACGTACAATTTTGCTTAAGAACACTTCTTGAGCATCTGATCAAATCAGAATAACTTGTACCGTTCTTTTCGAACTTGTCCTTCATAAGGACGAATCGCAATAATAAGGATTAATTATAGTTTAATGCTATTTCTACAACAAAAAATATGCAACACATATGAACACATATAAGTACCGATTTCATTTAAGAGATTAAATAACGTATTTCATAAATACTCCCACTAAATTATATAACCTTCTTATGCAAGCATGCATAATATAATTTAATAGGCTAAGACCCAACTTTAATTTAATTTCAAGTCGGCTATGGCACGACTGCTCAAAATTAAACTAAAAAGGTAGATAACATTTATCAATCATATCAACATATGACTCTTAGATCTTTTATGAGATTACAGACATCATATGTCACATGTTTCAATCCCATCTTATGCCTTAGGCTCAAAACTGTTTTGATAGCCTTATTGAGTTCAACCATTTTAAACGTATAGCAATCACTATTTGCTCATCTTGATCATACAAAGATAGAATTAATGTACCTCGCTATGGCGAGCCTACATAAAACTATCCGTGTACTCATAAGTGTTTAAAGTGGGTAGCATAAACAAACTCAAAATTTCAAAGAAGGTTCAATTTTTCATGTTTATCAATTAACATGGCAATGTTGATTCATGAAAAACTATATGAGCATAATATGAACCTGGAATGATACAACACAAATCACATTTGGTCAGTAATTACTAGTACGCGGCCACGTGCTCCAAGGTTATCCCACACTTCCATCGAAGTGCTCGTAGGGAAGGTTTTGGTGTCCACCATATACCAAGTAATACTTCACAAACATCCTAGATTAATCACATTAATCATATTAATGAAATCGACGTCCCATAACCTAGATTAATCATATTAATCATATAATTCAATTTCATAATCCGCGGTATATCACTATATACAATTACTTCACAAGCAAAACTCATACAATTTCACATTCTAAATCATATTCATCATGAAAATTCATATAATCACATTACACAATTATCATGATTATCTAACTAAACATCATGAACGGGGCTCTGATACCACCGTGGGTTTCGAGGGTCCATGCGCACGGAATAATGCAAATAACTCGAATACCCAAAGCCCTAGAATCCGTTCTAGATGAATAATTAAGAAGTATGAATTAGGGTTACCAACCTTGATTGCCTTTGTCGTTGATATACGTACTTCCGACTCAGTTGAAGAATTAGCAAATCTTCAATTAACAATCCTTGTACCACGAACGAAAGATCTTGGTTGCGAAGATCCTCTACGCAGTATCCACGCGATTGAACGAACCCTAGAACTCTTTCTAGGAGGATTGCTAGACCCTTGATTGAAACCTTTTCAATCATATATTGTATTATGGAATTGGTGTGATTTGATTCTCAATTCACAATTGAGAAATCAATATTTTCAGTGTTTCTTCTAAACCAAAAACGTCACTTGGTCGCTAGGGTTGAAGAGGGATACTATTTATACTCTATAAATATTATACCCTATTAAAAACCCTCGCAAAAAACGGTTTCGACGTTTAGGCGTACGTGGGCGGTCGCCCATGGGACTGGGCGGCCGCCACGTGTGGCGCCGCTAACCTCCTTATATGAAAACCAACGTGGGCGGTCGCCCTTAAGAGGCAGTGGCGTCGCCCGTGTGGGCAGTCTTCCAATGCCCGGTTTTCATAATACGGGCGGTCGCCCATAGTACCTTCGGGCGGTCGCCCAACACTTGCAATCCATAATTCCATTTTTGACAATTCGTTCGACGCGTGTGACCCCATAGGACTATATTATGTTGTGCAATGAGTTCGATCACATCGATCCTCATAAGACATGAGCGGACTCTAGCAAGCCATCATGCCTACCCAAATAATATAATATCAGAGTTCGTTTTCCTACATAGAACATATCACAATCCCATTGTCACACGATGTTATATTGAACATGAGTCATGGTCCATGTCAACTCATATTGTTCAATGCTTTCTCGATTACCCAGTAAATTGATTAATCGAATGACATTAATCATATTAATTCATTCAGGCGTGGCCATGCACTACATCAATCTTACTCACGAGCGGCCAAGCAAACATCTCTCTTTACGAGGGACAAATTTCCATCTTGACTTATCATTCTTCCCAACAAGAATCATATCATGCTAATAATAGCCCTTATTGTTATCCGATTAAAGACAACGTTAAACTATATCAAACATGACATTCATCGAGTGGAAGACGATGATAATCTCGGAGTCGAAAGGATATCAATGATATGACTATATGAGATTTATTTATGACATACGACCATGACATAAATCTCATAATGGGTCAAGTCCCGATTACCTTGTTCTCTAACAAGTACCCATGAATCTAATGTCATCTCCATGCATATAATCGTCACATGATTATCCATTAGACTTCATACTAGTGCTTCATAAGTACTAGGGACACGATTATTAAAGTAAACATGCACGAACACATATAATAATCAAAGTAATAATCTCATATATAAATGAAAATGACATTACAAATAGGACTATCTCTATAGGCCTAGAGGCACCAACACCTACGCCTCCCAGCTTGCAGCTAGGCCCAATCATTCATGTATCTTATACCCGTGGACCTAACATGACCGTCATGTTTAGCTTGTGGCAGGCTTGGTGAGAGGGTCCGAAACGTTGTCATCAGTTGGTACCTTGCATATCTTGACGTCCTCCCTTTCCACGATTTCTCTAATGAGGTGGAAACGTCTCAAAATGTGTTTGGATCGTTGATGTGACCTTGGTTCTTTTTGCTTGCACAAATGACACCACAATTGTCACAACAAAGTTCCACCGGATTAGTGATACTTGAAACAATTCCAAAACACTAATGAACTTTTGATCAATGTCTTTTCTAGCTACATCATATGTTGCTAAAATTAAGCCCTAGAAGTAGAATCGGCCACGATTTTACGCTTGGAACTCTTCCAATAAAATCGCACCTCCAATAAGCACAAACACAAATCCTAATTGCGATTTAATTAACTTTGTCGGTTTGGAAGTTAGCATCCGTGTAACCTTTACAACAAGATTAACTTCAACCTTTCAAATACCGAACGTATCCTTAGTTCTTCTTAAGTACTTTAAGGATCGTCTTGGCGCCATCTAATGGTTCTCACGAGGATCGGATTGGTATTGACTCGTCATGCTCAAAGCATATGAGACGTCGGGTCTAGTACAAATCATGGCATACATGACGGATCCAAATGCCGGAGCATATGGAACTTCATTCATTCTCTTTTTGCTCATCGGTTGTCATGGGACAGCGAGTCTCGCTAAGAGTAATACCATGACCCGTTGACAAGTTACCTTTCTTAGAATCATCTAAGAACCTTGTCGATGTGAGTATTTGACTCAAACCAATTTATCCTTTTAGATCTATCTCTATAGATCTTGATACGAGATGTAAGCGGCTTCGCCCATATCATTCATTGAGAAACCTTTCCTTGACCAAGACTTGGCAGTCTTAAGTGTCGGAACTTTGTTTCAATGAGTAAGATATCATTGTCATATAACAATAGAAATAATACTATGCTCCCGCTAAATTTCATGTATACTGCCAAAGTTCATCTTCGTACTTGATGAAGTCAAACTCTTTGACTAATTCATCAAAATGAAGATTCCAACCCCTCGAAGCTTGCTTCAACCCATCTTATGGATCTTTGCAACATGCATACTTTATTAGAATTTCTTGGATCGACAAACCTTCGGGTTGTGTACTGTACACATCCTCAAGTAGGTTTCCGTTAAGAAAGCTTTGTTTTGACATCCATTTGCCATATCTCATATTCCTGATATGCGATAATGGCAATTGAAACTCTAATAGACTTTGGCATTGTAACGGGCGAAAAGGTTTCAACATAGTCGATACTATGAATTTTCCTAAATCCCTTTGCTACAATCCTTAGTCATGAAAGTATACACCTTCCATCCATTGTCGGTTTTCTTCTTGAAAACCCATTGCACCCTATGGTTTTTACACCTTCGGGTGGGTCGATCAAGTTCCAAACTTGATTGTCGTACATGGATTTGATCTCGGATTCCATGGCTCCTAGCCATTTATCCAAATTAGGAGTGGACATCGCCTCTTGATAGGAAGTAGGATCGTCATTCTCAATGACTTCCACTTTATTACTTTCCGATATGAGAGATCAAATATTTCTCATGTTCGGATCGTAACCTATCTAATCTACGATGGACATGTGTAACTTGAACCGGTTTCATGACTCCTTGTGGACTTGGTTCCGTCTCTACTCTTGGTTTCATGTTATTTTTCGGGTTCTTGAACTTCTTCAAGATCAATTTTACTCAGCTAGATCCTTTATTGAGCTTGTTTCTCAGAAACGAATCATATAGAAATGCAACAAACACTTTGTTCTCATTGCGGTTGTAAAGCGATATGCGGAATTAACCTGTCGGATTTGGTGCTAACTTATAAGAGACGGAGTCTCTTTTACATAAGATTCGCATGACCTCGAATCTTCATGAAAGACATTCTTCCATGCCACATCTCATGTGGGGACTTAGGAATCGATTTAGTAGGGACTCGCGTCGGTGTAACTACATCATTTCTAATGCATACCCTCAAAAGGAAATAGGAAAGTCATCTTGACACATCATCGAACGAACCATGTTCCCTTGAAGGTTCAATTCCTCCTCTCGGACACACCATTCTCGGTAGTGTTCGCGTGGAGTCAACTATGAAACGATTTCCACAGGTTTGAGATGATTGTCAAACTCTTGGCTCAAATATCCATTACCTCGATCTAATCGAAATTACTTTAATAGTTTTGCCAAGTTTGTTTTGTACTCCATCTTGAAATGTTCGAAACATCCCCAAACAATTCACCTTTGGACTTCAATTCGGATAGACATAGTCATATCTAGACAAGTCTTTAGTGAATGTAATGAAATACCAAAATCTTTCCCTAGCAATGCTACTCGATGGTCCACATACATCTCATGTACTAGGATCGATAAGTCACTATCCTCCCACTACTCTTGAGTGTAGGGTGGTTTGGTCATTTTACCGAATAAGCGAGATTCGCATACCTCAAATGATTCATAATCATATGAGTCTAAATGTCCGTGTTAATGGAGTTTAGATTATCACGTTTCTCATTTATATGACCAAGCCGGCAATGCCATGTGAACGTGTTGTTCACGTCATTGATTTAGATTTCACAACTTATATTATAGATATCTTGATATTATTTTGTATCTTAACATCGAGGATATGAAGACCATTCAATGATATATGCATTCTGATAAGGCATATCATTAAATAAATATAAAGCTTCTTATTCTCAATAAGAAAATTATATTCTTCATCATCCTCATAAGAAACAAAATGATACTCCTACTCAAATGCGGAACGTAGTCACACTTGTTCAAAACAAGTACTAGTCCACAAGGTAAAGTGACTTCGCCAAGTCCACTACGGCTAATGCGGCAACTCTTGCTTCATTACCACGCATAGGTTTAATTCACTTCTTCTTTGAGTAGCTTTCTATTCTTTATTTCTTGCACATTTAAACAAATGTGGGATCTATATCCGGTATCATATACCCAAGAACAAGAAGTCGAAAAGAAAATATCTACCATATAGATACTTGAAGTAGTAGCAATCATATTGCCCTTCTTCACCTTTTAGGCCTTCCTAATTAGCCTTGCAACTTTTTGCTTCGATGACAATCTCATTGATGATAGCAAAATGCATCCTTTTGAGACAACTTTGGGTTTAGCCTCTTAGGCTTTGGCAACTTTTGCCTCGAGGTTTAGCAACCTTTGCTTTACCTTAACTTTGCCTTCCCTTTTGAACCCCTTTCTTGTGTTAACCATTAACACACTTGCGGATTGCTCCTTTTGCATCTCATGCATTAAAAGCCTTCACCACAACATATATCTTTTGTCTAGCTTGCACTTGGAACATTTCCTTTTGTGCGTTGTGCTAGAACACAAGCAATTTCCACGTGTTCAAGGTTCTTCTCGAGAGCCTTTAAACATGGTGACAAGTATAGGGCAAACAACATCATATGAATCATCTCTATGTTTCTTATGATGCTCCTTATCTGCACTTTTGCAACGTTTGCAGTGGGTTCAGCAGGAATAGATTCGTCGAACGTACAATTTTGCTTAAGAACACTTCTTGAGCATACGATCAAATCGAGAATAACTTGTACCGTTCTTTTCGAACTTGTCCTTCATAAGGACGAATCGCAATAATAAGGATTAATTATAGTTTAATGCTATTTCTGACAACAAAAAATATACGGCAAACATTTATGAACACATATAAGTACCGATTTCATTTAAGAGATTAAATAACGTATTTCATAAATACTCCCACTAAATTATATAACCTTCTTATGCAAGCATGCATAATATAATTTAATAGGCTCAGACCCAACTTTAATTTAATTTCAAGTCGGCTATGGCACGATTGCTCAAAATTAAACTAAAAGGTAGATAACATTTATCAATCATATCGACATATGACTCTTAGATCTTTTATGAGATTACGGGACATCATATGTCGCATGTTTCAATCCCATCTTATGCCTTAGGCTCAAAAGCTGTTTGATAGCCTTATTGAGTTCAACCATTTTAAACGTATAGCAATCACTTTATTTGCTCATCTTGATCATACAAAGATAGAATTAATGTACCTCGCTATGGCGAGCCTACATAAAACTATCCGTGTACTCATAAGTGTTTAAAGTGGGTAGCATAAACAAACTTCAAAATTTCAAAAGAAGGTTCAATTTTTCATGTTTATCAATTAACATGGCAATGTTGATTCATGAAAAACTATATGAGCATAATTATGAACACGGAATGATACAACCCAAAATCACATTTGGTCGATGATGAATTACTAGTACGCGGCCACGTGCTCCCAAGGTTATCCCACACTTCCATCGAAGTGCACGTGGGGAAGGTTTTGGTGTCCGGCCCGTATACCAAGTAATACTTCACAAACATCCTAGATTAATCACATTAATCATATTAATGAAATCGACATCCCATAACCTAGATTAATCATATTAATCATATAATTCAATTTCATAATCATGGTATATCACTATATACAATTACTTCACAAGCAAAACTCATACAATTTCACCTTCTAAATCATATTCATCATGAAAATTCATATAATCACATTACACAATTATCATGATTATCTAACTAAACATCATGAACGGGGCTCACGATACCATTTGAAGGGTTTCGAGGGTCCATGCGCGACGGAGATAATGCAAATAACTCGAATACCCCAAGCCACTAGAATCCGTTCTAGATGAATAATTAAGAAGTATGAATTAGGGTTACCAACCTTGATTGCCTTTGTCGTTGATATACGTACTCGACTCAGTTGAAGAATTAGCAAATCTTCAATTAACAATCCTTGTACCACGAGCGAAAGATCTTGAGTTGCGAAGATCCTCTACAGTATCCACGCGATGAACGAACCCTAGAACTCTTTCTAGGAGGATTGCTAGACCCTTTATTGAAACCTTTTCAATCTATATTGTATTATGGAATTGGTGTGATTTGATTCTCGATTCACAATTGAGAAATCAATATTTTGTGTTTCTTCTAAACCAAAAACGTCACTTGGCTGCTAGGGTTGAAGAGGGATACTATTTATACTCTATAAATATTATACCCTATTAAAAACCCTTGGCAAAAAACGGTTTCAGCGTTTCAGCGTACATGGGCGGTCGCCCATAAGGACCTGGGCGGTCGCCCATGTGTACAGCGCCTAACCTCCTTATATGAAAACCAACGTGGGCGGTCGCCCATAAGGGCAAGGGCGGTCGCCCGTGTGGGACGGTCTCCAAATGCCCGGTTTCAAATAAGCATGGGCGGTCGCCCATAGTACCAGGCGGTCGCCCGGCACACCGAGAATCCATAATTCCATTTTTGACAATTCGTTCGATGCGTGTGACCCCATAGGACTATATTATGTTGGCAATGAGTTCGATCACATCGATCCTCATAAGACATGAGCGGACTCTAGCAAGCCATCATGCCTACCCAAATAATATAATATCAAGTTCGTTTTTCCTACATAGAACATATCACAATCCCATTGTCACACGATGTTATATTGAACATGAGTCATGGTCCATGTCAACTCATATTGTTCAATGCTTTCTCGTTACCAAGTAAATTGATTAATCGAATGACATTAATCATATTAATTCATTCGGGCATGGCCATGCACTACATCAATCTTACTCACGAGTGGCCAAGCAAACATCTCTCTTTATGAGGGACAAATTTCCATCTTGACTTATCATTCTTCCCAACAAGAATCATATCATGCTAATAATAGCCCTTATTGTTATCCGGTTAAAGACAACGTTAAACTATATCAAACATGACATTCATCGAGTGGAAGACGATGATAATCTCGAGTCAAGGATATCCCAATGATATGACTATATGAGATTTATTTATGACATACGACCATGACATAAATCTCATAATGGGTCAAGTCCAGTACCTTGTTCTCTAACAAGTACCCATGAATCTAATGTGCATCTCCATGCATATAATCATCACATGATTATCCATTAGACTTCATACTAGTGCTTCATAAGTACTAGGGACACGATTATTAAAGTAAACATGCAAACACATATAATAATCAAAGTAATAATCTCATATATAAATGAAAATGACATTACAAATAGGACTATCTCTATAGGCCTAGGGCACTAACACCTACATTATAGACATGCAGTTCAAATGAAGTGCAAAAACTAATAAAGCTACAATCTTAATACAACTGACTTTTCAATTGTACTACTCATTTCATTTGGGATCGGAGGGAGTCCTGTCATAATCTTACTAAATCTGCAAGTGTAAATAAAATACTCTAAAACTGAAGAGAGGGTCTGTAAGATATATTTATACAACCAATAATCCAATATTATGATATTTTAGGGGGGGGGGAGAAGTTCTAAATTTAAGTATAAGTAAAATGACAATGGTATTTGTGTTTTGGCTGTAGAATGCTGATGGAGGATGGGGATTACACATAGAAGGACACAGTATTATGTTTTGTACAGCTCTGAATTATGTATGCCTCAGATTGCTGGGAGAAAGCATTGATTGTGAAGATGGAGCTTTGGCGAGAGCACGAATGTGGATTCTCGATCACGGAGGAGCCACATTTATACCATCATGGGGAAAGTTCTGGCTCTCGGTAAGAGAGTTTCTCGATCTTTTTTCTCTTTCAACTTTTGTCAAAGATACCTACTAAATCGTAATGATGTTGAAATCCCTTGTAGTCACTGGGAAGAAAATTTCCCTACCCTAAGGGCCATTTTTCTTCAATATATCTAATATTTGCATAAAAAAAAGCTGCACGAGCGTGCAATATTATTCCTCCCTATGAAGGCCATTTATTTTTTCAGAAAAATTCATTAACTACAACATGGTGACTGAAGGCCCGATTATCATAATCGTATTGTTACCTTTGTGTTGGTTATAATGAACAACTTGTATAGGTACTCGGGGTTTATGAATGGAGTGGAAACAATCCTATACCACCAGAGATGTGTCTTCTTCCATACTTTCTCCCTATCCATCCAGGTCCGCATCCATCTTCATTTTATCTATTCTTGATAAGTATTCCCATAAATACAAGACGGCCAAATGACTACTATATGCAACATACTTTAACGATATTTATCAAATAAAAAATGCACTCGTTAGTTTCTAAAAATGCAACGTACTTTTTAATTAGTTTTCAAATAATTCAACAAATTTATTTATTACTAACGGGGTTAAAAATTCTAACAAAATGTTGATGTGGCCAATAAGGTGTTAACTGAATGCTAATGTGAAAAATAACTTTCCGTTACCTCCATCATCTCAAGGGGGCAGAGGAGGGTCGGAGCAGGGGGGTTAACGGGTGTTAGTTTATATAACGGGATTAACCCCGTCATCACATCCATTTTTTATTTTGAAAATTGCATTATATTATATTTCTTTTATAAAAGTATGTTGTATTTTTAGACACTAACAAGTACATTGTTTTATTTGATAAACATGAGTACAATATGTTACCTTTAAGAGTAATTTTTGTTGGGTTATGGAGTCTAAATCAACATGGAGACAGCGGAGGAGAAGTCTAAACAACGGAGGAACAACGAAGGAGTTCGAGTCAAGATAGGAATGTTTAAAGAGGAGAAAAAGGAAACAAATCGACAAAAGGGGTCTGACACGATCATGTTAGTTAGTGACACGGTCCTGCCACTGGAGGATTTGACACGCTCGTGCACAGTATAAAACACGGTCATGTTAAGCCGTTTCCAGTCCAGATTTGGTTTCCTTATTCAGAACGCATTCTTTCTTGGAGGACAAGGTTTAGGGCTTCTCCTACACCTATATAAACATAATTTCGGCCATAATTTGGTGTGCTTGATAAAGAGAGCTAGGATACACAATAGAGAGGCACGAATAGTGTCAAGGAGAGGGTAAGGGGGCCTAGAAGATGTCATGAGGGCACTACTACAACCCTAACCATGACCAAGGTATGTGTGTTCTTGATAGATGAGAGGATAAATATATGAGAGGGTTGTTAATGGAGAGAATCCATACTTAGATCATAGTGATTGCATGTGTAAAGTTGTAATAACCATCATATATTGATTATAGTGATACTTTGACAGCATCGCCCCCAGATATAGTCATGTTTTGGTGAATTGGGTGTAGAAAAATAAAAGCTATATTAACAGAGAGAAAGAATGGCTGAAAAACTTGATGTTTATTGATTAACTCTCAAGCCTAATATATAGGCAATTGCAAAACAAAAATACCACAAAAATAGGACCCTTAACAGCCCATGATTTTCTGATCTACTACTCTGCTTGACTCTTACAAAGTAGAACAACTAGGACTCCAACAAATAACAAATAAACAACTCCTAAAGACTAGGTCATTCACTACGAATGCAACTAACAAAGTGCAATTTATTTCAACATCCTCCACTTAAGGCTGTGTTTCTGCTTGAGACATTCAGGTTTAATGCCTTGACGATTCTAGTGTGCAAACACCTAGTAATCTTCTTAGCTTCATGAATGACTCCATCTTGAGAGGCCTTGGTGAATATATCCGCAACCTTTGATCTCCACTCCTATAATATATCGAGATCAAGCTGTTCCGGCAATACTTTCGAGATCCCACTCAAAAAATAATACTTTACGTCAATATGCTTGCTTCTTCAGTGAAGCACTGTGGAGTTCTTGGGACCGAGCAGATCGTTGAAATGTTGTCACGAGAAAATTGTAGTAGCACCCTCTTGCTTGAGCTGTAGATGATCGAGGTCATTTTCCTCGGCCGAATAGCTTGACAAGCACAAGGCACATTGCGGCGACGAACTCGGCTTACGTAGTTGATAATGTAACAATCGGTTAGCTTCCTTGATGACCATGAAACGTACCCCTGTTCCCGTCCATAAAAACATAGCACGAAGTGCTTCTTCTATCATCTCGAGTCTCGGCACATAATCAGCTTTGTCGGTGAACCCCGAAGCAAAATCTATTGCTTCTCCTGTACGTAGAAACAATGAAATCCTTAGTTCCTTCGCGAGTAGCAGAAGGATTCTCTTGGCAAACTAACATATGCATCTCATTGTTGGCTTCTCCATATAGCGACTTATGAGACTCATGTCATAATACATAATGTATCGGGTCTAAATGTCCTTCAATCAAGTACATCGAGACTTCCCACGATTTGCTTGTAGAGAGTACTATCCACTTTCTTACCTTAACTTCATCTTTGTTTAGCTTCAAGCTAACTTCACTTTAGTGTGCTTTCATTTGGGTTACAATTTTTCATACGAAACACATCCCGATACATCTCTCGCATATTTCTTTTGAGAGATAAAAATTCAGAATGATGATTGCACAACTTCAATACGAGGAAGTAATCGTTATTGACCCAAGATCGAGACATTTCAAATTCAACCATCATAGATTTCTTGAATTCTTCCAAACATAGCACTATCATTTCACGGTAAAGATCGGGTCATCAAACATATAAACACAAACTATAAGCAATTTCAACTCCATCTCCGGCTTTAACGATAATGTGTGCTCATATGGACATTTACGAAAATTTTCTTTCGAAAATATGCCTCACGACTACGACTATACCCAGCACGTGGCGCTTGCTTTAATCCGTAAAGGGCCTTAACTTTAACTTTGTAGACTTTATGCTCATTACCAGATTTAATGTAACCGGGAGGTTGATCAACGAATACCTTTTCCTCCAAATGTCCCATGCAAGAAAGCCCGTTGACGTCGAGAGTTGGAAGATAGGCCATGAATTACGGAGAGTGCACATAAGCGATCACGATACGATTGTATCGTGTCCCACAGCCACTTGGGAGCAAAGACTTCCTTGCAATCAACGCCATACTCTTGCTTGTATCCTTTAGCCACCAAGCTGTAGCCTTGTACTTGTTAACTTCACCATTTTCTCTTAGTTTTGTTTTAAAGACCCTTCGCACCAATAGTTGAATAGCCTTCGGGGAAGATCACCTGACTCCAGTGCCGTTTTTCTTTTACTATGGCCTCGAATTTCATCATCCATTGCTTTTTCCATTTTGATTCTTTCGCGCATTTTCAAAATGTGTAGGATCACAATCGAAAACAAGAGAAATATGTGATTGAGTCTTCATTTTGATTAACTCTGTTACCTCATGTCTGCCATCCAGCGAGGCCTTCTTCGAACACGTTAGGGGACGAGACTACGCTTCATTATTTGTCCACAGGTTGGTGAATTCCTTTCGGGTTCGGCTATTGCATCGAAGGCACTGGCTTTGGTGTTGGAGTTCTTTGGAACATGTTCCTCGTTTCTTCTTGGCCTCGACAATAAATGGAGCGGTAGTTGAGTCTTTTGCCACATTCCAATTCCAAGTACTGCTCTTCATCGAAAAATGACATCTCTGTGATCACTATCTTCTTTTGTTAATGGATTGAACAACTTGTATGCTTTGGATGCTTCACTTCTACTGCCCAGAAAGACACATTTTTCACCACTTATCATCCGGCTTTATCCTTTTCTCATCACGGAGCAGTTAATGCGTGTGCAATGCATCAAAGATTCTTAGGTGATCGTTAATTTGGTTTTTGCCCACGGCTCAAGCCTCTTCCAGGTGTCATGTTTTGAAACTGACAATAAAAGTAGGACTTACGTTCGAGATGAATACTCCGGTCATAAGCGCCGCCCGGGCGGGGAAACTTTAGGAACTTTCTTCCTCTTGCCAACAAGCTCACATAACCATATTAAGAATAGTTCGATTTTTCCTCTCCGATACACCATTTTCTTTGTGGAGTATAAGGAGCTTGTGAGGTTGTCTCAGGATGCCTTTTTCTTCACAAAAGAGCTTTGAATTCATTAGAACAATACTCTCCTCCACAATCATTCTGAAGAGTTTTAATGCTTCTCCTGTTTGATTTACTCAACATGTGCCTTGAAGCTTTTAAATGCACTAAAAGCCTCACGATTTCGCACATAAAAATAGATCCATGTTTTCGAGAATAATCGTCGATGAAGGTAATAAAGTATCTTTTACCCCCATTAGAACATGGCTTTATCGGACCGCTTGAATGTCGGAATGAACAAGCTCGAGAACATTTTTTGCTCTCCGGGGACTTTCACACTGGCAGGGAATGGGGCACGATGTTGTTTGCTAATAATACACTCTTCACAAACATGGGAAGGAATGGTAATTTGTGGGAATACCAGTCACCATGTTTTTCTCTTGAAAGAGCCTTTAACCGCGAAAATTCAAGTGGCCATAGCGAAAATGCCAAAAGCCATAGAAGTGTCCTTTACATCAGCCATCAAACAAGGCTGATCACTTTCAATATTCAATGGAAATAATCTGTTTGAACTCATACGAACCACAACAACAATTCCTCTGAAAGGATCGTATATCTCACAAGCACCCTTTTGAAAAGTAATTATATAACCCTTTTTTAACAATTGACCAGGCACTTCCAACAAATTACTTTTCAACTTCCGGGAACATAGAAAACATTTGAGATTGTTTCCACGGAACCATTCTTGGTTTTAACATTAATGTCACCCTTTCCCCATAACATTAAACTAGTAGAACAATCACACAAAACATACTTTGGAGCAAGAAAGGTTTCATTTAGGAAAAGAGAAAGAAGACTTACTTCCACACATGTAGTTTCAGCTTTACATCCTGTATCCGAGATACCGCACATCTAGTAGGTTCTACGATTGACTTGAATTGCCATCAACAAGGTTTCAACTTTCTTTTTCTTCTGCGAAAGTTGATTTCTCTCCACTTTTTGCTTTGTCATCGGAGTAACTTAACATGACATTCGGAAACGAAAATGACCAAATTGATGACATCGAAAACACTCTGCCTCGGATTTGTCAAAGTGCTTCTTTTCCTCTTCCCTTTCCACGTTGGATTTCGATCATCACCGGCTTTAAAAAATCTGCCACCATCTTGATTACTTCGACCTCCTCTTCCCTCTTTGCCTCTACCACCACCTCTACCTCTACCTCACTTCCTCCGAGGAATTTGAGGAATAGAGAAGTAAATCTGCGAGAGGCCTTTAAAGCTTGCTCCTCACGGAACGGGTCTTCGATTCATCTTACGCTCATAGAACTAGCGGGGAGCTTTGAAGTTCATCAAGCGAGAGTGTATCATTATGATCGTTGGATTCTTCGATTGAGCATACAACATAGTCAAACTTTGGTGCCAACGAACGGCAGAATCTTCTCAACAATAGCCACATCTTCCATCTTTTCTCCTAGAAATCGCATCTTGCTTTGGCTATTTCCATGGTCTTTGAGCAGTGATGTTGTCATGATTCCCCTTCCTTCATTTGTAAAGGTCTCGAAATCCTTTCTCGAGGCTGAAGGCGTGAACGGCTTCACTTTGGAATTACTGCCTTGATATTTTTCTTCGTGGAGTCCCGAGATATCCGCTTGGATGATTCTTTGCTAAGAATGCCGTCTCCAGAATAGAAACGATCAGTCGCTTGGAACAAGTAATTCTTTGCCTTGAGATCTTTTAACTTCCAATCCTCTCAACTCGACTTTTGTGCATACGCGAGCTACTACACCCAGAGCTCTTTGGTCTTTTGCTACACTGATTCAATCACCTACCCGGTACTCCTTAGAGCCTCGAAGTTCTCCATCAGGCATGCTCCAGTGGTGCATAATGACCATCAAAGCGAAGAGGATAGGCTGGTTTCTGCACAAAATTTTCGTTGGCACGTAGGGGACTTCTCTCTTTGCTGTAGCGAGAAAGATCTCTGCTTTCGCTCTCTATTTTTACAGGCGGGCTCGATACCAAGCGATTGTGAAAAATAAAAGCTATATTAACCGAGGAGAGAAAGAATGAGATAAATTTGAAAAACTTGATGTTTATTGATTAACTCTCAAGCCTAATATATAGGCAATTATAAAACAAAAATACCACAAAAATAGGACCCTTAACAGCCCACGCTGATTTTCACGATCCTTCTTTACTCTACTGGCTCTCTCTAGTAGAACAACTAGGACTCTGACAACAAATAACGAAATAAACAACTCCTAAAAGACTAGGTCAACTACGAATGCAACTATGAAAAAGTGCAATTTATTTCAGACGTGGGTTACCAAATTCTTGTGTTATTTCTTTCATATTGTTTTATTGTTGGTTATTCTTCCCATGTTAGGAGTTTGCGAGTATGGGATGAGACGGATGTGTGATCTTCTCGGAATCCCAACCTTAGCTGGTGGTATCGGAGCTTCGGTTAGAGTTAGAGGGATGCCTTAGATGTGATTGAAACGGAGGTTTGTAGAAAATCAAGATTCAATTGCATAGATTCGGAAGATTCTAATGCGTAGATGCGTACGGAAGCAAATTCAAATGGTTAAGATTGC